>JASPKZ010009387.1:755000-1355000 GCA_030220185.1 Diploptera punctata
TCCAGTTCATATCTCCGATATTCATTTTTCTAAGATCCATCCGAATATTATCCTCTCACCTACGTTCAGGTCTTCCATGAAGGATTTCCATTAAAAATTTTGAAAGCATTTGCACTGTCACCCATTCGAGCTACGTTACTTGTCCATTTCCATCTCCTAGACTTAAAACAGTGACTGTATAAAGCCAATGATATATATTATGGATTTCGTCGTTTTGAAGCTTCCCTAATTCTCCATTATCATTCCTAGGATCCTATTTTTCGACGCATTTTCTTTATTTAAAATAAGAGACCATGTTTCGCACTTATAGAGTACCATAGAAAAGCTTCAATTGTATAAATTTTAATCTTAATTTATCTTAATTAGCAAAACATGATCCATTCTATATGACATATCATTCCTAAAAGTTTGCTGGGAGGTCCTGTAACACCTTGAAGAAGTTGAACCACTTCAATACTGAAGTGAAATTATCATGAATAAAATTTTATTTTTTGTGTATAATAAATAAAACTTATATATATATATATATATATATATATATATATATATATAGCGGTAAGTAATATTCATTTTGAAATCAAAATAGATCTTGGGTTCAAATTTAGGAGTCATTTAGGAGCCTTTGGGAGTTCTCCTAGATTTGAGGAATTGTAATGTTTTTATTGTGCTATATGAGTTATTATGTAGCAAAATAATTACTTTTTACGAAACAAATTAAATTGAAAATTCTATAGAAGTTGTTTATCATTTATGTTAGTTAGTTTTACTGTTTTCTCGTATTCAGTGGTCCCACTTAACCTCATGAGTTAAAATAAAATTAAAATATATAATGTAACAACATGATACAGTTATCTTGAATTGTTTTACAGAGTAGAAAAGCAATTAAACTTCTCATGGCATTATATCGGATACAAGGGAATATTATAGAACTTAGAAGTTTTTTTTTTCCTTAAAGTTCTCAAAATACTTTTAAAAATCTTTTGAATAACTGTTGAGGTCAACTACATAAAGGTTTAAACATAAAATCATACCTGAGATCTCAGTCGTCCTCAACTAAAACTTGTATTAAAATCTTCGAAGAAAAGCATTTCGTAAACAAATTCCATCTTCAGCTGCTGTTAAAAGTCAGAGAAGAAGGTGAAGCTGGAAAGATGGAACATATTTCCGAAAGGCCTTCGATGAAGTTTTTTCTTTTAATCTAAGTTTTAGTTGAGGATGAGTGAGTAGGATTTTCTAATTTTAATTTCTTAAAAATTCTGATGTTATAGAGTTAATTTATTGATTTTATTTTTCAGGAAAGAGTAATGGAGTCGCTTTCAATTCTTTTATTCGGAGCGATGTCTCTGCTGTCGTGCCTTCTGGCTTTATACTTCCCTGAAACTCTGAATATGAAGCTTCCAGATACAGTAAATGAAGCAGAGAGTATAGGAAAAGCGTCGGCCGCAGTGATCTAATGGTTATATTCCTTGCCTCTGGTTCCGAGGGTCGCAGGTTTAAATCCGGCCGGGGCCGATGGATTTTATAAGACGGAAAATTTAAGGAACAACGCCTCCTGGAGGGACTTTAAGCCATGAGTCCCTAGTTTGAAGATTTTCAGGCTGGTAGAAAAAGCTTAAGCCTGAAAAAAGAGGTCTCTAAGCAAAATTTACCGACCTCCATTTTCCTAGTAATACCTTAGTTGCCTAATATATGTCTCATTGGGTAGGTATCTTGGCCGCAGACCACTCATGACATATGTATATATAAGAGTAACTAAATTAGCCTGGTCTAGAAACTCCTAACAAAGGAGAGGCTATGGCTAGACCAAAGAGTCATAAAGTCAATAAATAGGCATAGAAAAAAAAACAAATAAATACCAGAGTGAAACTTAGTTTTGATAATGGAAACTAAGATACTGCAAACCATCCATCTGGAAATATTTTAGACTATCATATAGTCAAAATAATAAAGATGGAAATCAAGACTGCGAAATAATGAACTCCAAGAAAGAACAACGGAGAAATTATGGATGTCCTCAACCAAAATCATAAAGAATAGCTGAGGAATGAAAAAATAGCAGAATTTAGATTAAGCACTGGACATGACTGCCTGTACGACTGTCCTCTATACCAATAAGAGGAGGAAATTTCAAGGACCAATTCGATGTTCAGCTCTACAAGTCGCCGTTACTGAGGTGTCAGACGCCGAGTTATTAACTAATAACTATTACTCGCCCAATTTCACTCTGCACGGCTTAAGGAAAACTGTGCTATCGCTAGTGTCGCCAAAGTATTTCTCTATGGAAGGGAGAATCCCTATACACATGTGAAAAATCATTACATGTTGTCAAATTAGCCATTTAGTCGGACTGTTGAAGATTTTGGATCATGTAAAATCACAGTGTTTGTCATCTCACTATCAACAGCCTCACAACACGGCATAGGGCATTTAATTAGGAAGGAAAAGGACAGTTCATTCCCTAGTAGTAATATGGATTTTTAATTGGCCAACGATAACTGTAGGTGTCGGTTCATTTACAAAGTACAGTATTTTCCCGCGCTGCCCTCCCAATCAAATAACACAATATAGGGACAGGAAGTGACAACATAGTAAGAGAGGGAAGCGAATCGACAGCACATTCCTAGCATATTTTCAGTGTGCAGATTTAACTTTGGCGAGCAATACTAATAATATCTGCCATTTACATAATAGTAATAGTAATAATGTCTTATTTAACATTTTCCAATATTGTTATTTTAACACAGTTCCAATAATTGATCATAATAATAATAATAATAATAAGATCCATCATTGGAACTGTGTTAAAATAACATTATTGGAAAATGTTAAATAACGTCGTTTACTGCTTATAAAAGTGGTGGTGTAAAATTCTCAAATATAGATACTTCTAAACGAAGCCGGCCGTTGGCGATGGTTGTGACGCCTACCTGACAGCGGACGAAACGAGAATTATACATTTGTATATGTGGAAAGAATTGTTAATTGTTGTGCCAGTTCTGGAATGGTGTAGTGGGCTGCACACTAGTCTGGAGAACTAGAGGTCCGCGGTTCCATTCCTGGTTCAGACGTTAATTTTTCTTTTCACAATATCATTATAATATTATAATAGGATCCATTATTGGAACCGCGTTAAAATGACAGTATTGGAAAATGTTAAATAACATCGTTTACTGCTTATAAAAGTGGTGGTGTAAAACTCTCAAATGTAGATACTTCTAAACGAAGCCGGCCGTTGGCGATGGTTGTGACACCTACTTGACAGCGGACGAAACGAGAATTATAGATTTGTATATGTGAAAAGAATTGTTAATGGTTGTGCCAGGTCTAGAATGGTTCAGTGGGCTGCACAGTAGTCTGGAGAACTCGAGGTCCACGGTTCGATTCCTGGTTCAGACATTAATTTTTCTTTTCACAATATCATTATCTATCTATCTATCTTCGGGTTTTTACAGCTGCTGCCGTCTTCCTGTGCCAAACCTCCAAAGCCTACGGTCTTGGGCATCTTCGATGCTTAGCCCTCTAGCTTGCATTACTGACTTCATGTTTTCCTTCCATGTTAACCTTGGTCTTCCTCTTTTCTTCTTTCTGTTCGGATGCCATTCATATAGTTGCTTCGGCCATCGCTCATCTTCAATTCTTAAAACATGTCCTAACCACTTTAATTCCTTCTCCTCAATTCTTTCAATTATGCTTTCTTCTGCTTCCATTATGTTTCTAATTTCCTTATTTGTGACACGTTCTAATTTATACTTTCTGGCACTTCTTCGTAAATAATCCATTTCTAGAGCTATTAGTCTATTCTTGTAGTACTTATTGATTGTCCATACCTCACTTCCGTACATTGCAACAGATTCCACCAATGTTTTACCAATATATTTTTTTGTGTCTTTCCAAATATGCTTATCCCACCATATGGAATTTAATGATGATATTATTTTGCTACTCAATTCAATTCTACGTTTTATGTTCTCTTTGCCTATACCTTCGATGTTATCCATAATTATTCCCAAATATTTAGTTTGTTTCACTTGCTTTATTTGGATTCCTTCTTCCAATATTAAATTTTCTCTTTCATTGCTATTTATTGCCAGATATTCTGTTTTTTGTAAATTTACTGTGAGACCCCATTATTCATATGTGTTTTTCAACCTTTTTATCATGAATTCCATATCAAATTTGTCTTGCGCTAAAACCAGTTGATCATCGGCAAATTGTAATGTCAGCAAAAATCTGTTGCCTATTGGAATCCCCATACCTTTGCAGCTTTGTTTCCATTTCGTTAATATAAATTCTACATAAATATTAAATAAAATTGGTGATAGACTGCACCCTTGTTTCAATCCCTTTGAGGTTTTTATAGGATTAGACATTATATTTCCCATTTTAACATAAGCGGAGTTATCTTTATAGATTTGTTTAATAATTTCTATTAGGTTTCTGTCAATATTGTATTTCTCCAATACTTCCCATAATTTGTTCCTCGGAATTGAGTCATAAGCTTTCTCTAAATCTATCATTGTCAAATGGGTTTCTTCTCCAACTGCAGTCCGTTTTTCAATTAACTGTTGTATTGCAAATATATTTTCAACACATGACCTTCCTGGTCTGAATCCATTTTGATCTTCTCCTAATTTGTCTTTAATATCTTTTTGTAACTTTGTTTTTAATAACTTCGTAAATATTCTATATAATGTGTTATTTATACTTAGTCCTCTGTAGTTTTTTGCGTCTCTTCTATCGCCCTTCTTGTATATTGGTACAATGTAGCTTATTTTCCATTCATCAGGAATCTTCTGTATTGCAATGCACTTGTTAAACAAATCCCTCAATCTACCTATTAAATTTTTGGGCCATATTTAATTAACTCATTGGGTATGTTTCCCGGTCCTGGTGCCTTTTTATTCTTTAGGGTTTGAATTTCTAATTCTATATCTATTGTATCAAATTCCAGGGCGTTCATTTCTTTAGTTGGATTTTCTGTTGTTTCCATAAACTCTTTTCTAGTTTCTGACAGTAAAGCTTTGTAATGCTTTTCTGCGTCTGATTTTACTAACAAATTTATCTTGCTGGATCCTTGGTTGGTTTTCAGTGTTTTTAGAAATCTCCATACTTCTGATGATTGTGATCTTCCTATATAACTTTCTATTTCTTCGCATTTGCTTTTCCATAATTTGTTTTTTTTATATATATAATATTATAATTAATAAGGTCTAATAATTGCTGAACAAGTCAATGACCGACAGTCCTAAAAGGGCTTTAGGCTACTAGCCTCACATCCTTATGTGTCAATTACAGATATGGAAATCATCCAGACCTAGTACAGGTGTGATATGTGGTCACCATGTCGGGTCCCTCAACCGATATATATATATATATATTATATATATATATATATATATATATATATATATATATATTTTTTTTTCCTGGAGATGCTACTTATTGTAACTATTCAAATTGCTTAGGATTTTGGAAAGGCACCGGTCCCATATTGGGCGTAATTCCACAAGAAATCTTCTTCCCCCATAGGAAGTTGAACCAGTTCAAGTTCCATAGCTCTGCGCCAAGGCACGCTGCCTTAAACCGCTCGGCTACTGCACGTGTCTGGAATACAATAGTGACCGGATTAAAAACTTGGCAGATGTGAAAAATGTAGTCTATTCCACCGATAATATTCGCATTCGGAACATCTGTTTAAGCTCTATTGTGCTTAAGAATACCCCTAGTCTACTAAACAAATTACAAATTACACTTAAAATAATTATTTTTATGTTATTTCTCACTTCAGTGTTTGTAGATGTGAAGCCAAACAATTTGTCCGCTTCGCAGAAACGCATTATCAAGACATAACTCCATTAGATCACATGTTCCCCCCCAGACCTTGAGTCTCTCTCTTTGTTCCCGACAACGTCCATCATCTCGTGGATATTCTCATGGCTAGAACTTCACATGCTATCGTTCCCACTCAATGTACTTCCCACCTGTCAGCTGATCTTAAGCGTCGCAAAACCACACCCGTTATCGCAGCTCGTATGCCTCTACTTAGATTATTCATTATGAGAAACAGTTTTTAAATGTAATTAATTTTTATAAGAGACAGACCATTGTGGCAAATTGTGTTTCCCACTATTACAATTAACTCTTATATTAGAAAGCCTATAGCGAAAAAAAAAGTGTCAGGGATAATGCTAAGTCGAGGGATGAGATGAAGCCCCTATTATATGATGTCGGTCCCCTCAACCCAGGGACAGATGAAATGGAACAAAATGGAAGATACGAGTATGAACAAGTGATAAAATTAAGTTTTTGGCAAGAAAGAACAGGAGAAAATCTACCGTAGCTCCGATTTGTCTACTACGAATCACACATAAAATGACCGAGTCGCAAAATCAGGACCTTGAGGTGGAGGGCAAGTGTATAACTATTTGTTGCAGCGAGCCGGCTAGCATTGGTATAGTAAGGGCCTCAGGAGGCCCTTGGGGTAGTAGGAGGTTAAGGCTCCCACTTTTTTGGACAATCGGCACTTGATGTCAGCCAAGTTGTCAGCCCTGCAAGACGGTCGTCTTTACCCTCAGAACAAGCGCCCGGTACTCATTTCCGTTAGAGACTGAGTCGACCCCAGGGTCATAGTGCCGCCAGAAGGTTTGGGACTCGAACCATCGACCTTCCGGCTTGTAGCGTAGTGCCCTAATCACTACGCTATAGCGTGCCTCCTATTGGTATAGTATGGATATTTATTACTGACATTATATATGTAAAATTCAAGCTAAAATTCCTTTGAGGTAAATAGTCATAATTTTTTTTTTCCAATGCCACCAGTTTGTCTTTTATGACATTTCTGGCTTCGTCTCCTGGCATTGGCGGAATTGTAATTCATTTCTTAGGTTGGGGCACCTAGAAGGCGGAGTTACGTTACCCCAATCATGTGATGGATGATAAATGATAATAAAGTATCAGAGAGTCCGTAACATGGACAACCACAGAAATAATTCTCTTTAAGGAAAAATTCCTATGGTCTGACCGGGAATCCAACCCGGGACGTCATGAACTTTAAACAGAAATTCTGACCACTAGCCCATGAGGCTGGTCATAAAATAAAATATTAAAATATATACCTGCGAACTAGGTTATTTTTTAAAGAACTGTTAGCCTATTTTAAAGCAAAATATTTTTAAAATTCTTAAAAATTAAAAAAAAATCTAGTTGATGACGACGCCACCTGCCAGTTATATATTTTGATATTTTACTTTATACTCCTATTACATACATACATATATATATATATATATATATATATATATATATATATATATATATATAATATGAAAAGAAAAATGAATGCTTGAGTGGGGATTCGAACCCGAGTCTCTAAATTCTGTACGTTTAGCTCTAATGACCTGAGCTACCCAAGTATTCCAACACAAACATACAATTTTCTTATATATACACACATTCTCTTCACATCAGAGTGATTTAATGACTGCGTTACTTAGTTTAAGGGATGATAGAGGAAACAATTATAAAAAATTGATTTAGATCCTAAGTCCGGAAATTCTAGATTATAATATTAACCCTTTGAGCCAAGGTCAGAAGTCCCCAAACTTTTTTGTCTCTTAGACCAAGTACCTTTTTTTTTCTTTTTTTCCCCCTCTCTCTCCCTGCCTTTCTAATATTGAATTTTTACAAATTCATCAACATCAAATGAGTTTTTGACAGTTCTATTCGCTTTGTTATGGACCCTTGGGAGTTGATATCGACGACTTTGGAAATTATTGATCTAGGTGATTTTTATAGGAAACGATCTGGTTTTCATTTCCTTATTTGCAGTGGTAGGGGAGTGGTGGTTTTTGTGTAATACTACCAAGAGTTCTACCCTACAGTGCTGCTGCTACGGTGATTTTGGAACTAACAGTCTGATTGTTCATCAGCTGTTTTACTAATGGTATCTATTACTCGCCCAAGTTACGTCTGCACGGCTAAAGGGGAAGTGTAATAACGCTAGTGTCGCCAAACTATTTCTCTATGGAAGGGACAATCCCTAAAAAGTGTGAAAACATTGCATGGTTGTCAAATTAATCATTTAGTCAACTATTGCTGAAGGTTTCGGATCATTTAAGACCTCAGCGTTTGTCATCTTTCTATTAACGGTCTCCCAATACAACACAGGGGATGAGAATTCCCAACATGTAATGAGGAAAATAAAAAAGAGGCACTTCATTCCCCAGTAATAACATGGTTGCTGGATTATTTATTTGGCCAACGACTGCTGTAGGCGTTGGGTCATTTAAAAAGCACAATATTTTCCAGCGCTCTCCATTCAAATAACACAGTACAAGGACAGGAAATGGCAACATTGTAAGAAAAGGAAAGAGAATCGACAGAACATTCCTACCATATTTTCCGCTTACAGATTTAACTTGGGCATATAATAGTTGATGCAATAAACAGGAAAAAATTAAATTGTGGCTCGAAGGGTTTACCTGAATTTTCCAATTGTTATCACAAACTTTTATCTATCGTAAACACTTGAAAGTCATAATAATAAAATTTAAATATCAATACGCATTACAAGAATTATTGAAAATGGCCACCACCACTCTCAATACAAGCATTGCAACATTGCGCTGGACGAAATTACAGGAAAAAAGAAATATATTCCTCGAATCTGCCATAAACAAATTCCTGGAAGTCACTAAATCACTCTGTATAATGTACTAATGTGTTTTAATAATCAAATTGATATACACACATAAATTTATTCTATTTCTCCAAAAGCAGATAAGTTGTATTTATACTCATATTAATTAATTCGCGTTAACATAGTTAACACTATCTAACAGAGCAATACTACTTTATAAGCAATAACGTGCAATGGATGGCATTGCAACATGTATTTTTATTCCTATTAAATCTTCAAATACTCCTAATATCTTCAACATTTACATATGAATCGTTCGTGAGAACTTTCAACCACTGCATGCCAAAACTTACCTTGAAATTTCTCATAGAGGAGAATTGTGATGTACCAAGGCCGTATCCAAAACATTACATGCCGCTTTTAACAGCAAGGTACTAAAATCCAGCGCCAACTCTCTCATTTATACGAAAGTAACAAACTCCTGACTTAGTGGATTGGATAACTCTAACAACCTGCTTCCGCCCTACCTCCTGCCTCACTACACTCTGTCATACTCAAGCAAGGACGTCCATCTTTTTTGCACAGTGGGTTGCCATTGCTGAATTCTGGCTTCAATTTATGTCCCTTGCAGTTAAAAGAGGCAGTCCTTTTCTTGACACTGGCTTTGTAGATCACAACGTTTCTCTGGGAGAAATTTCAATGTAGGTTTTGGCAGGCAATTATTGCAAGTTTCCTTGCTTTTATATTAAAACTGTGTATTTTGTATCGGTTGTTAAACAAGAATGTTAATATTTATTAAAATAATAAAGTTCGGCCTAATACGAATAAAAGTTTGTAGATTGCTAGAATTAAAAACGTTTTATGAATTCGTTTAGAAATTGAAAGACAAAACCACGCTTTCAACTCATGTAACTTAATTAACTATATCTTTATAATAATGTAAGATGTGTCCGGCTTAAATTTAGAATAAAAAATATATATTACACACAAACTAACCAAGATATTCCATGTAGTGGCTTTTATTTTAATTTTTTTCTTAACCCGCGCTAGTATATTTTGGGACAAATCTTAAGGTAATTTCTTCCAAGCTGTCATAAATCTATCTGCCCAAGCTGCGCCGGTTAAACCCTCATTAGTGTCAGTTACTGAAATTTCGGAAGGTTGTCAAATTTTCTCTTTTAAGTATATTTCCTCTGTATTTGTCAGTATTTTTTGTATACAGGGAAAGACGGCAACATCTGTCAACATTTTTTTCGCCACGTGCTTACGGGGACAAGATTTGGGTTCAGCTAGTAAAAGGGAGCATTTGAAAGAAGTTATTTTAAGATGTCTTTCACTATAATGTGTAGCGCATGCGCTATAATTATATAGGAGTGGTGAGTGCAACAATCCTGTGGAGTCCACATCTTAACTGACGTTGTGGCTACTGAAGTCAGTGGCGGCTCGGTACCTAAATTACTAGTGAAGCTATTTTACTATTACCTAATTATCCCTCGAACGAGCACACGATTCGTAGCTCAACACCAAGGCATGATGGCTTAAACTCTTCGGCTATGTCACAGGATTGCAGTACACAAAATAATGGTAATATTTTGTAACTTACATCAGTTTGAATTTAAATTCATAACCACCTTTCAATAGTAACTATTAAATCCAAAATACAAATAATATGTACATTATGTAACCTACCTTGACCACTTTTTTGACCATATTTGCCCGGTTAAAACATCGGTTAAACCAATTTTGACCAATCATCTGACCATTAATATTGTATAATGCATTTTTGCCAACCCTGCTGTGATGTAAACACTAACAAGGGAACTGCCAACCATATCATGTCGAAACCTACTTTGAATTGTTTCCCAGATAAGCGTTGTGATGTACCAAGACCGTGTCCAAAAAAACTATCTGCCGTTTTTAACTGCAAGGCATTAAAATCCAGCACCAAATCTCTCATTTAAATCATACGAAAAATAATACAACTGCTGAATTGGTAACTTCGATAACACTCACTATCTGCCAACAGCGTTGTGTCCCGCCTCACTCTACCACGCCAATAGTCAAGCAGGGACGTATTTCTGCCCCGTACAGAGGTTATCATTGCTGGATTCTGGCTTCGAATTCTGTATCTTGAGGTTAAAAACGGCAGATAGTTTTTGGACACGGCCTTGGTACAACACAACGTTTCTCTAGGAGAAATTTCAAGGTAAGTTTCGTCATGCAATGATTGACAGTTCCTTGATAAGGTAAGTTAGTGCGGATATGTAGGAAAATAGTAGTGGGAGGGGGGGCACTGAATTATTTCTACTCCTACTGATAGCCCTTTGCCCTGTTCTTGCTGCCTGCAGAGTCGATACTTACATGATTACGTCATTCCATTTTGTATTGAAGGACTCTGCTTTACAAAGACTAGCAAATAAATTTAGCTGGAAATTTTGTTATCTGTTCTATGTTATTTATAATTTGTTAATATTGAATAATATTGTAATACATTAATTACAAGTTTCCTTCATAAGATTTTAATGTTATAGTTACCACAATAGATTCACCGGCTTTGTTTCAATAAATTTAAAAAAATCGTCCAGAATCATCACCAGCCTTACAACATATAGAGTGGAACAGAATTCTATCAACAAACTTCTACAGGTTGTTCAGGAATGTTGACAATGATATAAGGAAAGTTTATAATCTTGTTATTGTATGCATATTTTAAGCACTTATACCATTCTTTTGATAAAATATATCCCCCCCTTATCCCACATTCCATCACCGTCAGCCAGACTTTCAGATATCCTGCGCCCAATGTACCTACTATTTAAAGCAACTGTTATTTTTTTCTATTTTTCTTTATAATTATCAGAACTTATCTTCATACGGTCCAGAGGACATGCTACATATACCAACAACACATAACTCTGTAATAAGTAAATGAATACCATTGGTTCCTTACATCAAATCATTCAGCCAGTATCGCTGAAAATGTTTCGATAGAGTTCTGTTCCACTCTGTATTCATATTTTTTTTAAAATATGCCTTGTAGTTTTCGTTGTACAATATTTCAATATCACAGTTTTCAATTATTAAATAAAATATTTTTTTTTATAAATTTGCCTATATATTTATTTCTTTCTTAAAATTATTCCAATCCGTACCCACTTTTCCTTCCCTCTTACTGATTTGTAAGAATACATAGTACGGTTAGGACTTTTTTTCGAAAAGGTTGGCTCAAGATAGGGCTGTATGCACAGCTTGTGTCCATGCGATCATAAACCTATGGTTTTGATAGTGTCTATTATTGTATATCTGGCTTAACTTGGCAAAGAGAGAGATGGAGATGTAAGGGTAGATCCTTGACTACTTTCACCCAGATACAAAAGAAAGAACCCACCCTGTTATCAGTTTTCGTTTTCCCCCTTTCCCTTAATAACATCTGGTGAAGGAATGACAACACTGGTGCAAGTGAGAGAGGTGAATACAGCTGTCTCTTTCTACAAATTTCTTGCAAAATTAAGCCAGATATACTATAGTTAGTAGGATCTATCTATCTATTTATGCGTGGAAATGTTGAATGCGGCCTGTGGGGCGGCTACAGCATTCCCTTTTGGGTGAACAATAATTGAGTGTTTACCCGCGAGTTCCAAAGTTAGGCCTTTTTGCCCCGCTAATTTTGAAAGGTGGGCCGAAAAGATGGTTGTGTGTGTGAATTATGGCAGTGTAACAGCTTGAGTTGGTATAAGATAAGCAGCGAGTGGTGACTTGGTTTGTTGAGTGTTTTTAGCTATTGCGTTGGTTGACCAGATGTTGAGTGTATTATATTATCTATGTAGTTTTCAGGGTGTTTTATTGTGTGTTCAGATTCTGTTATGCTGTTCGTTGATCGGTTATTCGTGTTTAGATGCTTTGTATGTTTTGAAATGAAATCCTCCTCACAATCCCTCCATCCGACCAGAATTTGGAAAAGAAAAGTTGGGTATTTTGTTGCTTACTTGGTGGTGCTAGGGGCCATTCTGACATTTGTCCTTGCGCTAAGGGAAACCATGTTAGTAGGATCTACTATAACCAAGATTGCTATATAGAGGCCCAGATATACGCCCTAGAGTGATTCAGAATTCCTATTTCACATTACTGTAATATTGTAGTTAAAATGTTGATAAAGAATTGATGTCCGGAAATATTGTACGTTTTGGTGTACGAGTATTAATAAAAATAAGAGTGAAGATTTCAAACATCTTTTTAGCAGTAGATAATCTTCTTTGATATAGTACCCCCAGAGAAAGGAAGTCCCAAGAAGGAATACGGCTGTGTCGAACGCCACGCGAGTTGGTTCACTTGATGGACACAGGTTGGCAATGCGCTGTAAGCATAATTAAAAACTAATAAAACATTATAAAACTGATATAACATTTAAAACTACTGTGACTTTATATCAATGTATAACTAACCTTAATTAACTAACTAACTCACTGGCACTATCGAACCCGTAGGTTCATGGTCGCGCAGATATATCCCGAGCTAATGTTTTCCAATCATTCCCTGTATAATCTATTTCCCTCAAATCATACTTACTTACTTACTCACTGGCACTATCAAACCCGTAGGTTCATGGCCACGCGGACATAAGCTCTCCATACATCCCTATCCTGAGCTAATGCTTTCCAATCATTCCCTCTATAATCTATTTCCCTCAAATCATAGTTAATATTGTTCTCCCACCTAATTCTTGGTCTACCAACTGGGCGTTTTCCCTCTGGCTTTACTACAAGAAGCTTCCATTCAAGTCTTTCATTACCCATACGTGCAACATGTCCTGCCCATCGCAGTCTACGAGACTTAACTGTTCTTATTATATCTGGCTTCCTATAAAGACCATGTAGTTCATTGTTATGTAGTCTTCTCCATTCACCTGTCTGTTCATCTCTCTTTGGTACAAAAATTTTCCTAAGAACTTTATTCTCAAATACTCGTAATCTCCTTTCTTCCCTTAAAGTAAGAGTCCATGTTTCGCACCCATATAATATAACTGGTAGAATAATAGTTTTATACGTATATTTTCAGCTTAACGTTTTTTGAAAGGAGTTGGGACATCAAAAGTCTCTGCAATGCATAATAGCATGCATTTCCAGAATTGAGCCTATGTTTAATTTCTTTGTGCACCTCATTCCTATTTGTGATTATTGTTCCTAGTTATTTGAATTCAGCCACTTCCTCAAAATTTCCCTCATTTGTCATTAGCTGTCCGTTTCCATTATATACTGAATTTCTACGTGTGACCATATATTTAGTTTTACTGATATTTACTTCCAGTCCCAATTTCTTAGTGTTACTCAATAGTGTGTGCGTGTTGGCCTTTAGTATCTCCTCGCTATTTCCCTCAAATCATGGTTAATGTTATTCTCCCACCTCAATCTTGGACTACCAACTGGGCGTTTTCCCTCTGGTTTTCCTACAAGAAGCTCCATGCACGTCTTTCATTCATCATTCGTGCCACATGTTCTTCCCATCGAAGCCTACAAGACTTAACTGTTATTATATCTGGCTTCCTATAAAGACCATGTAGTTCACTATCTCATAATTAAAGTGAACTTGTAATTACAATTTTGGTAGGAGAAGCTCTTTTATTTTCAATCTGTAACCTTCCATCTGAATAGAAAACATTTTTTTGGCCCCACGTTCATTATAATAATACAACATTCGTCTAGAAAGTTGGGAGGCTTAATCTGCTATTATTCTAATACCAGAACGACCTCCTAAAGCCTAGAGTGGGATAAAAAAGGTAACATTTTTAAATCCATCCTTACGTTACACATAGATTGAATTCGTACAGAATTTGAATAGATTTAAACAATGTTTCTGAATGGTCACACCCTTCAACTGGCGCCATCGAACTCATATTTTAATTGGTTAAATTTCCACACCCATTTGATTCTATTGGTTTGAAGATCCTGTTTACAACACTGCCAATTCTGACGTAATTTCTGACCTTCCATTGCACATATGTGACCTAATCAAGGTAAACCAGTTCTATTAGTGGATTTTTATTTTCTGCTAATAAATTAAAATCTACTAAACTCTGTTAATTTACTCTACAACGATAATTACAATGAAGGATTTACTTAAGTAACATACAACCAGAGCCCGGATTTCCACACCACTGCGGGTTTTTATGTACCTAGATAATACGTTGCATTTATCGAATTTGGTAATTATTAGTTTTATGACTTTTGTATTCAAAATAAATCTACTTTTTCTGTGAATAGTTGTATATTTTAGTCATTTTTATGAATAAAATCAATCATAAGTTAGACTCAAGATTTTTATGTACCTTTTTTTCACACACAAAGAGTTGAATAGTATAATGAGAAGTAAGACTTCTGAACTGTCTTTTAGCTTGATTTCTCTCATAAACAGTTGAATAGTGTAATGAAAAGTAAGACTTCTGACTGTCCTTTATCTTAGTTTCACACATAAAAAGGTGAACAATACAGTAAAAAGTAAGACTTCTGACTGTCTTTTTATCTTGGTTTCACACACAAATAGTTGAATAGTATAATGAGAAGTAAGACTTCTGACCTGTCTTTTAGCTTGGTTTCTCTCATAACAAGTTGAATAGTGTAGGCATGAAAAGTAAGACTTCTGACTGTCTTTTATCTTGGTTTCACAAACAGTTGAACAGCATAATGAGAAGTAAGACTTCTGACTGTATTTTATCTTGGTTTCACACACAAACAGTTGAATACTGTATAATGATAAGTAAGACTTCTGTCTTTCATCTTGGTTTCACACACAAACAGATGAATAATATATATTATCTGTATCACAATTTTATATTTTATTACATAAAAATCCTGACTATAATCATAACCCACGTTCTGAAAATTTTGTACTTAATATAACACACTTTTATACTGCATTATATGCCTCGTTCTCTGGATTTAGTTGCGTATATTGTATTAATAAACCCTGAACTTGTATTCGCCGCAGTTCAAATCAAGGGATGAGATGAAAAGAAGACCTGTTATTGAAGGTCTATAATATATCATCCCGAGTCCCGAAGAAAAGGTTTAACAAGATATATACTCATTTTGTTCGTAATAGGTTTCTAGGGACCAAAATAACAAACAAATATATTTTCGGGGGGCTTTGGGAGGCTTATATGGAGATTCTGAATTGAGATTTTGTCAATTATAATTTCAGTTTCGCTTTTCATGTGGTAAAAAAATTATTTTTTTAAAAAACAAAACAAAAATGTAGGAGGAGCATTTAAGGGGGTTTCATGTAAGATATTACTGTTGTTGGAAGTGTCCTACAATCCCTGGTATATTGAGGGAGGGAATTCTAAAAGGGGACAATGGCTATAAAATAGAATGAAATATGGTAATAATAATAATAATAATAATAATGATAATAATAATAATAATAATAATAATACTTTACTTATTTTAACAGATTTACCTTGTGACCTAACGTCAAAATTGGTCTGATTTAATAGACAGGAGAAGGCATGTTAACAGTTTAGCTAATCCGTTGGACAACGAGGAACTTTTGATAAGAATTATATCCTGTAGCCTAGGACTTAATGACACGTTCCACTTGTGTATGATAAGATTTCATGTACTCCTACGGTATTTAAAGTCAAAATAACTTTTAACACATTTAATCAATCAGCTTGCTTTAAATAATAGTTCAAACACTTTAGAGGAAACTACTGAAAAACTAAATGAAGATGATTTTTGTAGAATTATAGGCTTTCACGGCCGGTATCTTAACTCTTGTTAAGTTGATCTTCCGGGTAAAATGACCGTGGTCCAGTTTTGTTAAACCTAGAGAACGCCACTAACCGGTAGTCACCTATAAATGGGAGACCGTATCCCAGAAGGTAATACAAAATCTGTAAAAAATCGACCGAAAAAAGTTAAGTCGAAGTACATAACGATACGTCTTTAATATACATAAGTCCACTCAGACTGATGACCTGAAAACAACTGTCGAAAAGGCAACAAATACTGATGGATTAGTGTGCCCACAAGGATTTCTAGTTGGGTTTAGGTTAAGATCAGAATTAATTTAGGTAAATTGTGGTAGAGCTGGACTCTCTTCTCAGGGATCGGAAGTAGGTATAGGCCTACAGGAGACGCTTCATAAAAATAAATTGTTTGTTGAATAAATAATTGAGATTTATTCCAAGTTTTGAGTTTAAAGAGATCAAGTAAATTCCGGTGGTAATATTTTTCGCCACATATATTTAAAACCAATTAAGTATAAAATGAAACTTTCTACCAAACTAGAATCGGAGAAATTATAACATTTTATATGAAGAGTTATTCTTGCTTCCATTCAGGACAAAACGTAGATACAAAATTAATAAATTATAACATGTTATAATATTAAGTATATTATTACGTCACATGATTTTTTTAATTTATATGGGTAATAATTCTATTAAATATTAGGTTAAATATAATTGGTCATATAATAAAGATAAGTGCTTTTAATTGCAATTACAATCTAGTTTACTTTCATTTAAGAGAGTATAAAATAGATATTATTTAAAGTTTAATAGAAATGTTTAGAATTCTGATAATAATGAATTATAACAATTTTTAAATGCACTATAAAAATCTTTATCATAAGTAATGCCACGAGTGATTTCCAATTTTTCTAGAGAACTTGGAAATCAAGAGTGGCATTTGTTAGGACTATTTAACGAATACAATTAAGCTGTTTACTCACAAATCATTATTTAAATATAGTTATTTTAAATATTTATATATTTAACGTAAACGGCGATGTTTGAAAACAAATGAGAAATGATTGGTACGCTTCATTTGCTTCTTTTGTTCGTCACTGCAACCAGATCATATTATTTATTGCCAAAGGAACGCAATATTGTAAGAATGCACTCTAGTGGAGAAAAAATGAAACACATCAAACTGTATATTAATTCATTTCTGATGTCCTATGACGTAAATATGACAATTATATTTTTTGGGGGAAAAAATACATTTAAGAAAGTGCAAACAGTGGTTTATTTTTTTGGTGGTATAATCAATTGCTATAAATGTTTTTATATTAACTCCCGCAAGCGGTATGTGTTGACATTCATGCACTATATATACAATCAGGTAGCCGTATTTCTTGGCGAGTCAGTCACTGCAAAATAATGCTGTGACCTATTCAGAATGTTAAAAAGGAGGTGCTTTCTTTATTATGATAAACTTTAGTTGGTAAATTCTAAACGAAACACGACTGTGATTGGTCAATGACTCCCATTTGGGACATGAGTTAAATAGTCATAAGTAATGCCAGGAGTGATTTCCAATTTATCTAGAGAATTTGGAAATCAAGAGTGGCATTTGTTAGGACTATTTAACGAATAAAATTAAGCTCTTTACTAAAAAATAATTATTTGAATATAGTTACCGGTGTTTTAAAATATTTATATCGTTAATGTAAACGGCGATGTTTGAGAACAAATTAGAAATGTGAGGTTATGTATATTCACTGCAACTCGATCATATTATTTATTGCCAAATAGAATCGCAATATTGTAAGAATGCACTCTAGTGGAGAAATAATGAAACACATCAAACTATTATAATCAACATTATAGGTTAATCATTTATATTTTGAATAAACAACTCAGTAAAATCACTGAATCTATTCATTATTTGCTATATTCAATGTATTTGTTGGAGAAAAATAATGGTCTAATCTGTTCAGAATATTAAAAAAGGACGAGCTTTTCTTTATCACAAAAGCAGGTGCTGATAAAGAGAAATCGATAAAGAGCGAGGTGAAACACGACTGTCATTGGTGTAAAACAGAATTCATTGAAACGTGATTGGTCATTGACTACCAGTCGCGACATTAATTAAATAGTCTAGTAAAATATTTTATTAATTATTAAAATATGTTTTATTTGACAATAACTAGCAATGAAATTGTTAGATTTTTATTTAATGTTATATTTAAGTATAAAAAGAATTTTAAAATAAAAAATTATTTATTCACTTTAACTTTAATATTTTGGTATTTTGCACCACACTATTCGAAACATGATGGCAGAAAGCCTTGCGAGATTATGGATATACAGTTTATGAGGAAGTTGTGGTCACTAATGGGAGCAATATACGAATAGATATTACTACATTTAGACCATCTACTAAAATTGGTATGATATTAGATCCCACAATTCGTTTTGAGACTCATAGTGGCCAACCTGTGGAAGTTGACTCTGAAAAGAAAGTCATATATGAGCAACTGTTTACTACTACCAATTACCAATTAGATAGTATAACTGTCACAGGATTGATGATCGGGACAAGAGGTACTATACCAGGATTCTTAGTTAAATTTTGGAAATCCTTAGATTTGGACAGAGTGTGCCTTTTTTAAATTGCCATCGCTGCCATTAGAGGGTCAACTTAAATTTTAAGAAACCATCTTTACAAAATTTCTCCTTTATAGAATATACTTCAATTACAATTTGAAATTGTTTTAATGTATTTACAAAATGTATTTCATCAATTTCGAAAATTAATTGTCTGTATCACTTTGTCCTTGTGGCAATCCTCTAATGATGAAAGTTTTATATAATAATGTAAAGTATAACCATGTAAGTTACGAAGTATTTTTGATACTCAACTGTCTTGAAGTAGTGGGAGAGGGGCAAAGTTTTTTTGTGTTTTGGCGAGAAGTAGGCCTATACAGTGAGCTGTGCTGTTGCTAAATTATGGACGTCCGGAATTCTTTGTAGTCGAGCAGAATGAATAGATGTCCGCATACATAATAAATGAGGAGGCAGAACAACTGTCATAGATTCTTTGTTCCACGCGTGTCAGTTCAATTGAACGTCATTTGTGACCATGGTTTCTAAAAACAAGCTAACTTCGAAAGACAAATGTCGCAAGATGCACTACTCCAATGACATTGGAAGTCACCTACAAGTATCCAGTTATTATTTAGTTCAGTAATGAAACTTGGGGCAGTACGTTGTCGGCTGTTAATGTCACTGTAGTTCCACTTTGATTTAATTGTGATTTGTGGTAAATAGTTGATGCCCTACCTCAGTAGCTAGTCGGTTCCTGTTTCAGGGTGAGCGCTGAGACTCATATATATATATATAGGGTTCGGAAGGAGAATTGCGTGGTAACAGACAATCACTAATCTTTTTAATTATTTTATGTTTTATCTCTGCCAACTTAAATGCACATTACACTGTGAAGATAAAACTTTTCTGTCCCTGGCCTTCGATATTTCACTAATGAGGACTAGCAAATGACTTATGAATTTGAGAGATTTTCCCTAAGTCCATAATCGTTGTTACAAGACATTTTTACTATATAATTTAGATCTTCTTCCTACGAGGTGTCGAGTATAAGTATCTTAATTTGTCCTCATGAGTTTCGTATCGAAGTCAGGACCAATTATTCCCATATATGGTCGTATACCCTAACTCTGATTTTGATTGGTTAGAACATTCAATCACATGTCTTCTAAGGGCGTAAATATTTTATTTACACTCCCTCCTACATTTGTGATTTTATTCTCACGGCTAGGGAGCATGTTTACCAGTTTGGGCTTTCCACGTTTGTAAATTTTGGAGTTTGACGTTTTCTCCCGAACATGATTTTTCAAGCTAGACCCAGCTTAAGGATTTCAGGTCTAATTTGAGGGGTTACATATTTATGACTTCCTTTTACTTAGGTTTTAAACCGCTCCTTTGTGAGAACTATTTACCAATACGATATTTTTTTTTATTTCTTTTTAAGCTATATTCAGTTCATTCCTTGTTTATTCATTAATAATATTCTTTAATCACTATACTAGATCAGGGCCGTATTTTATTCGCCACAAACTCCACGAGGGATATATCTATGGGATCTTCGTATTAATTATCAAGAAGGTAGAGTGAATATTCCGTGAGCGGTTTAAGGCATCATGCTTTGGTGCAGTACTACGGGCTATGGATCCGGAGTCCTGATAAGAGTAGAAATTTTCTCGTAGGATTTTGGCCAATATGACTGTGACACCGAGGAATGTGAGAGGTTATAATAAATAGTAGCTCCAGATTGAGAAAACTGTAAAGGTTAGGGGATCCGACATTCTGCACATATACACCTATACTGGCTGTTTGATCGCCCATCCTTGTGATTAATATATGAAGCCAGTAACCGATTGTTAGGCCAAGGGTCTTCTGTCGCGCCATGGAGTTTTTGATTTAGGGGTCCTTTCAGTTTGCAAAAACCTGATTTACCCTCATTGTATTAAAATATTGTACGAACAATGTACTGTCATTAATACACAGAGAATATTAACTCTGGAATATACATCCTAGAAGAGGTAGAAATTTTAAGAGAAAAAAGAATGAAAATGTATTTAACAAGTTGAATCTCAAGTACATATTTCATTATTTTAACCTTTTATATACCGTACGTAAGAAAAAATTCCGGTCGAGTTTATGTTCCTTGCCTCTGGTTCCACGGCTTAAAGTACCTCTCAAAGTATAATTTGAACTAACATGTTCCGTCATCATCAATATTAAAAGATACTAAATGTTTCGGTTAATGTTCTATACATGTCCACCGCTGTGGTCTCGAGGTAGCGTGCTACCTTGTCACGCAGCGGTACCGGGTTAGATCTCCGCTCGGGATAAGTTTCCTGGGTGATGTTTTTTCGGGGTTTTCCTCACCTATAAGACAAATGTGAAGATACGTTAAGGCCAAAATGGTCCCCGAACATCATCTGGCCATCATTATCATCAATATCATATCCACCTCATTAGATTAAGTTTAGGTTTAAGGCCTCTCCTGACGCATCATTACCCATCGTCTTCACTTATCACATCATTGGGGCAGTGTAACCCCGCCTTCCAGGCGCCCCAACCTCAGAAGTGGGTTACAATACGCCAATGCCAGAAGAGTACCAGAAATGTCGAATGACAAACAGATGGCATTGAACAAAAAAAAGTTCTATACATTAAATGTTCGAATGATTGTTATGGCTAGATGATGTTTGGGCTTTAAGGTCTAAAATTTAAGTTCAATGAGCTCGTAAAAGAACCTTAAGCCTGAATAAAGACGTCTAAAAATTGATCGAACTTCATCAACTGAGTAATACTTAGTTTCATACTAGATTCACATTGGGTCGGTATACCATTCATGACAAATGTAGAGAAAAGCGTAACTAAATTAATTGATCTAATAATTCCTAACCAATCCACCGCTGTGGTCTCGAGGTAACGAGCTGCCTTATCACGCAGCGGGCTCGGGTTCGATCCCCGGTTGAGACAGTTTTTCTGTGTGAGGTTTTTATCGGGTTTTTCCTCACCTGTAAGTCAAATGTCAGGAAAACTTTAAGGCCCAAACGGTTCCCAAAATCATATGGTCATCGCAATCATCATCATTCATATTCATCTTAGATTAAGCTTAGGATTAGAGACTCTCCTGGCGCACCATTATCATCATCATCGCCCATCATATCATCGGGGTAACGTAATCCCGCCTTCCAGGCGCCCCAACCTCAGAAGTGGGTTACAAGTACGTCATGCCAGGAGAGAACACAGGAATGCCGAAAGATAACCTGGGGCATTTGCAAAAAAAATCCTAACAAAGGAGAGACAAGGTTCACCATTGGGCTGTTACGTCATTGCATATAGATATATAGTTGTAGAGTGAATAAAATAAGAATAATATTTCTTGTCTTGAATGTTCATGTTGTCTAGAACATTGTCATCCAGAGAGGCCCTCAACGAGTGATTGAAAAAATATATGTATGATCTAGAGATAAAAATCATATCCCAAAATGTCAAGTCTCTGTAAGATCCGACTGGTGTGAGCCATGTAGAAGTATCTATAAAAGGCGAGGTTAAACTGATATAAATAAAGAATTTTATATATATATATATATATATATATTACGAGTTATCATTTAGTCATATTCACAACCAACTCCGCCTAATAACTGAGAATAATTTGTCACCGCTAGAAAGGAACAGATGGCATCCACGACTCAGTTTACTTACAACAAAACCATTTAGATAAAAAATATTACAAGGCTGAAGTTCAAGAACCATTGACTCCGGTTATCATAATCTTCTGCAATTAGCATTACATCCTGACATCTATCAGTAAATAATGTCCCCTATGACATTTTATTTACAGTGCAATTAAGTATTTTATTACTCCAGTCTGGTCAAACGTAAGTCTACTGCTAGTTTTGTCAGGGACATAAAAAAAATGCGTAGTTCTGGTATCATTGTAGATTGTAAATACAATAAAAAAGTGCGTCGTGCAGAAACTGCGTAAACTAAGCGAATTGCTCACCAAGTTGAATTTATGTCCAATTTTACTGATTTACGGAATATATATTTTTTGTTACATTAGAGAAATTGAATTTCTGATGCCAGTTTATTTAAAAGTGTCAAACTGCAGAGAAACCAAACATGCATCAACTATTCGCATATTATTGTAACCTACGATTTAACACTGATTTAAATAAATCTACAGTTTTTTTTTCCCCACTACTTTATTAAAAATATTTATTATTTTAACTAACGTATCTTATAGAATACATTGCCAACTTAAGGATTAAATAAATTGTACGGCGTTCATTGCGACAAACAAATATGGCGCTTAATTTTTAATTTGGGGTTTCAAGTAACCCCCCCCCCACTTCTAATGATCTGATTGCTCTGATTTTTGGAGAACACCTTACTCGGTGTTATGTTTAATATCATGAGATAAAAGTTAAAAATTAAAGTGTACCTGTTGGCAGGTGCCGTCGTCCTCAACTTTGTTAAAATGATGTACATAAAATATTAATTGGAGGCCTTTCGGAAGTTAACTTCCATCAACAGCAGGATGAGCTTCTGCTATTCGTTGTTGTTTACGACGATGTAGACTCCAAGTGTTTATAGCAGCATATATTGAATTTCGTTGTGAAAAACCGAAAATTGCGACAGCTAGAGCTTTCTTAAATTTTCGTTTCAGGTGAACTCTTACACCTAATTGTCCGATTTTCCTGGTTAGTAAACTCGAACTTACTCTTTTTTAATTAATTCATATATTACAAGTTAGGTTTCGATGAAACAAAAATTCCGGCGCTTGAGCGTTAACGGAGACACACACACAAACGAGTGTTTGTATATATATATATATATATATATATATACTTACATATATGTGTGTGTGTCTGTGTGTGTGTGTGTGTGTGTGTGAGTGTGTGTGTGTGTGTGTGTACATATATATAAAATTTTGCACAAGGACTTTCTCGGTGCCTACTAGATAGGATCGGTAAAGGTCTGTAAAAATTGTCAAAAAATCGTTTCATAAAAAAACCTCAATAGCTTCATTCGTTTGAAATTCGCTAAACGGTACGTAATGTCACATATGTACATTGTGAAAAATCAGCCCGTACTCAATATCATAAGTAATGCCACGAATTATTTCCAATATATCTAGACTATTTAACTCATGTCGCAAATGGTAATCAATGACCAATCACTTTTCAATTAATTATTTTACACCAATGACAGTCGTGTTTCACCTCGCTCTTTATCGATTTCTCTTTATCAGCTCCTGCTTTTGTGATAAAGAAAGCTCCTCTTTTTTTAATAATCTGAACAGGTTAGACCATTATTTTTCTCCAACAAATACATTGAATATAGCAAATAATGAATAGATTCAGTGATTTTACTGAGTTGTTTATTCAAAATATAAATGATTAACCTATAATGTTGATTATAATAGTTTGATGTGTTTCATTATTTCTCCACTAGAGTGCATTCTTACAATATTGCGATCCTATTTGGCAACAAATAATATGATCGAGTTGCCAGTGAATTTACATAACCTGACATTTCTAATTTGTTTTCAAACATCGCCATTTACATTAACTATACAAATATTTTAAAACACCGGTAACTATATTCAAATAATTATTTTTTAGTAAAGAGCTTAATTTTATTCGTTAAATAGTCCTAACAAATGCCACTCTTGATTTCCAAATTATCTAGATAAATTCACTCCTCACTTCGTGAGTCGTAAATTTATCGATAATTTGGAAATTACTTGTGGCATTACTTATGAGAATTTGGAAATCAAGAGTGGCATTTGTTAGGACTATTTAACGAAAAAAATTAAGCTGTTTACTCACAAATCATTATTTAAATATAGTTATTTTAAAATATTTATATATTTAATGTAAACGGCGATGTTTGAAAACAAATGAGAACGATTGGTACGCTTCATTTGCTTCTTTTGTTCGTCACTGCAACCAGATCATATTATTTATTGCCAAAGGAACACAATATTGTAAGAATGCACTCTAGTGGAGAAAAAATGAAATACATCAAACTGTATATTTATTCATTTCTGATCAGTTTCTGATATCCTATGATGTAGGGTGAATATGGCAATTATATTTTTCTGAGAAAAAATACGTTTAGGAAAGTGCAAACAGTGGTTTCTTTTTCTGGTGGTATAATCAATTGCTACAAATGTTTTTATATTAACTCCCGCATGCGGTATGTGTTGACATTCATGCACTATATATACAATGTGGTAGCCGTATTTCTTAAAGAGTCAGTCACTGCAAAATAATGCTATGGCCTATTTAGAATGTTAAAAAGGAGGTTCTTTCTTTATTATGATAAACTTTAGTTGGTAAATTCTAGGCGAAATACGGCTGTGATTGGTTGTAAATAAAAAATAATTGTAACGTGATTGGTCATTGACTCCCATTTGGGGCATGAGTTAAATAGTCATTAAAATATAACTGCCTACACCATAACATATCCGTTGACATTTTTATGAGAAAACCGTACTTTGCAACTCGTAGAGTATAGACCATAAAATATATTTATTTTCCCACGGAATTTATACTTAAAATCTGGGCACATATATTAATTCCACTTGTATAGGAAACTAATTATTTCAGACCAACCAGAAAGAATAAATGTAAACAGGAATGTTGTTAATACGATGTATAAATCACCAGTTTCTGTTTGTATTCTCAAGAAAGCTTGAAATGTCTCTGACTGAAGGCCACCAATGTTTTAAACATACTTTATTATTACCCTACGTCTCATTTCATTACTTTACTGTCGTATAAAATCCCCGACAGGTGGATCATTGTTTATTATGTCTTAGTGTTATTAAACGTCAATAAAACTAAATATATGTTCACACATAGAAATACATTTTATAATGGAAATAGGCAGTTAATGGCAAATGAGACTTTTGAGGGAGTTGCTGAATTAAAATACAAATAGGAATCAGGACCATAAAGAAATTACACATAGGCTCAATTCTGGAAATGTATGTTATTATGCATTACAGAGACTGTTGATGTCCCAACTTCTCTCAAAAAACGTTAAAGTGAAAATATAACTTATAAAACTGTTTTTTTCCAGTTATATTATGTGGATAAGAAACAGAACAGCGGGTTACACCAGATGGGATCGGAAAAGGAACACCGATATCTTAAAAGAATTGAAGACTACGCCAATTTTGGAATATATTAAACAATACCAACTAAATTGGAAACACCATCTTGAAAGAATGAGTTCAAATCGGATCCCCAAAGCTGTTTATAATTATATACCAAGAGGACGAAGATCACTGGGCCGTCCTATGAAACGCTGGAGGGAAAATTTTCTATAGGATCGTAACAGGCCTTGGCCTAATACTTGGAAGGAAGAAGAAGAAGAAGGATAAGAAACATGCACTTTTACTTTAAGGGAGGAGAACATATTACGAGTATTTGAAAATAAAGTTCTTAGGAAAATGTTTTGACCAGGGAGAGATGAACAGACAGGTGAATGGAGAAAGCTACATAACAGTGAGCTACATGAACTTTATAGGAAGCCATGTATGATAGCAGGTAAGTCTCGTAGACCAGTTGGTAGACCAAGAATGAGGTAGGAGAATAGCATTAACCATGATTTGAGAGAAACAGATTATACAGGGGATGATTAAAAAACATTAGCTCAGAGGATACGGATGTGTGGAGAGAGCTTATGTCCGTGCAGCCATGAATCTACGGGTTCGATAGAGCCAGCAAGGTAATTAGTTAGTGAGATAATATATTATTAAACAATATATAACTAACCCACTGGCACTATCGAAATCCGGAGATCCATGGCTGCACGGACAGCTCTTCATATAGTCTATCTCTATTCTCAGTCAATATTTTCCAGTCTTTTATTTATGATATACCACTACAAATTATGTTATGATCCCATCTGATTCTTGGACTATCTACCAGGCACTTTTCTTCTGGTTTTCCTACAAGAAGTTTCATATCCAGCTTTCATTCAAAATTCGTGCCACATGTCTTACCCAACGCAATCTATATGAAGTAATAGTTATTATTCTATATCCTATTATAACATATTCATAAATTCTATCTTCAAGTCATAATTTATCTAAAAACATTCGAGATTAAAAGTGTATAAAACACTGGCTCTTCCATCTCTTTTGTATGGTAGCGAACTATGCAAATTGAAACAGAAGGATATGTAGAGACTTTGATTTGCTGAAATGAGATTTATTCGAAGGACTGCAGGATACACACTACTAGATCATAAAAAATGAAAACATCTTAGAAGAATTATACGTGGAACCTAAATTCGTGAATGAACTATGATTATGATGATGATGATGATTCTTAAATCTACAACTATAAATGTAACCATGCTGTTACGGCCGTTAAATTGCCTTTTACATAAATGTGTGTGGTATTACAACTAAGCAGATAAACATTAATAACCACACGTGCTTACCTGTCATTTCGCTCTGAAATAAATAATAATTAAGTGAACTGTGTAATGTACGAGAAATAATGATTGCTTTTATGTTTAATCTATAGAATGAAATTATATTTGAATTATTACAGAAACATACACAGAAAACTTGTGATGACAAAATGTATCCACGTGCACAATGTGCTTGCGACAATGGTTAATGTTTAATAACTTGAATTTCTTGGTTTACACTTTAAATAACACTAGTCTGCATGATACCAGATGACTGAAAACTAGTACGTCGTATTAGTTCACGTTTTTATGCTGATTCCAGAACTGTTCTTAGTTTTCTTCTATCACGTACATTTTTTTCACAATGGACCTAATCTGTTTTCGTATATTTATTGGTGAAAGCATAATATGTGCCAGACGGTAATGAGTATTGTTGGAGAGAAATTAGTCAATTCAAGCCTCTAAGCCTTTAGTTTAGCAAAACTGCTGCTGAGGTTGTTATTGGGTGACTTTGTATGTGTTGTTCATCTCAGACACTTGCATTATCAATGCTGTTCTCATTTTATCTCTGTAGTGTGACTGCAAGTATGACAATGTCTACATGCAAGTGTGTGAACAATCCTAACGTTTTCTTCTATATTTGTGGAAATTGTACAATGCTTAAGCAAAGAACGGATATTACAGACTTTGTGAAAAAAGCTTACTATGCTTATTTTAAAGTGAAACTTGAAGACCAGGATAAGATGTGGGCCCGAAACAAAGTTTGCCGCTATTGCGTTGAGAGGTTAAGATTATGGACAAAAAGGAAGAAAACGTGCATGCCATTTGCGATTCCTATGGTGTGGAGGGAGCCTAAAGACCACCTTAATGACTGTTACTCCTGTTTGCTTAATATTCAGGGGTGTAATTAAAAAAAATAAAAACCAAATTGTATATCCAAGCATCCTTTCAGCCATTAAGCCAGTTCCATATGGAGAAGAGCTGCCTGTTCCTCTTCCTCCAGCTGTTTTAGAGAACCTGACAGAATATAATGCTTAAAGTGAACTTGATGCAATCACTGACGACGATACTGATGATATCAGCCTGAAGATGGCTTTACTCTACGATTCTCTCAAACTGCTCTTAATTATCTAGTTCGTGATCTGAATTTGCCAAAGAAATCTGCAGAACTACTAAGCTCACGGCTTAAAAGTAAGAATCTTCTAGAACCAGGAACATATTACTCATGGTGCAGACAGAGAAAAACTAGATCGTAATTACAAGGCAATTGTGGAAAATATGTTAGAAATTTTCAAAAAGTTGAATTGTAACATGAGTGTGAAAGTTCACTTCCTATGTTTCTATAACGACTACTTCCCCGAAAATCTCCGACATTATAGTGAAGAGCAAGGTGAACGTTTTCACCAGGATATTAAAGAGACGGAAAGGCGGTACCAGGAAACATGGAATGAAAATACTGTTCGATTTTGATGAGGGAGACTAAAAATGGAGGAACTTCAAGGAAGTCAAAGAAGAGAAGGTTTTAAAATTAATGGAATACCATTTACTTTCTATTTTGTTACAAGGTAGTCACAAAATTATTAGGACAGTTCCCTACAGTATTTTTAACAAAAATGTAGCTTGTGTGAAATGAAGTTTGAACATTTTTGTGCTTGTAGTATCTAAAATGTGAAAATATAAATTCTTATTTTGTATTCAAATTTTGCACCAAGACCAGCTATAAATATTGTTAACCCAGAAATAATTAAAAGAAAAGTATTTAATTCTTCTCCAAAAGGCAAAAACCTGATGAATTGACAATAATGGAAATCATTTCTGGAATCAGTGTAAACAATTTATTTAAGAACGCATATTTTAAATAAATCATCTGAGAAAAAGTTTTTAAATGCAGACTTGTGTAATTTACACTAACACTCTCATTGGACCATTATACATTCCAGATTAAATTGCACTGTATATAGTTTCTGGATGGCCCGTTATTGATGCAGAAATGCTCGGATTCTGCTCAGCTGTATCGTAGCGAGACAGATATGGCGATCAACACCAAATGACGAAAACACAGGTCACGGCACACGTGACGCAGGCTAGTTGCACTGCCTGTTCATATACAAAGATAACTAATACCGCTACCTTGATCATAGCACAACCTCTAATGTTCGTGCAGCAGCAGTACAAGCGAACTCCACCAGGCAGCGCATGCGTCAACATGTTTCCGCTAGAGGGCGCATGCGTCAACACATGCCACTAAATATATCTACAAAACGGACTCCATTTTCACCAACATATAAAGGTAAAGGGAAAGAACCGAGTAAATCAAACTTCGGCGAAATGAGATTTGAGGTGTCATAAGATTCTCCATGGAAAAAAAAATTACATTGTAGAAATATAGTAGAAGTAATAATTCATTCATCGGTATATTTTACCGTCAAAGTTTGGCACAGAGGTAACGAAGTAGATACCAGTACGTTGTATAATTAAAAATCCGTTTTTTAGATTTTATGGAATAGTGACCTGTCTGTTTTTTCCATTTACTCCTGGTGGACTAGTTGTTGTAATGCTCGCTTCCGGTTACAAGATTCGCAGGTTCAAACCTGGCAAGGGTCCATAGATTTTTCAGGCCATAAGAAACATGGATGTAGTTTCCTTAACAAAAGAGTTGAGCTAAGGATCCCATATCATAGATTTTTGGCGCGTAAAATAGTGTCGCTTAGAGGCTTATGGTATGATTAAAGAAGAAGAAGAAGATAAGAGACTCAAGCTTGAAGTAAAATGTCTCTGAGCAAATTTTGTTAGCCTTTTCACGCCCATGTTTCAATTGTAAAGCTAATGGCCTGAAATGTTGAAGAGCAATATTAAGGAAAATTATAACATTAACAAATACATGTATATATATTTATTAATCAATTGAGTTGGTGTTTACTTGATGAGAATCCATATTTATTAATTAAATAAAAATAAAACGTAGTTTTATTTGATTTTCATATTTATTGTATAATTCAGTTACAGCTGTTTCGATACACCGTACCTTCTTCAGACATCAACTTTTATAAGATTCATGATGTGTTCCGTTGAGGTTTATTCAAAATTAATATAAAATTATAGAATATTCACCTGAAAGGTCCGTCTCCTCAACTTAATTATCATTTAACTGTAGCGCTTTCGGGACTTGTCCCATCATCGGCAGGATTCAAAACTGGTGTTTCACTGAAGATCTGGTAGAGGGGGTTGCATGTATTTGGTTCGTTTTCGTTTATCAGGCTGTCGTAGGAGACGGACCTTTCAGGTGAATATTCTATAATTTTATATTAATTTTCTTCAGACATGTTAACAAATTATGAATTGTGTTCCAACTGATCTAAGCAACAGTATTTATTTAATTTTTTTTAATTTAACAAAGGGGATTCATTCAAATCAAGTTGAGAATTTAACAGTTTGTTACTACTTTTCAATTTATTAATTTCTACAGCCTCCAAAAGATCTAATTTCTTACATGTTTGTGATAAGGGTAAGAAATTAGATCTTTTGGAGGCTGTAGAAATTAATAAATTGAAAAGTAGTAACAAACTGTTAAATTCTCAACTTGATTTGAATGAATCCCCTTTGTTAAATTAAAAAATTTAAATAAATATTGTTGTTTAGATCAGTTGGAACACATTCATAATTTGTTAACATGTCTGAAGAAGGGCCGGAACAGCTGTCACTGAATTATATAATAAATATGAAAATCAAATAAAACTACGTTTTATTTTTATTTAATTAATATATATTTATTATTGTGGAAGAAGGAAGAACAAGAAAAAAAGAGGAGAAGAAGACATATTTCAGGTGGTTTCACTACCTTTTTGTGCCTCTAAAGACTTAGTTTCTTCATTTCAAGGAAATTGACCTCCGCAATTGAATGTTTGAATTGTGTAGTATTCCTAACGTAGTCAATTGAAGTACAATAATATATTGTTACAAGTGCTGTAATTGGTTATTGGACGTTAACACATCATAGCAGTTATAAATACATGTGTCACGTGACATTATATTGTCATCATCTTCCATACAAGTAACAAAAGCCTGATGTCGCGTTATGATTTCAAAGCTGGATTTTCAATCCATCCCTTCTTCGGACGGTCCAAATATCTCTTTTCATGTGAATGGTAGTGAAGCATGGCTTTTGGGATTCTGTCCATCAGTGGCATGCAAACAAGTTAAATATTGCTTCAGTAACAATATCGGTCGCACGCTTAATCAACACCTTGATAAAAGCGTCACATTTCTTCAAAACATATAGGGGCCTAGCACTATAAGTATTAATGCGTTATGTTACTGGTATGAGCATTGTTGACCGTAGCAATTTTGCTGCTTCATGTGCTGAATAGTTGAGCTCGCACCTCTTTTTGTCTCTTTTTGTGCTGGGCATGTATTTTACTGTTCTCCCAAAGAAAGAAAGTCCAAAGAAGAAATGCGGACAAGCACGAGACAGCCGAACGCCACACGATTCTAGGTTATATTGTACACTTCGAAAACATAGTTTGGTAATGCACTGTAAGGATAATTAAAAACTAATATGACATAAAAAACTAATATAACATTTAATACGAATCGCTAATCATCAGATTAATATATATCCATAGTAATTCTGCCCGAGGGCAGGTCCTTCACTGCAATCATAGCATTTTCATGTTATGCTTGCAGCTTTACTAGGAAACTGTAGGTGTGGTAGCTTCCCGTTGCTTTCCACACCGGTGAAGGATGACGATGATGATGATAATGATTAGGATGGTGATGGTGGCCATATGATTTCGGGGACCGTTTGGGCCTTAAAGTTTTCCTGACATTTGCCTTACAGGTGAGGAAAAACCCCGATAAAAACCTCACCCAGAAAAACTGCCCCGACCGGGATCGAACCCGGGCCCGCTGCGTGACAAAGCAGCACGCTACCTCGAGACCACAGCGGTGGACAAATATATATATATATATAAAATAGAACTTGTTTTATTATTTAACGATAGCAGGTATCTGTACCAACTGATCTAATTTGTTATGGGTAGTACAATGTTACAACATTCGCCACGTCATCACTAGCCAATTTATTCGAGGAATCCACCTGCATACAAACTCAAAACCCTCTTGTCGCCCCGCGCGGAGATTTTCTTTTTCTTGGACATCAATAGCTATAATCGAAATGAGCTTCTGATTACTTTCATCTTGCTCGCATGTTAGACTTACTAAACAGAGGGAAAATGTTAAAAAGGAGGAATAGCAAGAAACCAGGAGTTGCAAATTATTTAACGTTAATCCAATGCTAGACAAGGGTTTTCAGTTTAATGTGTTAGTGTCATTACTGTAGGATACAATCTTTGCGAGAACTTCATAAACTATTATCGAAATCCTAGTAGAGAAGAGAGTTTTTAAAAATTATTTTTATTGAAACGTATCTATTAGAAGCTCTTATAAAGAAGGAACAGTTCTTTGAGGAAGTGTTTACCAAGTTTACTTCACAGATGAGAAAGGTGGAATTTTAATTCTACTGATCTTGACGAGGCCATCTCCCAAAGTGTTAAAGGTGAATTATTTTATATAAAATTTTGCTAAATTTGTAACTTAAATAAATATAAAGTAATGTTACGCTACTGGCTGGATGATCGTCTACCTCTGTGAATAGCACATCTGGATGTGAGGCTAGCAGCCGGCTGGTAGGCTAAGGTGTGTCGCGCCATGGAGGAGTTTAATGTTACGCTGAATTACTGTAACCCCAGCAGTATAATCTATAGCTCTATATTTGTCTAGAATACATAAAACAGCGCTCCCCCATTGACTTCATAACATATACAGTACCAATCCCAGCAGTGTAACCACTAGGCCTATAGTTGTGCAAAATACACAAAACAGTTAAATAATAATAATAATAATAATAATAATAATAATAATAATAATAATAATAATAATAATAATAATAATAGCTTTATTTTACCTGGCAGAGTTAAGGCCTTAAGGCCTTGTCTACCACTCAACCAGGTTTAAAAAAAAATACAAAAGAAAAGTCTTAAATCTAAATTACAATATATATATATAAACGATTACAAGTTATGAATACAATACAATTAATATTTATAATGTATTTTGATTTACTCTAAATTTAACGAATTAAATATATAATATGTACAAGATATATAAAAAAAACGAGGAAAAGATTAATGACATAGCATTAATGGCTCTGATAAGAAAATAAACAACAGAAGAAGTGTCTAAAATTATCGGCACAGTTATGTATGCCTCATGCACTCTAAACTTGTGGGTCCGTGACGTCATTGTTGTACTTGGGGTGAATTGGTACTATTAAATGACTTAAAAATATCGATTCATATGTTAATACTGAAAAAGGATTTCAAATGTGAATTTGTACTTATAAGTAAATTTAAGTTAAGTACAAGACGGTAACATTTCAACACTACTACAAACAACAGAGACAGGGTTTTGTTTCAGGTGTATACTATGGGTTGAACTGTAGAGTGAGAGGTAGTCCTTTATGGCTATGAGACGACAAATAAGTAACGATCCCCAGCAGCCAGATAATAGAGTGTGAAGTGTACAATACACGAAATAGTTAAATGACTCTGTAATAGAACAACAGAAGAAGAACTAAAAATTCTTTGGTTGCATAAGAGATTAAAAACAATATCATAAATATCGAAAGTGATTCGACAGTTCATAATTTTCTAAAAGAAAATGTCACCATGGAAGAATGTTCCGATTGAAGTACTTTGTCAATTAAAGAAAAATTAATTAATTAACTAACTAACTCACTGGCTCTAACGAACCCGTAGGTTCTTGGCCTCGCAGACTTAAGCTTTCCACATATCCCTATCCTGAGCCAACTTTTTCCATTCATCACATATAATCTAAAAAACTCCTGACGCGACAGGCCTACAAGGCCCTTGGCCTACCAGCCGGTTGCTGGCCTCACATCCACATGTGTCAATCACAGAGGTAGATGATAATCAGCCAGTGTAGGGGTGACATGTGGTCAGCATGTCGAGTCCCCCAGCCGTTATAGCTGGTTTCCTCAACCTGGAGCCGCTACTTATTGTAGTTACCCAAATGCATCACGATGCTGGGTGGGCACCGGTCCCATACTGGCCGAAATACCATGAGAAAATTTCTTCCCCCATGGAGACTCGAACCAGCGCAAGTCCCGCAGCTCTGCGCCAAGGCTTCCTGCCTTAACCACTCGGCTACGGCGCGGGACTCACATATAATCTACTTCCCTCAAATCATGGTTAATATTATTCTACCATCTCATTCTTGGTCTACGAACTTGGCGTTTCTCCTCTGGTTTTCCTACAAGAAGCTTCCATGCACGTCTTTCATTCTCCATTCGTGCCATATTAATTAATTAATTGAACAAATTACCCACTATAGATCGCATTTTCTACTCACTGCATTTCGTTGGGCCTATAAGACTTAGTCAGTCGGTAGTACTATATGAAACGACATCAGGTCAAAAGGAAATAAAGGAATTACTCATTAACGAAGATGATGTGTCAGTTGGTCGTAAGGAGTCAACTCGTTACCAGGTACCTCTATTTACACCGTAAAGAAAGTCGTGTGAAAATTTCAAATGATATACGGATCTATACCATACATAAAAGATTAAAGAACAAAACAAGAAGACATAACCTACTAGATTGAAGTTTTATAAAATATTGGCTGTTCCTGCATTACTTCAAGGGGACAAAACGCGTAATGACCAAGAAATCACAAAGTAGAATACGAAGTGTAAAAATTAACTTCCTTAGAAAAACAAAAAGCTGCACAAGATTCGATCGGATAAACAATGAAGATATAAGAACAGAGTTAAATATGTATCCATTGAATGAAAAAATCAAAGAATATGGAGATAAATGGATTAGACTTGTATAAAGAATGAATGTAACAAGATTACCAAAAGCAGCTTTTAACTATGAGCCAAGACGATCAATGAATATAGGAAGACCGGTGAAAAGATGAACAGAACAACTGTGCGGCGGAACAGGCAATTTGCCTAGCCCGTGAAGAAGAAGAAGATGAAAAAATTAGCCTTTAATGTTATCATTAAAATTGCTATGACAGTTAAGGAATAGGCTTTATATCAACGATAAGCCGTGATAGAATAATAAAGATTTTTGTCTTCTTGTGAAAATTATATCTCTTAATTTATGATAATATATATTATTATTGTCAGAGATAATAAAATGTTTGGAAACTTCAAAAGTCATAATTTAAACATGATGATGTTGTCTTTTCTACAAATGATAAATTCTCTGTATCTTATGATTTTGATAAGAAGTTATGTCATTGTAAGTAATATGGATGAACATGACCATATATATTAAGAAACAACTGAAAGTTCATTGTTGAAGATTCAACATCTCTGCCACGTATAGAGTTCTTTACATATTACGCAATTCTAAAAAATTCAATAATTAAGTCAAGAAAGCATCGAAATATTTTTTCCTTATTATTTTCATAAGGCATTACATGGAATAATTTGGAACAAAAATATTACAAAGGAAATTAAAATGAAAATTTATAAGAGCATAATACAGAATATTTTGTCATATGGTAGTGAAACTTGGTCTTTGACGGAATTACAAAAGAATAAAATTAGAACAGTTGAATTTGATCATCTTAGAAGAAGCCTCCAAAAAACAAGACAAGATAAAATAAGAAATGAATTCCTTTGGAGAGAAATGAAGGTCACCACATCTGTTGTTAAGAGGATTGAAAATCAAACGCTTAAATGGTATGGCCACGTACAAAGAATGGAAAATGAAAGATGGTCAAAGAATATATATACCAATGATCACCCCCTGGAAGAAATAAACGTGGCTGACCAAGATGGAAATGGAAAACCTACGTCAGAACTATAATTGATGATAGGAATTTGGAAGAAGGAGATTGTGGAATGATAGAAATAAATGGAAATTGAAGACGGTAAACCTATAAGCGGGGAAAAGCCGAAGAAGAAGAAGAAGAAGAAGATTAGTTTCATCTACATACACTCCCATTAAGCGCGGAAAATTATATCAGGCATATGTCTACCTCCTCTGTCTCGGCAAGTAGTTTACTCGGTCTATGAAGTTCGTGTTGGCCCTTTCACAGACATATTTAGTTATGTCGTTGATGACACGCTGAATTTCTTCCTTAAGTTGTAGAACTGTTTGTGGTTTGTACACTTAAATTTTGGACCTGTCAGACCTGTCACCCATCCCGCGAGACAATAACCCTACTCCATGAAAAATCCCCTCAGTCTGTGATCTTAATTCACGGCGACTTGGAATGGCCTCCCAGATCTTGTGACCTTACCCTATGTGACTTCTTTTTATGGGGTTATGTAAAGTCCAAAGTCTATGTGAACAAACCACAAACAGTTATCCAACTTAAGGAAGAAATTCAACGTGACATCAATGACATTAACAGAGATGTCTGTCAAATGGTCATCACGAACTTCATAGACCAAGTAACTAACTGCCGAAACATTGGAGGTGGACATATAACTAACTAACTCGGCAGCGCGGACATAAGCTCTCCATAATCCTTATCCTGAGCTAATGTATTCCAATCATTCCCTGTATAATCTACTTCCCTCAAATCATAGTTAATGTTATTCTTCCACCTCATTCTTGGGCTACGAACTGGGCGTTTCCCCTCTGGTTTTCCTACAAGAAGCTTCCATGCACGCCTTTCATTCCCCATTCGTGCCACATGCCCTGGCCATCGCAATCTACGAGACTTAACTGTTCTTATTATATCTGACTTCTTACAAAAGACCATGCAGTTCACTGTTATGTAGTCTTCTAAATTCACCTGTCTGTTCATCTCTCTTTGTTCCAAAAATTTTCCTAAAAACTTTATTCTCAAATACTTGTAATCTCCATTCCTCCCTTAACGGATATTACGAGTATTTGACAATAAAATTTTTAGGAAATAATTTTCCGGGAGTGTATGTAGATGAAAATATATATTTATATATATCGATGCGTTTGACTTAATTATTGCATAGCTACAATAAGTAGCGGTTTCAGGTTGAGAAAATCAGCTATAACGGCAGAGAGACCTAGACCTGTCGCGCAGTGTAGTTAGAAATTGACTTAACTTGTACTTGTAAAAGACTACCAATTAATTCCCTTTCATACGCTCTAAACAAGTTAATATGTACCGGAAGAGTCCACTAGGACTCACTGTGATAGTAAAGGAAACTGATGATTAGTCATTAGAATTAGAGGAGATGCTATTAGAGGAGCCGTCTGGTGACGTCACAAACAGATTGCAAAACGTCAAAACGAGATCAAGATACATACAGAAGTGTGCAGGCGACCGCTAATAGAAGAGGTGCGTGCTCTCTCTCGCGTAAGTAAACACAACTCCATTCTATTCTATAATCATTTATAGAAGAGTTTTCAAACTGTGAGTCGCCACCTTCTAGTAGATGCGCCGCAGGGCTTTATTAGCGAATTCCCAAGGGAAAAAAGGTATTCATATTGTTAAAATGTTTTTTCCTATCTAGTAGACACTGAAAATAACGATGACCAATATACAATAAAACTTGTTCAAAGCGGAATCGCATGGGACCGATTTTTTTTCCACATTAGACAACATTCCGCATTATAAAAAATGTTAACCAATCTTAGATTATAGATCACCGTATATGTCTCTTTATGTACCTTGGTTTAATTGTAGTTCCGCTGCCGTTGGAAAGTGAAGTATAGTATGTACGAGCGACTTCGACGATAAGACGCGAAAAAACAGTCCCGTATCGTGGGGTGCTCTATATCAATTAATGTATTTGATAATAAACAGATATTGGTAAAAGTAAAGTCTCTAAGAAGAAAATGTAAAAATCATAAAAAGCACCCCACACTTTTAATGTTAACATTATTTTCTTTTTGTTTTTAACTCTAGTTTTAGTGTATATGTGTTCGAGATGATTTTTTTGTTTACCACTTTAATTTTATCCCAAGCATGTTCGAAATTAAAATTATTTTTCATTTTTTAGTTCGGTTTTCTAATAAAGCGTGTTGTTTTAGTTTTTTTTAACTATTATTTATTTTTTAGTTTTTAGTTTTAATATTTTACAGAATAAGATAAAAATATATATCAATTAATATATTTACATATTAAGAATTGCTACTTGGAATGTTATGTCTTGGTTTAAAAGGAAAGAAGAAATAATACAAGAAATAAAAGAAAAAGATATAAAAATTTGTGCATTATCAGAAACAAAAAAGAAAGGAAAAGGTATGACAAAAATTGATGATTATATATTTATATACAGTGGCCAACCGAAAGAAAATAGAGATAAACAGGATGAAAATCCTACAAATTAAGTTTAAGAAGAAGAAGAAGAAGAATTAATTATTTTATAATAAACAGTTATTGGTAAAAGTAAAGTGTCTAAGAAGAAAATGTAAAAATCATAAAAAGCACCCCACGCTTTTGATGGTAAAATTATTTTCTTTTTGTTGATAACTCTAGTTTTATTCTATATATGTTGGAGATGATTTTTTTGTTGACCACTTTAATTTTAACCCAAGCGTGTTGGAAATTAAAATTATTTTTCATTTTTTTAGTTCGGTTTTCTAATAAAACGTGTTTTTTTAGTTTTTAAAAACTATTATTTATTTTTTAGTTTTTAAGTTTTAATATTTTACAGAATAAGATAAAAATGTAAATATCTATAAATTCGATACTATTGTAGTATGAGCTAAGAGTAACACTCTTCTAAAAAAAATCCTCCCAGCCGGATTTCAACTAGCGACCTATGGATTACTGAAATTATATACCACTAGAGTTCACCGCTCTACCAACTGAGCTCTTACAACGATTGACTAAATAATCGACAAGTCCGCAACCTATTATACCAGTTTTCATTTTTTTGATTTTCTCATGATTCTGGCCAGGATTTTAGAAACAAAATATGAAATTATTGTATTGTCACGGGTCCTTTACAAGTATACAAAGGTTCACGTCGATCCAATGTTTCTAAGTGGGTGAAAATCGTGTTCAAAGATTCCGTTACATAGATACAAAGATTTTTTTTTTATTTTCTGATGATTCTCGCCAGGATTTTAGAAAATAAATATGAAAGTATTGTATTGTCACAAGGTCCTTTACAAGTATTCAAAGTTTCAAGTCGATCCAATGTTTCTAGGTGGGTGAAAATCGTGTTCAAAGATTCCGTTACATAGATACAAAGACACTTTTTTTTATTTTCTGACGATTCTGGCCAGGATTTTAGAAACAAATATGAAAATATTGTATTGTCACGGGTATACAAAGTTTCAAGTCGATCCAATGTTCTAAGTGGGTGAAAATCATGTTCAAAGATTCCATTACATAGATACAAAGACACTTTTTTTTTATTTTCTGATGATTCTCGCCAGGATTTTAGAAAATAAGTATGAAAGTATTGTATTGTCACGGGTCCTTTACAAGTATACAACGTTTCAAGGCGATCCAATGATTTTAAGTGGGTGAAAACGCGTTGAAAGATTCCGTTACATAGATAGATAGATGTCAAGCTAATATATAGCGTGTAAAAACACCTGTATGTGTTGCGACAACCTTTATATAACTTTATATATATATATATATCCTTGTGTCCGTTAACACTCTAGTGGCCGTAATTTTTTGTTTCGTCGAAACCAAATTTGGCACATAGCAATTAATTAAAAAAAGTATGGTCGAGTTCTTAACGAAAAATCTGAAACGAAAATTAAAAAAATGTTCTATCGGTACATGTGTGTGTGTTGTGCGTCTTGTTAACATTCTATCGGCCACATTTTTTTATCAGAATCAACTTGGCATATAGCAATCAATTAGAAAATAAGGTGGAGTTCGTTAAACATATAATCGGACAATTAGGTGTAGGAGTTTACCTGAGACATAAAATTTTAAATTCGCTCGAGACAAGGTAATTGTTCTCCATACATCAGCGAAATCCGGCCATTAGAACTGAGGGTTTACCTGGAATCCTAAATTAAAAATTCACTCTAGCAATCGTCATGTTAGTTTCGTTCTAGTATATACCATATGGGCTAATTTAATAAACCCTTAAATTACAAATGTGTCCTGTACGTAACATACATTAGTTTAATTAATTTAATATTTTTAAAAAGGAAATGGAAAAACGAATTTGGATATTATTTAAATTTGTGTCAAATTATACAACAATATGCAAATAGATAATAACTTTTGGTTATGCGTGTTTCGTTTTCACTGTAGGCCGATACTATTAATAATCGAACAAGCTTATAGTAATTGATCAATTTTACTCTCAGAATAAACGTCCGGTACTTAATTTATAGTCTGAGTCGACCCGAGGGCCATGGTGCCGCCAGAAGTTTTGATCAGTTTAAAAAATCCTGACCCACCGGGACTCGAACCCTGGACCTTCCGGCTTGTAGCGTATTGATTTAACTAATTATGCTTGTCCACACACACACACACACACATATATATATATATATATATATATATATATATGTGTGTGTGTGTGTGTGTGTGTGTGTGTGTGTGTCTGTGTGTGTGCGCGCACAAACGTTCTATCGATCTCAAGGTTTTTTGGAACAAAACTCGGGATATTAGAAAAGTAAGGTCGAGTTCGTTAACCAGCTAAATCGGACTATTATACTGGGAGTTAACCTGAAACGAAAATTTAAAAATCACTCCAACGACTCAAATTTTCTATTTTTCGTAACGAAACTCGGTATAAGCCACTGAAAAAAAAAAGAGAGTTATTCTCAGAAAATCAGAAAAAATATGACCAATAGGAACAGGAGTTTATTTGAAAACCTCATTAAAAAACTGATCTAGCGGCCGCTCTGTTTTTTTCGCAATGAAATTGTAAAGTAACAAAATAGGTCCGTATATTCTACTTATTAGGGAATTCTCTTAGTTTACGCAATTCCAGCGCGATAAATTTGTTGAAGTTAAAATGTTCTATGAAAAATGTATACATAATTTAGTGCATTATATTATTTGTTGTAAATATTCAAGGTGCAGTGACATGGACTTTATTTTGGAAGGTTACCAGAATAATATTTTCTGTATAAATATCATTATTACCCAATGCTTGCACAGCGCAGTAAATTTTGAACTTTTCACTCTAGTGGAAAAGTATCAACTCAAAGTCAATACTAATAAAACCATGGTAAAATCCTGCTGATATATGAAATATTACAATATGTCAATAAATAAATCATAATATATAAAATATATTGTGCTATTATGCATTGCAGAGACTTTTGATGTCCCAACTCCTTTCAAAAAACGTTAAACTGAAAATATATAAAACTATTATTCTACTAGTTATATTATATGGGTGCGAAACATGGACTCTTACTTTAAGGGAGGAAATGAGATTACGAGTTTTTGAGAATAAAGTTCTTAGGAACATTTTTGGACCAAAGAGAAATGAACAAACAGGTGAATGGAGAAGACTACATAACAATGAACTACGTGGTCTTTATAGGAAGCCAGATATAATAAGAACAGTTAAGTCTCGTAGACTGCGATGGGCAGGATATGTTGCGCGTATGGGGAATGAAAGACGTGCATGGAAGCTTCTTGTAGGAAAGCCAGAGGGAAAAACGCCCAGTTGGTAGACCAAGAATGAGGTGGGAGAGCAGCATTAACCATGATTTGAGGGAAGTAGATTATACAGGGAATGATTGGAAAGCATTATCTCAGGATAGGGATGTATGGAGAGATTATGTACGCGCGGCCATGAACCTACGGGTTCGATAGTGCCAGTGAGTAAGTAAGTATATAAAATATATTATAGTTACAATAAAATATAATATAAAATTATAATGTAATAGTATATACCTTTACATGTAGTGTCCTTGATTGTCAAAATTATTAATACATTGTAGGCCTTTCGTGACCAGTCCCATCGTCAGTAGGAGTTTGTATGTTACTATCCAGGTGTTGTTTCATTCATTTTAATAGGTTAGGAGACTGCATAAAAGATCCATAATTTTATATTATAATTTTTACATACCATATCAACTCAAACAGAGGGAAAAACGCCAAATTGGTAGACCTAGTCTGAGGTGGGAGAATAACATTAACAATTATTTGAGGGGAAGTAGATTATACAGGGGATGATAGGAAAGTATTGGCTAAGGATAGGGATGTGTTGAGAAATGTTGTCCACACGGCCGAGAACCTAAGGGTTCAATAGTGCTAGTGAGTTAGTTGGTTATATCAATTCAAAACTAACATTTCATTAAACGAGAAATTAAGCGTAACGTACTGGTTTAGATTACTCTACTTTCTGCTTATATCCAGAGGAAATAAATGTGAACTATCTAATTAGCAGTTTTGAATCCAGAAGTTGATGTCCGCGTGGACTTAAGTTCTCTTTACGTCTGTCTACAATAAAGCAGCAATAAGATGTAGGCCTACGTCTGGGATCCGTCATTCACAAAGATACAGATAATAGAGGAGAATAAATACAGCAAACAAAACCTACTTCTCCCAGCTATCAGCTTTAAATCAAAAGATGTACATCGAATAACCAAATTAAAGCTATATATCTCGACTCACTTGCAATATCGGACACGTAGGTTCATGGCCGCACGGATATAATCTCTCCATACATCCCTCTCCTGAGCTAATGTTTTCGAATCATTTCCTGTCTAATCCCCTTCCCTCAAATCACGGTTAATGTTATTCTTTGATCTCATTCTTTGTCTACCAACTGGCCGTTTTCCCTCTGGTTTTCCTATAAGAAACTTTTTTTCCCTCCTTCATTCCCCATTCGTGCCATATGTCCTGTCCATCGCGGTCAACGAGACAAAACTGTTCTTATTATATCTGACTTCCTATAAAACTTATGTACCTCACTGTTATGTAGTCTTCTCCATTCGCTTGTCTGTTCATCTCTCTTTCTTACAAAAATAAATCCTAAGAACTTTATTTTCAAATACGTAATATTTTCTCCTCCCTTAATATATAGGCTATATATATATATATATATATAGAGAGAGAGAGAGAGAGAGAGAGAGAGAGAGAGAGGAAATAAGAAATAGAAATAATAAAGGAAAATTTGCAATTGCTTGCCTCAATGGAATATTGTGGGATAAAAATATAAGTAATAAAAATAAAATGAATATATATCATACAATTGTTAAAAGCATAATCACTTATGGAGCAGAACTTTGGCCATTAACAACAAAAACAAATAAGTACCTTTTGGCAACGGAAACGGATTTTATACGAAGGGTCGCAAGAATTTCAAGAAGAGAAAAAATTAGAAACTCAATTATATGGGACAGAAAGGAAGATTGAATACACTATTTTAGATTATATTAAAACTCAGCAATTAAGATCGTATGGACATGTCCAGCGAATGGAAGAGGATCGACTACCAAAATCTGTTTTGGAATGGAAACCTAAGGGAAGACGAAGCAGAGGAAGACCTAAAACCTCCTAGAGTCAGGGAATATGTTTATATATGAAGGAGAAACATCTACAACCAGGAGATTGGATGGACTGACAAAATTAGCTATTAGGAATCGGACGATGTCAAAGGCATTAATCAACCGATGATCAATCTATATATATATTATAGGAACATTTTACGTTACCTTCCCCACAGCTACAGCCTAAAAATTGCAATTATTGATAATTGCAAGTTAGATATATTCCAACTTCAATTCTACCCCCCTTAAAGATAAAACTTTTCAAGAAATTTGAGGCCAATATATATATATATATATATATCAGCTTAAATAATAGGTATGTTCGACCTTAAATTTCGTACATGATCTGAGTTCAGACCAGCGTAAGCCAGGTTGGTTTCTATCTATTAAATTTTATAATACTTTAGAACTAAATGACCAGGTATTAAAAATAATTTTTAATTATTGCATATTATTAACTATTTTGGCAGACAAGTGCCCCAGAGTTAGAATCTGGTCATGTAAATGTTGATAATGAACGTTCTTAGGATTAACCCTAAAGCTGAGGAAGCGGATATATATGATAATAGAAGCTATACTTTTTTTATTCATGGCTAGAGCTCAACTTAGATCTCTCCCCGTATCTTCAATACTAAGCTCTTTTTAAGCTACTTAAATTAATAAAACGATACAATTATAATCACAATAAACCACATAAAAAAATTACTGATTATATTGTCACCATTGATTAATTTTTCCTAAAAATATTAGTCTACTATACAATCCTTGCCCACCAAAATACTCATTCCAGCCTCCATCAAAAGACTTTAATGAATTACACCCTAACTGTAAAGGAAAGAAAAAAAAAACCTAATGTAGAGATATAAGGTATATTCCATAGCATTTTCATGCTATGCTTGCAGCTTTACTAGGGAATTGTTGGTGTGGTATCTTCCTGTTGCTTTCCACACCGGTGAAGGATGATGGTGATGATAATGATAAGGATGATGAAGATGATGGCCATGTCATTTCGGGGACCGTTTGGGCCTTAAAGTTTTCCTGACATTTGTCTTACAGGTGAGGAAAAACACCGATATAAACCTCACCCAGAAAAACTGCCCCGACTGGGAATCGAACCAGAGTCCGTTGCGTGACAAGGCAGCACTCTACTTCGAGACCACCATATATACCCTAGGAAAATAAATAGGGCCCATATATATAAACTAAGGAAATCACAAAAAGGGATATTAAAACTACTATATATAACTGATCATTGGCACTATCGAATTCAGAGGTCCATGGCCGCGCGAACATAACCATAACATTTATGGAGATACGTCCCTATCGCTAGTTTGTTTTCCAAACATCTACTGTATAATGCATATTCTCATCCCTCAAATTATGCTTAATCCTATACTCTAACCTCATACATTACTGCACGCATTCTCTCTCTATACGTTCCTATCATGAGATAATATTTTCCAATCCTCCTCTGTATAATCCATTTCCCTCAAATCATTGCAAATATTATTCTCCTACCTCATACTTTGTCTGCCTACTAGGCGTTTTCTTTTCCCTCTGGTTTTCCCATAATAAGTTTCCATCCCCCTCTTTCATTCCCTATTCTTATCACATGCCCTGTCCATCTCAGTCTACGAGACTTACTGCTGATTCTTTGCCTGCCTACTAAGCGATTTCACTCTGGTTTTCCTACAATAAGTTTCCATCTCCATTTTTCATTCCCTATTCGTGCCACATGCCCTGTCCCAGCAGTCTACGAGACTTAACTGTTCATTCTTTGCCTGCCTACAAGGCGATTTCCCTCTGGTTTTCCCATAATAAGTTTCCCACCCCCACTCTCATTCCCCATTCGTGCCACATGCCCTGTCCATTGCAGTCTACGAGACTTAACTGTTCTTATTATATCTGGTTTCCCATAAAGATCATGTAGCTAAGTACACTTTAGTAAAAAATATGTTAACTTTCTCATTTGATACCACACGTACTCGCCAAAATCTCTAATCATAACGTAAAGTTCAAGTTGGCCATCACTAAAAGAATTGTGAATGAACTTTCAACACGAATGAAATTTATTGCGTAACTTCGTGGTGTTATCTGAAAACACAATAACATACTCTGACCTGCTTACTAGTCCACACAAATATAACTTCTTCCGACAAACAGAAAACATTATGAATTTTATTTATTTTTAACCAATGTCAAAAGGTTATCTTAAGACATTTAATATATTTTCTTCTGGCGTTGGATGTGAATTATAATCATCTTCTGAAGTTGGAGAACCTGGAAAGTGGAATTATGTTACTTCGATTATAAGACAGCTGATAATATATTATAATGAAGTACCAGGAGAATCCTTAAAACCTAACTTAATATAAAAACCAGACCATGAACGACCACAGGAATGATTCTCTTTAATATAAAATGCATGTGGTCTGAGTGGGAATCGAACCCGGAACCTCAACAAATGAAGTCAGAAGTTCTGACCATAAGTCTATGAGGGTAGTCGAAATTCTAGTTTTATCAAAATTTTTGTTTAAAGATGCTTTTAAAGGCCCATTATTACCATCTCTTAAAACAAGCACAATTCTTCCATTGTCATTTTGGAAGTAAGGATCTATATTGTAATATCCGATAAAGAGTATATCTGACGGTAAATTGTCATTTTAAATATATAAAAGTCGACCGCAGTGGTCTAGTAATTTTGTTTCTTTCTTCTGGTCCCGAGAATCGTAAGTCAAAACCCGGCCGGCGTCGATGGATTTTTAAGATGGAGGCATCCAAGGGATAAGTTTTTTCCGGGAGGAATTTTAAGCCGTGGGCCTTGAGTCAGAATATTTTGGGCTCCAAATAAATATCAAACCTGAAAATAATAATCCTCTGAGCGAAATTTAATTACTTTCCTCCATCCAAGTAATACTTTAGTTGCCTACTAGATGTCTCATTGAGGCGACATGCTGACCTCTGCAGTAAATTAAGCGTTACTAAATCAGATTCGTAAAGAAACTCCAAGGGGGAGGGTTGAAATCAAAGAAGAAGAGAAAATATATGGAAATAAAAAATACTGCCTGAAAGGTACCACCGTTTTAAACTTTAAAAAAATATAAATAAATAACTTACATAATAAAAACAACTAAAAGCAATATAGGCTAGGTCTACTCAACTAAACTCGAAAAAGAATCTGTTAATAAAAAAATGGACAACACTCATATTTACATAAAATAAACTACACAATTAGTAGGAAAAATGAAATAAATATAAATATAGCTTACAGAACTGAAAATATATCAACAATAGCATAAAATAAAACAAATGTAACAATAAAGGAGTAGGCCTATAGGAACTAAGGTATAGAGAGAGTAAGAATTTTTACAAAGGCAGAACCATCTGAACTTTAAATATCAAATTTAAACAGTATTTTGTTGTCTTGATAGACGCATGAGTAGCGGCTGCGGCTGCTCCAACTGGGATCCCAGGTTCGAAACTTGGCGGTTGCAGGGGTGTATTGCGATTTTTCGAGGTTTCCTTGGTATCCCCTGTTTCCCGAATTTCACCCGCCATCAATTACCATTTCCCCTTCCCTTCCTTCTTGTCATTTAATTAGTGATTCGTTCGTTTCGTACCACCCTTCACCTCATCTCATGTTAGGAAAAATTGTCTGGTTGGTTGGCTCCCACAGGAGTTGAACATATGTGATTGCAGGGATCTGGTGGGGTCCACCAGTGTACTGGCTCATAACTTCGAACCTGTGTAGTAAAAGGGCAGAAGGAGTCAATGGGAGGGTTGTAGTCACACCTCGCGCCATTGACCCAAACCAAACATTGGGGGTTATGGGTCATAAGAGAAGAACCTGGTATGCCGGACCCAGAAGACGACCTACAACTCATATAACACCGCAAACTTTCTTCCATTCATCTATAATATACTGGGCTAGTGCAAACTATTTTTTAAGATAGCGGTGCTCAGAGAAGTCTGTCCGCCCAGTCCTAAGAAAGAACTAAAGAACTAAACTATTTTTAAGCTATTGAGAATAACATTGTACAGGAATTCGAAGAAAAATAAAAAAAACACTCAAATTATATTGTAACAGTATGTGTATAACGACCTGGAAAAAAGTCTATGTATGCCTAAGTGTCAGGTTTCATTGTCTGAATAAAGTACAGAAAATATCAGAAAATTTAATGAAAATTTGAGATATAAAAACCTAGAACGCCACAAAATAAGCAATACGTAATATTTGAAGCTAGATTTGAATTATGGATATAGGCCCTAACTTATAAGAATACGCTAAAAATTAAAATAATTATCCAGATCAGTCTTAAATTTAAAAGAAATAGCAAAGATAAATCCTCCTGACTTTGTATTTGTTCATTTTGTGTAGAATTTGTTATTGTGAAATGTTATTACAATATTCATAGACTGTCATTTGCGCTGGAATAAACGAATGTATTTATTCTGTTGGCTGCATGGTTATTTTAATATTGCATCTACAGGCCTACTTAACTATAAAATAACCTAAATTAATTTATTGATTTGATCAGTGCATTTACTTGCAAAGTAGGGCAATCAAACAGTCTTCCTAATTATGCATTACACAACTCTTTTTAAAGTAGTCCAAACTGCAGCTAGTAGTAGTTCCTGTCACTCCTTTTGGAAGTATAGGACCTTTGTGAAAGCACGCCACCGGACTCTGTATGTTTTTTGCCAAATTCCTAACTTCATTCCATCATTTTTTTAAAATTATCGTTGTTCAGATTCTGTTATTACAGTGCTGCGCCTTGTAATTTTTAGTCTTCCTCTTTTTCTAGGCAATCCCAGTGGATTCCATTGCAGAGCTCTCTTTGGCACACTGTCAGTTATATTCTGAGAGTGTGTCCAATCCATTTCCATTTTTTTTTTTTTTCCATATTTTATTTTGTGATGTAACCTTCCCTTATTCTTCGAATTTAAATTATAAATATTTTCTAATTCCTCTATCATGAGCGCCAAATACCGTAGGTTTATAGATCATGAGGGCAGCAATTCGGTTGCATTAAATTTGCCTTGATAAGTAAACGGTTCCGAGGAATTGTGATCTCAATTGAGCCAATTGACCCATTGTAATTTACTGGACATTCGCTATTACGACTTCACAGTATGTTGTTCTTACTTTACAGCACACGAGTTTAAAATACACGTTTAGTAGCAATGCATTTTATTGCTGACGAAGTAAAATTAATGAGACATAACACATTCTCTGGGCTACTAATAAAAGCAAACACAACTTTAATTAGTTCATCCATAACTAGATCTCGGATTTTAGTACTCCTGGCGCGACAGGCCTACAAGGCCCTTAGCCTACCAGCCGGCTGCTGGCCTCACATCCACATGTCTCAATCACAGAGGTAGATGATAATCAGCCAGTGTAGGGGTGACATGTGGTCAGCATGTCGAGTCCCCCAGCCGTTATAGCTGGTTTTCTCAACCTGGAGCCGCTACTTATTGTAGCTACCCAAATGCATCACGATGCTGGGTGGGCACCGGTCCCATACTGGCCGAAATACCATGAGAAAATGTCTTCCCCCATGGAGACTCGAACCAGCGCAAGTCCCGTAGCTCTGCGCCAAGGCTTCCTGCGTTAACCACTCGGCTACGGCGCGGGACGATCTCGGATTTTATGCCTACTTATTCCTGAATGAATAAACGTTATGTACTAAAATTCGAAAAGTATTGCTAAAAACTGAAAAAAAAAATTCAAAACATTAAAAATGAAAATCTAAGAAAAACATAACTTACTAGAAAAGTTTATATTGTAGCTAAACATCAGACTTTTATCGACTGATTTAATGAATGATTCTAACAGACAGTATAATACAAACAAACAAGACATATCAAGATAAAGTTAGTGTATTTCGTCACATTAACAACAAGGACAATGAATAGGCTATATGGTGTCTCTGGAATTCCCTTACACGTGAATCTGAATCAATAGAATTCAAGAATCTGGTTTCTTTTAGGATAAAGTTATATGTTATGATACGAGAAAGGTACTCAAATATTTAGGCCCACTATACAGAAATTACAGAAAATATTTATTTAATAACCTCTGGAAAGAGGAATTTACACATATGAATTTATGAAAAAAATGTCGGAAATATTTATTCAGATACTTTTTTTATAGTAGTGTTTTTATTTTAAATAACATTAAAAATGTATAAAAATTGGCTCTTCCGTCTCATTTGTACGGTAGCGAAGTAAGGACATTGAAACAGAAGGATTAACAGATACTTAGATCTGCTGTAATGAGATATCTTCGGAGCACTGCTCAAAAAAACACTACTAGATCATAAAAAAATAAAGGCATCTTATATAAATTATACATGGAATCCTTGAAAACAAAATTTATGATTGTAAGTCAAAATAGATGCAGCATGTTCATCGAATGGAGGACCACAGGATACCCAAGCAGATGTTAAGCTATCAACCTACAGGAAGAAGACCAGGACGTCCACTCATAATAATTGTGGATGATATTTCTATTAAGGTCGAAAGAGGTCAACAAATGGGCTAAATTCGTAAACGGAATGTGATGATGATGATGATGATGTTGAAAATTTTGAATATACACTTGTCGGACATCGATTGGGATATTAAACTTTGCTTTAGGAGTATACATATTAGGAAAAAAACATTTAGGCAAACTATATGCAAATCCTCTAAGAAGGACCAAATGATACACAAAATTGGACCACATAAGAAATGAAAAAATAAGAAGAGAATTAGAAATATAGTCAATAAATGATAGAATTCAACAACACCGCGTCGGCTGGGAACAGCATGTTCAGAGAATGGAAGAAACAAGATTGTCCAAGATCATTATAATCCAAAGGGATTAAGGGATATAGGAAGACCTAGGAAGAGATGGAAATAATCATTGTGAATTCGGAACAGGCGAATCACCTATACATTGAAGAAAGGTGATGATATGCAAATCCGGCCCCAGTTTTATCACTTAGTTCTGATAACTTTTTTTTTTTATTTTTCGTGAAGAATTGAAAATATATTAGGTGAATCCAACGCCAGACTACCGTCTATATATATATTCAGTTCCAATCGAGTATTGAGCCTACTTTCATTTGTATTCAAAGAGGTAGCAAAAGTTGTGTAGCTATTTACATATTATGTAGGCATTCAGTTTGTTTATCTTTTACTGAATATGTTATAAGCTTTAAGTGTTTTATTTTCAAGACTAAATTCCAAGGTTAAACTGTGCAAATATGTACGACACGTAAGATGTGAGAAAGCTATTCCAAACATAACTTACTAGATATTTAAATTGCAAGTAGCCAATACTATGCAAGATATAATTTTTATTTAAAGATGCTCTTTAACATTTAAAGAAACTTCTCCAATCACATTCGTTTGAGTACAAGATACACCAGAACCTGTTACTTGACATCCCACTATTCTAATTCCTATACGGTATCTACTGCTAGACTGTGGAACTTCTTACCACAAGAAATAAGACACTGACGAACATTACCTATCTTCAAAAGAAATTTTAATATGTTTATTTAGTAATTTGTTTCCCAGCAGATAAATTTATTCTGATCTTTCGTTTCTCTTCTAATATTGACTTCATTAATTTTAACTGAAGTTTCCATCCCATTCCACAATGAGACGCACAAGGAAATTAAACATAGGCTCAATTCTGGAAATGCATGCTACGAGTATTATGCATTATAGGGACATTGTCGTCCAGACTTCTCTAAAAAAAACGTTAAATTGAAAATATATAAAACAGTTATTCTCCCTGTTATATTATATGGATATGAATCACGAACTCTTACTTTAAAGAAGGGGAAAAATTTACGGGTATTTGAGAATAAAGTTCTCAGGAAAATTTGGACCAAAGAGAGATGAAAAGATAGACGAATGAAAAAGACTATATAACAGCGAGCTACATGATCTTTATAGGAAACCGGATATAATGAGAAAAGTTAAGTCTTATAGACTGCGATGAGCAGGACATGTGGCACGAACGGGGAATGAGAGAGGTACATGGAAGTTTCTTGTAGGAAAAGCAGAGGGAAAACTCTCAGTTGGTAGACCAAGAATGAGGCGGGAGAATAACATTAACCATGATTTGAGGGAAGTATATTATACAGGGAAAGATTGGAAAACATTAGCTCAGAATAGGGATGTATGGAGAGCATATGTCCGCGTGGCCATAAACCTACGGGTTCGATAGTGTCAGCGAGTTAGTTATTTCATTACATTGAAGCTCTCGCCTTATAGGTACATTTACGTGTCACTCGCCACCCGGGCTCTGGAAGTTCGGTACGGTAAGACGGCAGCAGCTGTGAAAAAGCCGAAGATAGATAGAATGTAACTATGTTTTATTTGACCTTAAGATTGTCCTGGAGGCAGAACTAATTTCAACACTGTTCTACAAGTATCTTATATAATGGAAATGGACAGCTAATGACAAATGAGGGAAATTTTGAGGAATTGGCTGAATTCAAATATCTAGGAACAATAATCACAAATAGGAATGAGATGCACAAAGAAATTAAACATAGGCTCAATTCTGGAAATGCATGCTATTATGCATTGCAGAGACTTTTGATGTCCCAACTCCTTTCAAAAAAACGTTAAGCTGAAAATATATAAAACTATTATTCTACCAGTTATATTATATGGGTGCGAAACATGGACTCTTACTTTAAGGGAGGAAAGGAGATTACGAGTATTTGAGAATAAAGTTCTTAGGAAAATTTTTGGACCAAAGAGAGATGAACAGACAGGTGAATGGAGAAGACTACATAACAATGAACTACATGGTCTTTATAAGAAGCCAGATATAATAAGAACAGTTAAGTCCCGTAGACTGCGATGGGCAGGACATGTTGCGCGTATGGGGAATGAAAGACGTGCATGGAAACTTCTTGTAGGAAAGCCAGAAGGAAAACGCCCAGTTGGTAGACCAAGAATGAGGTGGGAGAACAACATTAACTATGATTTGAGGGAAGTAGATTATACAGGAAATGATTGGAAAGCATTAGCTCAGGATAGGGATGTATGGAGAGCTTATGTCCGCGCGGCCATGAACCTACGGGTTCGATAGTGCCAGTGAGTAAGTAAGTAAGTAAGTAAGTAAGTAAGTTCTAAGTATCTCCACCGACTGAGAGATAATTCTGAAAATATCTTTCAAATTCTAAACAACTATCATTCTCTCACTGATGACATTTATTTATTTATTTATTTATTTATGTATTTATTTATTTATTTTAACACCCATTAGAGCATCGTAGACGCTTTAGGATGTGTCCAGATTACAATCTGTACATAAACAACAATATGAAATATTAACACATACATAAATATATAATGAAACTAATTTACATTGCAATTAAAATACACCATAATATCACTTTCACAAGAAAAGATGGAGATGCAGTTCCAATCAAATATTACTTACTTACTCACTGGCACAATCGAACCCGTAGGTTCATGGCAGCGCGGACATACGCTCTCCATACATCCCTATCCTGAGCTAATGCTTTCCAATCATTCCCTCTATAATCTACTTCCCTCAAATCATAGTTAATGTTATTCTCCCACCTCATCCTTGGTCTACCAACTGGGCGCTTTCCCCCTGGCTTTCCTACAAGAAGCTTCCATGCAAGTCTTCCATTCCCCATATGTGCAACATGTCCTGTCCATTGCAGTCTACGAGACTTAACTGTTCTTATTATATCTGGCTTCCTATAAAGACCATGTAGTTCATTGTTTGTAGTCTTCTCCATTCATCTGTCTGTTCATCTCTCTTTGGTCAAAAAATTTTCCTAAGTACTTTATTCTCAAATACTTGTAATCTCCTTTCCTCCCTTAAAGTAAGAGTCATGTTTCGCACCCATATAATATAACTTGTAGAATAATGGTTTATATATTTTCAGTTTAACGTTTTTTGAAAGGAGTTGGGCATCAAGAGTCTCTGCAATGCATAATAGCACGCATTTCCAGAATTGAGCCTATGTTTAATTTCTTTATGCATCTCATTCCTATTTGTGATTATTGTTCCTAGGTATTTGAATTCAGCCACTTCCTCAAAATTTCCCTCATTTGTCATTAGCTGTCCATTTCCATTATTTAATGAATTTCTACGTGTGACCATATATTTAGTTTTATTGATATTTACTTCCAGTCCTAATTTTTTAGTGTTACTCAATAGTGTGTGCGTATCAAATATTACTTACAATTTTAAATTTAGATAATCACCCATGCTTAATGGCATGTAAGACAATAAAATGTTCTTTACAGCAAGCTTAAATTTTCTGCCCGTAAGAAGTTTAACATTGGAAGGGATGATATAGATTACTACCTCTATGTCATATGCTGTTAATACTTCTGATAAGTCTGTGATAATTTAGGTGTATATTATTAGATATTCTAGTGTTATGTTCAAGTAAATCTGAAGTTATTTTTAGATTTTTAAATTTGTATGAATAAAGCAAACTGATTCTAAAATGTAAATACAAGGAACAGGTAATATTTTTAGTTCTTTGAAGAATTACCGTTAAGAAAATAGAAAACAACTCACTCTTCCGTACCAACACGTGCCTGTTTGAAGGGCGAATGGGAAGGGTTGTATTCATCATACCGGTTTGTTAAATAACATCATATGGCTCCCAATCATGGAGGAAAGACGCAGCTTAAAATCCTTACCCGGTAGTTTACAACACTCATATTGGTGAATATGTTTCCATCATATAATTCATATGGTTTTAGCGAATTCCAAAGGAATGAAGCTATTGAGGTTGTTCTCATGAAAAAAAGCTAGGTCGAGTTCGTTGGTCACCAAAATCGGACCATTAGGTGTAGGAGTTCACCTGAAACGGAAATTTAAAAATCACTCTAGCGATCCCAGTTTTCAATGTTTTGCAAAGAAGCTCAGAACATACTATTAAAATAAAACGAGGGATGTATTCTCCCAAAAATCAGGGAAATCCGACCATTAGAAAGGGGAGCAGTTTATCTGAAACACGAAATTAAAAAAAAAAAAATGCTTTAGCAGCAGCCTTGTTTGCTTCGTCCCATTGTGTCGGTATATAATACAATTCAATTAATTCTTAAATTGGCAATGTAAACTTTAAGATACATTAGTATAATTTATAAATAAAACAATATAAAAATTAATCAGTAGAAATTATTTAAATTTGTGTCAAATTACACAATATTCAAAACATAATAACTGAGATATGTGTTTTATCTGCAGTACCACACGTTTAAGTAAGTTAGAATAGAAAATTGAGTTTCTCCAATATAACAAAAGAAATATATATTCCGTACACCATCAAAATCATGCTATAATTCCGAGTTGTTGAGAAATTAGCTTAGTTTACGCAGTTCCTGCGTGATGCACTTTTAATCATTCTTATTGTTATTATGTAATGTATGTATTAAATGTTTTTAGTAAAATATGCCTAGTAACCAAGCGACTTAAATAAATACATTTCATAATTAGCGTTGAGAGATATACACTTCAACAGGCATTTCGTCATTAGTTACGGAGTTATGGCAAAGTGCCTTGTTGTATTGGCGACCGTCATAAAGAAATGTAAATATATAGACAAGAGGTTCATGATCTATCAAATGTCATGGGAAGATTTTATAGCTGCCTTTTCTTTTGATTTTTTTTAATTAGGTGACTTTTTAAATTACTTTTTTTTTTCCTATTATTGTAATTAGTGTGGGTACAAAAGTATAACATGGTCTCTTATTTTACGAGAGGAGAAAAGATTTTGAGTATTTGAGAATAAAGTGCGCAGGAAAATGTTTACACCTAAGAGAGACGAACCTTGGAGGAAACTACATAAAAGTGATCTATATTATCTTTATGGGAAATCAGATTTAACAACAACAGTTAAGACGTACACTGTGATGACCAAAAGATGGTAAGAATGATGAATGAAAGAGGGGCACGAAAATATCTTGTAGAAAAAATAGGGGGACTGAGATAGCAAGTAAACTATAAAGGAATTATTGGAAAATGCTAGATCAGAATAAGGATGTACGCAGGGCTTATGCCCGAGTTTCGATAATGCGAGTTAGTTAATTGTAATTTAGTGATTGCATTTTCAGGTAATAGCTGTTGGAAAGTATTTTTCTGCTGTTTTCATTTTAAAAAGGCAATGCTCTAACAATGTGTTCCAAGTTCTACTTGTGATTTTAGTGTGTTCAGGCCTACTGCTGTGCCGATTTAAAACATAATTGAGGAATTTGTATTATCTAATTAAGATAATGAATAGAGCTCGGATTTATATGCAAAATAAAGTGCTAAAAATGCATGAAAAATGTAGAAAATATGCACCCTACACATGCAAAAACAGATTGTAATAAGATCAAATAAATTATTTACTTTGTGGGTAATCTTAGCTTATTCCTGAGTGTTACAGTAGCTAAGGAAAGTTTTCAATGAGGTTTTCTTGTGTGAAGCTGCCAGCGACAATGAAAATGTCCTTTCTATATCACATGTCATAGGTGCATGTGAAAAACACCACAGTTCTTCTTCAGTGAATTCCTCTTCGGTTACAGTTTTTTCACAATCACCAGAGAGCATTTTGTTAATATGTAACCAGGATTTTTTATTTGATGCTTCACTAAGCTTATAAAATGCGATTTTAGCAATTCCGTAATATTATTTCACAAGGCCGACGAGTATTCTCTTACACACATGTAAATAGGCTATACACGTTACGCTTATATCCATTGGATTGCAGAGACTTTATTAATTTAAAAAAACAATAATTAGTTAATTGCTAGTAATTAGCTGAAGGAAAAATTATGATTTAATACCAGATTTAGTTGTAAAATATGCATAGTTGTAAAATATGCATTTATGCATTAAACATCTAAAATAAGCATTCCCTCCTCCCCGAATATGCATTTCTGTGCATTATCAAACACCACTCAAATTGTCTGTGAAGGGACCACTTAACATGTAAATCATTTACGCACGCTTTTTAATTCGTAAAACATAACATGCATTTCGCATGAAAAGCCGGGTTCTAGTAATGAATAAAACTATTAAAAAGTACATGATTTTTCATATATTATACTTGTTTTATTAAACAGTCGTTACAGCTGTTTCGGTAGATTGTACTTTCATCTGGCGAATGTCATAAACTAAGTAGGCTTATATATGAAAATCATATGTTTGATAGTTTTATTTATTACCTTAATTACATAATTTAATTTTATCAAGTGAACGCCAAATCAATTGATTATTTACATTATCTGACAAACGGCAAATGTTCGATATTGACAATGTGATGAACACCTTGTAGTAATACTTTTAAAAATCATAATGAATCACCGCTGAGGTTATTATGTAAAAAGTTAAAATATTAAAATTTGTACCTGAGATATCAGTCGTCCTCAACAAATTAAAACTCCTTTAAATAGTGAAGACCTTCCAGCTGCTGCTGAGGATGGGACAAAAAGTTGTGAAAGACCTTCACAGTTTTAATGAATTTTAATTTGTTGAAGACGATTGATTTTCAGGTAGAAATTTTAATATTTTAATTTGTGGATGGCAAACACCATTAAAAGGTCAAGTCTAGTTTTTTTTGTGATTTTTTTGTTGTTGTAAATAGTGTTGCTGTTACAGGAATTTTATTGACTGTATTAATTGAAGCGCCTATTATTATCTGCTGTTTTCTACTTCTCTGTAATATCTGAACATTATATATCTCTTCGTCATGCTACGTGGAAAGGTAAAGATTGTAATCAGTCACCATCAACTAAATAACATCGCGCGACAGTCTTAGAAGAGTGTTAGCCTTCGCCTCACATCCATATAAGAGATGAATGATCATCCACCACAATACATGTAAACTTGTATGCATGTTAGTTGTAAATCAGCTGGAAAACAGTTATTCTAGACTAAGTGATAAATAAGTTTACTTCCATATCTCCATAGGCTTGGCTTCTCGGAACCTAGGTTCCCAATCCTAAATTGTTCAGTGGAGCATCCCCTTTTTTCCTGTTTAATTTTTGCATGATATTACAGAATCACCCTGTAATTGGGAAACATGGTCCCTAACTTCAAGGGATGAGTGAAGGTTTCGAGTATTTGAGAATAAAGTTATTATGAAAAATGTTGGACAAAAGCGAGATGGACAGGCGAATGGAGAAGATTACATAATAGTGAGCTACATGATTTTTATGGGAAACCAGATGTAATAAGAACTGTTAAATCTCATGGACAGGGCATGTTGATCGAATGCTGAATGAAACAGAGGCATGGAAACTTCTTGTAGGAAAACCATAAGGAAAGCGCCCAGTAGATAGGCAAATAATGCTATCGAATGACGAATGAAAGAGAGGCATGGAAACTTATTGTAGGAAAACCAGAGGGAAAGCGTCCAATAGGTAGGCGAATAATGCGATGGAAGAACAATATTATTACTTGAGGAGATGAATTATACAGGGAATTATTCGAAAATATTAGCTCATGATAAGGAGGTACGGAGAGCAATGTCCGCCCGGCCAGGAACCCCCGGGTTCGATAGTGCCAGTAGGTTAGTTATACAGTGACCTCAACGATGGTACAATAGTATATTACAATGCTTGGTTGGTAAATGATTAAAAACCGAGCGATAGCTTGATTCTGTAAAACACTTCACAAACGTGTGCTGTTCATTATATTTTGCACATTGATGTTTCGAAAATAATAAATAGTAGTAAAATAATATATTTGCTGGAAATATTTGCGTTTATTATAAACAACTGACTAACGTTAGTAATCTGGCCAATGTATATACGCTAAATGCCGAAAATAATTTAGTTGAGACTACAGCAGGCCGTGACACGAATCGGGGCATAAAATGGTGGCAAATACGAATTTGCTGTTATATATTGTTTTCAAATAAAATTCAGTTAATTTAAAATGCAGTGATTTGTTTCGTGTAATGTATATTAATAGTGCCTTTTGGATATATTTTTGTATATACATTGTATGTAGTATACATAATGGACAGTGTACTTCCTGCCCTAGGTAGGTAATTTGTAATGTTACATTAAAGTTATTTAGTTGAACTTTCAATCACGGTGAAGTACGACAAAACGCACTATCGTGCAAGAAATAATTTTAAAAGTATGCTACGTATAACATGTACTCCTACATAAGTCATATGATGAAGTATCTCAGTCACATGCATTTTGCATGGCACAACGCCATCGCCAACTATTCTTAACGTTAAAATTTTTAAACAGCGATGCCAAATATCGCCTATACTTCAATATTTGGAACCAGATACTTGGATACTTTCCCAAATGGACTATGACATCTTGTAAATACACAAACAACTAATAATACATTATTTTTATCTTGACTTAAAATATTTCCACTGTTAAAATACTGTTCTTCTTCAAGTTCAACAGTAACTCTCCGTTTAGAATATCTTTTCTGACAGCAGATTTTAATTCATAGTTTGGATATGAAATTTACCTCATTTCTTTCCTGATTCTATACTTTTAAAATTCATGGTAGAACAGCGTTGAGGTTAAAATTGTTTTATTTATTTTTTTAATTCGTACCTGATAAAGCAGTCGTCCTCGATCATATTAACTTCTGCTATAAAACGTCGTCACATTATTAAAATCTAGGCCTTTCAAAGAGCATGCTTCATCTTCAGGATTCAATACCATGAGAAATCCTCAAGATTCTCTGGGGCAGTATTTTTTAAATGTCTGTTAATAGTCACTTGAGTTCACTATATTCATTGACGTTAGTTGATGATTGCCCTAGCACGGTAGCCAGTCGGTTCCTATTTGTTGTAGGATAGAAGCGAAGAGATTCTTATCTAATATAGGGGCCGGAAGGAGAGATGCGTTGAAAGCAGACAATCGTGAATGAAGTAAATAACTTTATTTTATTTTATTAATTAAATTAGCGCTTAAAATTCACGCGATACATTGTGCACAGTTGAATTGGTGTTGACTTTCGATGCCAAACTCCATGAGGATTATCACTTGTAGTTAAATAATTATTATACTTGCAAGAATTTACTAAGTCCCATGATTTGAGATCCTTTCTCGAGTATCGAACAGGTCCCTATGAAAGCTTTGATGCAAGTGTTGATCTGTCCTCATGAATTTCGTATCGAAGTCAGGACCCTTTATTTTCATATATGGTTGTACATCCTAACTCCAATTTTTTCATTCATTTTGAGAATTTTCCTCATCATTGAGGGTTTTCTCCAACCAATCATAGTAATTAACATGAATTAAAAATAAATAAATAAATATAAATGACTACGGACTTACAGACTATCAGTTTGCAACAAACATTCACAAATTTCCCTTAAATAAAGTTCTCCATTGTTCTCTGTCCTCTGTGTCTTCATCTGTTACACCAAATTTCCTCATTGAATTTTGAATGTTATTCTTCCAGGCTGTTCTTGGTCTTCCTTTACTGTTCCTTCTTTCAATTTTCCATGCATAGACTCTGATTTTGACTGGCTATTTTAAATCGCGTGTCTCCTAGGGGTGTAAATGTATTAAAAGCCACCTATATTTTTTATTTTATTTCCCACGAGTAATAGGGGCTGTTTAGCTTCTTATAGGAAAACCAGAGGGAAAACGCCTAGTTGGTAGACCAAGAATGAGGTGGGAGAATAACATTAACTATGATTTGAGGGAAGTAGTTATACAGGGGATGATTGGAAAAAATTGGCTCAGGATAGGAATATATGGAGAGCTTATGTCCGCGCGGCCATGAACCTACGGGTTCGAAAATGCCGGTGAGTTAGTTAGTAGGGGCTGTTTATCCCGTTTGGACTTTTAAGTGTAAATTTTGAAGTATGAAGTTTTCTCCAAACGTGATTTTTCAAACTATACCCAGCTTAAGAATTTCCAGTCTAATTTGGGGGCTACATATTTATGGCCTCTTCGCATTAAGGTTATTTCTGCTAACCGTGGGATCTGACGCTTGCAAATTTCCCCAAATAAGATATTATTTCATTTCTTCATATTCTATATTCAATTCATTCTTTCGTTTATTGATTAATCGTATTTATTAATCGTTATACTAAATTAGGGGTCATATCTTATCCGCTACAGCTCTTTGAAAGGCCTAGGTTTTAATAGTGTAACGACGTTTCATAACAGAGGTTAATACAATTGAGAACGACTGTCTAAAAAAAAATTAAAACAACTCTTTCCTGATATTGCAAATAAAGGAATACATATCGACAATATAGAACAATGTGAGCTTTAGAGCATAAGAGATAGCGGCGTAACACTCGTCGTACCTGAAAGCCTGTCTATACAATTTTTTATGATGATCGGTTGAATGATTAAGAAGTCTATAAATCAATAACATTCGCTTATATAATCTCATCTCTATAACTTTTCACACAGCAGAATGGTACATTGTGATACATTTTTGTACAGGTCTTGGAATATCTAATTAACATAGTCCAAGAAAAATGCATATCGTAGTGCCATTGAAGAAAACAAAGTTAGTATTCAAACATTGTTAATAAATAACGCTACAAACTTCACTAATAATCAATATTATTTTCCCTTCACAGTTGCACTACTTTTGTATGAAACAATTTTCAAAGATATTTCGGATGGTGAAGATAAATAGAACATTCTGTATAGGCCTATATAATTTTATTTTTAAGTTGACGAACTTGTAAATAAAAATTTGAGGGAAAAAAAGATTCCATATAAATTTTGCATCAAGCATCTAAGCTCCAAATGTTCCCCCTCTTAGATTGTTGATGAATAACAGTGAAACAAGGAAAATAACTTGCAAGGCCCAGTATTGTTAGTTTGGCGCTACAATAAATAGTGAAGATTGACTTGAACTTTAAATGTATTTTTCTCGAAATTTACAAACGTACATAATGGCGCATAACCGTTTCATACATAACGTCATTCAATTATAAGTAGGCCTAAATGAAAAAACAAAGTAACAGTATTATTGCTTCACTATGATGGTTGTCCGTTTGTATAAAAGCGGGTGCCGCGCAACAATGCTTGACAACGATTAACATGCGGAATTATTATAGTGGCGGTAGTCAGCATCTTTGTATTTAATTATATTTAACAGCTGCGGGGAAACAAAGCGAGCCGCTGGAGAACCATCATAGTGAAGTGATAGTAACTGTTGTGTTTACGTTTTAAATCGCATGGAAGTTGGTAAGGGAAATAATGTTATATATTATATATATCTTGTGAATAGCGTGTGAAAAAGTATGTTTTTTTATCGACAATACTTGAATCATTTGGCAGGGGTAAGTGTACATTACATCGTTCTAAACTTTCATTGTTGCCAATAGGAATTTGGAGAGTTAATCTTTCATGTTCCTTGCACTGTAATCACTAATCACATATATGTTTAATTTTGAACCAATAACTTAGAATTGCCCTATATGTATGTACCTACGTGAGCTAGCGAATTTGCATATAATGCTTCAGTCATCATGAAATAAGAGTTAGCTTTTTATGTACATATACAGTTATATTACTTAAAACATTACATAGTATCTATACACATTACATGTGTCTATATCGTGTACGAGTTTCTATGTACAAATGTATTTAAAGACCGTACAGACTATTTACAGAACCTCGCTACATACTTAGCCTATAGGAACGAGAGTTCGGTGCCTGAAAACTGGGTCCAGATCCTAGAAAATAGGTAAATTGTGACACGGGTCGATAAAGAGTAGGCGTATAAGGTGAATTGAATCCTGAATAAAAAAAATATTAATAGATAAATTGGATCCCAGTCTATTAGCTTTACCCACAGAACACCGCGTGCAAGTAGGCTCGATCATCCCCCAAAAATGTATGTTAAAAAATTTGCTTAACTTCTACATAAAATATAAACTTTGGATTAAAAAATATTTCAATAGCGGCTATTCTAAGCTGCCCTAGTACCTGTGAATATTCGATCGGAGAACAAGTGACTGCTAGCGCAATGTTGGCCAATGTGATTTCGCATATTTCCGTTAGAGCCAATTGCCAACACGTTTACTCACATTTAAGGGGATTCTATATCAGGAACTCCGCCTACATTAGTGGGCAAGTTAGTGTGAGACAATGGGCAAGTTAGTGTTAGATGAGTAAGTTAGGGTTAGTTTGGGAAAGTTAGGGCGAGTTAGTACACCAGATTAGTTTAGCATTCACTTGTTTGTTAGCAGGTTTTTGTGATAAGTTGGCTACACTGTCTGAGCAATGACTAACAAATATTTTACATTGCAAATATGGCGATTTTAGGTTACCTCGAGATCAACTTCTCACTTCATTTTAAGGCATTTCTGACATTTTTGGGGGGAAAAAATCAACACATATATTTCTCTCGGGTAATTATTCACATACTGCAACAATAAATTGTATTTTTTCCGTTTTTTATTTGAATTTATGTGGGTAGCATGGTAGCATAGAATCACCAATATGCTGCATCGTAAATTATTCTATTTTGCAAATGGTTTTAGGGGGAGCGTCTTGACGTCAGTGAAACCTCAATCACATAAGGTCCAATTTACCGAGGCCCCGATAGCTGATATAAATGGACAATTTGTTTGTTAATTATCATACTGTACAATCTCAAACATTCCCGTTTATATTCTACACATTGCTTAAGGCACTCCCTTTTAATGTAAGGACTTTGAATAAAACAATACAAAAAATACATTTTATTTAAATGCGTATCAATTGGTCATGTCTATTGGTATGTTCCTTGCCTCTGGTTCCGAGTGTCGCGAGTTTATTGCAACATGTAATAGGTCGCTTTTCAGCGTCTTTTTTGGTCTCCCTATTCTTATTTTGTCCTGAAGTCTGAAATCTACATATTTTTAATGCATTATTCATTCATTCTTTGAGTGTGCCAATATCAATTACCTTTATTTCTCTCCTTACATATTTTGCAGTAAATGTCTTGTATTTTCTTTTCTTTTATGATACCTTAAAGATGCAGATTTCTCTGAAGTTTCAATTTTTGGAAATACGTTACAACATGTGACGCGAAACATATAAAAAACCATGCGCATTCGCCAACAAACGCGAAGCGGTTTACACTATGGATTCAAGAGATGCAGTCAACATATGCACTATATTTAACAAACCTAAAAGCTACCTAACGCAATTCAAGTACTCTAACCTGAGAAAGACCAATGTAAAAGCTAACTTAACGCAATTTAAGCACTCTAACCTGTGAAAGAATGCAATGCCCAAAAATAAATAATAAGTTAAAAAAATTCTTAATATATGTGTACAGTTATTAGTACATACTCTATGTTGACTGCACTGGAACACATATACACAATATTTAACGAACTTAAAAGCTACCTAACGCAATTTAAGTACTCTAACCTGAGAAAGGCTAATCTAAAAGCTAACCTAACGCAATTTAAGCACTCTAAACTGTGAAAGAATGCAACGCTCAAAAATAAATAGTAAGTTCTGAAATTCTGAAGTATATGTGTACAGTTTTTAGTATATACTCTACGTTGACTGCACTGGAACACGTCTTTGTTGTTGCATAGAATATTCGTTAAAATCAATATGGCTGCCACATCTTCATGTCACATATGTAGATAAATTTCATAGAAAAATATATTGAAATAATCGATAGGAACATATAAAAATTATTGTAAATGGTGGAAAATAATTTGAAAAATAAAACCCTAAGAATAAAATTTGACAGGAATTTATGTAGGAATTGAAAAAGTCCCGTCAAAGGTTGTAAAGTTCAGCCCAATTTTTAATCAGATTTTGTTAATGGCTATATCTGGGGCCCATATATTCATGTAGTAACTGCTATTGTATTATCTGGGTTTCTTTTGTGGTTTTAATTTTGAATGTAAAAATTACAAAACACTTTATATAATCCCGAGCCTTGAGACAAATGGCATGCTCCCTTAGCGACAGGACTGAATTTAACGTGAGGATACAACACTCAAGACGCTCTAACTAAAAAGTAAGCAAATAATGTGGATGCGTAAAGAAAGATATCTCCTTCTCGAGTGGGTGTGTAAAGAGATATATCTCCATCTTAATTTTATCTTTTTACACACCAGGAATCCAAATTCATGAGTTACCACGAAATAGAGTAAGAAATATGATCACCATTGTCACTATCCTACTTCTTTCACAGTATCTGCCCGTTCCTCGTATTCCCTCCCTCAAGATATCAGCAGTTGCCGCACACTTGATACTTCTAAGTCAGGCATATAATTACAATTATTTGTTGTTGAATAATTAATTTTTCTCGAGGACTTAAATTTATTCTATGTCATTAATAGTTATTATTATTATTATTATTATTATTATTATTATTATTATTATTATTATTATTATTATTTATTATCTTTCATTTTTCAATATTGTACATTTTATATTTCTTCTTCTTCTTTCTTCTTCCTCTACGCATGAAAGCTGGCAGCTTGTTGCGTGTTCATTCACTACAGGTCCGGGGTATGGTGACATCCTTCCATCGTAGTTGTGGTCTTCCTAATGGCCTTATTTTATATTTCATTCGGTAAATCCAGATTAAATCAAAATATATTGTAAACAATAATTGTATCTTAGATATCCATCCATAGTAATTCTGCCCGAAGGCAGGTCCTTCACTGCAATCATAGCATTTTCATGCTATGCTTGCAGCTTTACTAGGGAATTGTAGGTGTGGTAGCTTCCCGTTGCTTATCACACCTGTGAAGGATGATGATGATAATGATAAGGATGATGATGATGATGATGGCCATATGATTTCGGGGACCGTTTGGGCCTTAAAGTTTTCCTGACATTTGTCTTACAGGTGAGGAAAAACCCCGATAAAAACCTCACCCAGAAAAACTGCCCCGACCGGTGGATTGAACCCGGCCCCGTGCTGCGTGACAATGCTCACGCTACATGGGTTGCCTACATCGTTAGATATATCATGTATGAGATTTTGTTTATTGTAATGTATATGTAGGGGAAAAAATTGCATTATGGTATTATAGTATGATATTTATGAGTAAATGGCGTGTCTTAAATATTCGCGTTGACTCGGAAGTGGCCCTAGAATTGAGCTGATAATCCATTCAGAGAGGCCGTCCATGTCCTCATGTCATCAAAACAGTATGTGTTTGATCGACAATTTGAAATTATCTTCCGATAGGTCGTGTCCCTATAAGGCCCGAGTGACGCGGGGTTATATAAAAGTACCTACAAAGGGAGAGTTTAAAGTAAGATAAAGAGATAAAGAAAAGAAAGCTGGATCACCTTGTATTTACTAATTATATCACCGGCTGAGAACAGTGATTAATAAGATACTATTTCGTATTTCTTCCGATATGGAAGACGACTATGTCGAGTTATAGGGGTAAATTGTGGGAATTCCGATCATGGAGGTAATTCCAATCACGATTTTATTCAGAAATCACTATTAGAGCCACGTTCTGTATATTGCTAGTATCTTCTGAGAAGTGTTTCAAGCACTGTATAATGTAAATTCTACTTTTATAAGATTCATGATGTGTTCCGTTGAGGTTTATTCAAAATTAATATAAAATTATAGAATATTCACCTGAAAGGTCCGTCTCCTCAACTTAATTATCATTTAACTGTAGCGCTTTCGGGACTTGTCCCATCATCGGCAGGATTCAAAACTGGTGTTTCACTGAAGATCGTTTCGAAAACGAACCAAATACATGCAACCCCCTCTACCAGATCTTCAGTGAAACACCAGTTTTGAATCCTGCCGATGATGGGACAAGTCCCGAAAGCGCTACAGTTAAATGATAATTAAGTTGAGGAGACGGACCTTTCAGGTGAATATTCTATAATTTTATATTAATAATGTAAATTCTAGTTGAGCAGCATCTCTGTAGCGAGGTGGACATTTTGTGTTACTGTACTTTTCTTGTAAGGAAGCTAAGCTAATTTATGCCAGATAAGTAAGGTATTTATCAATTAAATGTGTTCATTTTTCAAATTGTGATAGCAGAATGAATATTAATATGACATAATTAATTACACTTTCAACGTGTAAGTCTAATACGAAATGGTGGCAAATTATTTCGAACATGGCGCGTCGGGTAACTCCAATTAATACTGATCGGAAAGACCCCGAGTAGTAGAAGTGACTCAGCTTTGTTCGAATATTTTTTTATTATTAACGTTTAAACAATGTAATTAAGCACCTGATGAAAGATGCGTGTTGTGATGTAGACCAACAGCAAATAGTGGTACAGGTGCACTTCATGTTCAGAAGGTTAATGCAGAATGCAGTGGATATGTCAGAGTAGGTGATCGGGGTGTCGGGGGAACACGGATCAGACATAGGCATTACAATACAATTATTTCAGGTTAGTTGATAGTATGCCTATATTTGTGATTTTATATGTACCTAAATAAGTAATAGAACATTAAGCTATTTTCAATTTTTATCAATTACTTTTTTTTTTTGTCGGCCGCGGTAGACTAGTGGTTATGCTCCTTGCCTCTGGTCCCAAGGATCGCGGGTTCAAACCCGGCCGGGGTCGATTGATTTTTAGGATGGTAAAATCAAAGGAGCAAGTCCTCCGGGAGGGACTTTAAGCCGTGGGTCCCGAGTCTTAAGATTTTCAGGCTCGTAAAAGATCCTTAAGCCTGTATGAAAAGGCCTCTAAGCAAAATTTACCGAACTTTCCCGTCCTAGTACTACCTTGATTTCCTAGATGTCAGTATGAGGCGGAACGCTGACCACGAACCACTCAAATGGCATCTATACGAAAACAAGTGTAACTAAATTAGTATGGTTCAAATTCTTCCCTGTAGGAGGAGAGCGCCTAAATCGCTGTTAAGGGAAATATGGGCTTACAAGATACAAGAAGATCATTTACTTTTTAGGAAATGGCGGCTCCGTGGCTCAAGCGGTTAGACGCTCGCCTCTCACCCCTCACCCTGACCCCTGGGGTCCCGAGATCTAGTCTCGGTCACTCCATGTGGGTTTCGTGCTGGACGAAACGGAGCTTGGGCAGGTTTTCTCTCGTTTTCTCCTGTCAAAATTTCATTCTACCATTTCTTCATACTCAAGTCATCAATTTAATTTAAATTCGTTCATCTAAAAATTATAAATTCATATTAAAACTTTAAATTGTATACACATAGCAAGTTTCTATCAGCTGATTTCAAGAACCATTCACACTTTTTAAGTTATTTTATGTAAACAAAATGGTATAAAACATGGTGTTTAAATTCCACAAGTGTGACGCGGGAAACATCTGTGAAAAACATGCAATTGAGGTCGCGAGTTTTATTCTTGTTCCTGGCTGTAAATACACATTGCAGCTGAAAATAGTTTCTTGCTACATTGTAAGGCGTAACTCACTGACGTAATCAGCATGCAGTTATAGTAATTACAATTAGATTATGTGACACTTGTAAACATTGAATTAAGGTTACTATAGTAAAAAAAAACTAGATTCAGAAATACAAATTAAATATTATGCAGAATGGGCTTATACAGGGTGTTTGGAAAATCCCATTATAAATTTCTAGGACTTATACAAAGGACTGACCAGATAAGGTTTTGAATAGGAACCTTTGGCCGGAAACGTAATGTTTTCGCATTAAGCGTAGACCTATATCTCTCCCACGTCTGTCGGTAATAAATCGATAGTAATAATTTAATTATTTATGGCTCATTAATTACATTTTTGGACGATAAACCTAGTATAGGTCTATTATACTTACTAAACGTGTTGTCATGAGTCGAAAGTTGAGATTCGAACCCCCAACCTGGTTGCTATGCAAACAAAAGTAAACGCAGTGTTGAGATTGATATTTCCTAACGTGTGCGGTAAATCAAATTGTTATTACTTTCATCTGTTTTTGTCCCTCGTAGTAATCATTTGTATTAAATATTTTTATTTATTTATTGTTAAAACTCCATGGCGCGAAAGGCCAAGAACGACCTTGTCTACCAGCCGGCTGTTGGCCTCACACCCACATGTGTTAATCAGAGAGGTAGTATAGGGGTGACATGTGGGTCCCCCAGCCGTTATAGCTGGCTTTCTTAACATAGAGCCGCTACTAATTGTAGCTACCCAAATACCTCGCGATGCTGGATGGGCACCGGTCCCATACTGGCCAAAGTTCATGAGAAAAAATTTTCCCCCATGGAGACCCGAAAGAGCAATTTAATTATTACTACAGTTTAATTAATATTAATATCCATTGTCAAAAAAAAAAGATGTTACATCGTTCAAAAATATTATGCAAAATATGTGTATGAAGTGTCTTAACAGAATCTTGGAAAAAATAGATACATAAATAAATAAATAAATAAATAAATAAATAAATAAAATAAACTCGAATTCGTCTCATTTTTTCAACTTCTCGTATCTGTTACGATACACCTCCTCACTAGTCCATACACACACACACACACACACATATATATATATATATATATATATATATATATATATATATATATATATATATACGATGGACTAGTAGTGATTATGTTCCTTGCCTCTGGTCCCGAGGGTCGCTGGTTCAAACCCGGCCGAAGTCGATGGATTGTAAAGATGAAACTGGCCATAAATAACATAAGAAATTATTATAACGTCATATAAGCCAGTTATAATAATAGTTAATTCTCGTAGACTGCGATGGGCAGGACATGTGCCACGAATGGGGAATGAAAGAGGTGTATTGAAGCTTCTTGTAAGAAAAGCAGAGGGAAAACGCCCAGCTGGTAGACTAAGAATGAGGGGAAGAATAGCATTAACCATGAGTTGAAGGAAGTAAATTATACAGGGGATGATTGGAAAACATTAGCTCATGATAGGGATGTGTGGAGAGCTTATTTCCGCGCTGCCATGAACCTATAAGTTCGATAGTGCCAGTTAGTTAGTTAGTTTTTGATTCTATAAAGGACAGACAGATAGACTTACTCTCATTTTTATATAAAGATTTATTAGTATAGGTGAAATTGCCATAAGTAGCATAATAAATTATAATGATATCAAATAATTAGAATCAGATTTTTTTTATTTCTAGTTACTTTTTGTCCCTCTTCACCGCTGACTCCCCTTCAACTCCGCTTGAGTTTATTGGCCTTAATACAGTCTTGTAATCTTTTATTCATTTTGACATGTCTGATGCTCTTAACTCACAGACATAACTGAATTAAATGGCTGTTAGAAACTTAGGCAAATGTCTCTTATAATTCGTTCGTAAGAAGGATACGCAAATTCCATTGACCTTTGTATATAACCATGACACAAATAAAGGTTAAAAACACGTAGTGCACAAACAACTTGCTACAATATTGACTTGCAATACATTCTATAGATTTGAACAAACACTTTTACAAATTATGGTTTACATGTTGGTTACGGTTTTTGCACACTGAATGGCAAGAACAGAGGTTGTGAAGTGAACATCTGAAGTAGAAATACCCGTAATTCACTATACTCATAGCACTGCCGTTATACAGAGTGGAACACAATTTTATAGTAAATTGAGGTATGTTGTTAAATACCATATATTGAAGTATGTTTGAGTGTTTTGATGTAAAGAACACATCGTCTCCAGTGGCTCATTGCAGAGTAATAGTAGTAATGGATTTTATTAATTTTTTTTTCGAAATGAATTAAATACATTTTCGTTTACATTGCGAATGGGTCTCTTTGGGCGGTACGTGCATATTCTGTTCCACGATTTAAAAAATATACGAATATATAAACAAACACATACAGGACTACACACTCATACATAAAAAAGGCAAAAAAAAAATATATATGCAAGTCTACGTTTACAGTACATACGCAATAATACATATCTACACCCATACATAAAAATATTATATGTACAGATATAAAAATATCTCTCATTTTGTACAGAACAGATTAAAAAAAAAAGAACACACACACCCACACCCACATACACGATCATTTCTTCCCTACCACCGCAGACAACAAATGCGCTAGAAGGCTATTTAACTAACTCTACTTTTTATATAATACAATTAAAAATCATAAACAAATACCATATTGAAGTTCTTATTATAAAATATAATCATCATCACTCCAGGGATTAGGCAATTGCCCGTTCCGACTTCATAATGCATCAGCCCAACGTCTTCTAGGTCTTCCAACATCACGTCTTCCTCTTGCTTGATAATTTCTTGCTAACAATGGATATATCTCCTTACTCATTCCATCCATATGATCAATCCATTTCTGTCTGTAATTCGTGACCTGATCCAATAAAGGCTGTACTTTCAATTCTTCTCTTAAACCTCATTTCTTATTCTTTCAAGTCTTGTACATCCTTTAACTTGTCTTAGGAACCTCATCTCCGCCGTCTGTATTCTATCCATCTGTTTTTTCATTGATGCCCAAGTTGCACATCCATACAATATTGTGGCAACCGCCATAACATTATACATTTTTATCTTTGTTTCTTTTCTAATTTTATTTTTTAATGTTCTCTGTATTGTTCCACGCACCGTCTGAAATTTATTTATTTTGGAGTCAATATCTCTTTCCACATTGTAGCCAACATCACAGCCCAAATATTTGAAACTAGACACCTGTTCTATTGACCTACTTTGATTTTCAAAATAATTTTGGATCTCACTGGATCTCTTCCTCTAAAAGCCATGGTCTTCGTTTTCCTTACAGAAATCTTTAGATCATATAATTTACATATTTCATTTAATGCATGCATAGATTTCTGTAAGTCGTCTTCATTTTTCTGTATTATGATTATATCGTCAGCAAATAGAAGATTATTTATGCACACTTTATTATCTATTCTTATTCCTGGATTCACTAAAACTTTCCATTTATTTAAAATATAATACATACAGTATTTCCTCATTGATCTCCAAATTTAATATACCTCAATTCCCTTACTGTGCCCAAAAATCTGCACGTTTTTTCCTTACTCTCAATCCATCCTAAAAGATTCCAACACGCCACTATCCCATGATCCAACCTGAAAAATCTCTCCGGCAGCAGCAGATAGTATGTTGTCCAAGCGTTAAACGTGTTTCAGGCAGTGATAAGATGGGTTCAAATGTTTTGTATATATGAAATAAAATGTTTATTGCGTATATAAATACTATTTAATGTTATAATAATATTTTCTATCCATCTTCACTGTGGTCTGACAATTAATAGTTTCCCTCTTTGTCGTCGGTATGTTAAAATTATAATTGTAAATATGGTAATTATCATTCCGTGATTTTTTTTTTCAGTTTTCTTGGTACCGCTAAATGTGTTCCATCATATGACTCCTTTAGTTCTTCCATAATCTTATTGTTTCATTTAATATATTATGAGTTTTAGCGCAACCTCTTAAATATATAATAAAAATCTCTGCAAACAGTATATACCTGATATATATCTTGCTGTCATTGTCCACTATTCGGGGGAAACAAATTAGTAGGCACACTCAAAACAGTAGACGGGCACATAGTAGTGTAGTTGGAGAAGGCAATACGCTACAAAGGGAAGGTCGAGGGTTCGAGTCCCCGTGGGATCAGGATTTTTAAACTGATCTAAACCTTCTGGTGGCACCATAGCCTTGAGTTCGACTCAGCCTCTAACTGTAATGATTACCATGAGTATATTCTGGAGGGTAAAGGCGGCCGTCTTACAGGGCTGATAACCTGGCTGACATATAGAGCTGATTGTCTAAAAATATGGGAGCCTTAACACCCCTGCCATCCCAATGGCCTCACAAGGCTTTAGTGGGATCACTTTAACTTTTACAGCCATAACATATACATTTTCATGTTTATATTCTTACTACAATATTCTCGATTCGTGTCCAACTCTCAGTCTGGTCGAGAGATGAGACGAGATGAAATGAAGCCCCTATATTTATAGAGGTCTGTGAACGAATGGGGTGTCGGCGGACCACTCCTCACGCACCGTCACAGGGGCGGATGGACGAAATGAATGAGTATGGAGAAGAATGAAATTTGTGACAGGGAGAAACGAGAGAAACCCCGAGAAATACATGCCCAAACTCCGTGTTGTCCATCATATATTCTTCTTCTACTTGATGCTACGATAATAAGATAAGCTTAGGTTGTAAGCCTGTGCCGACTCAAAACATATCCCTCCATCTAGTCATAGGGCGTCCAACGGAACGTTGACCTCTTTGGATTATATTGTAAAGCCCGTTTTGATAGACGAGATATCTCCATTCGGAGACATATATTCTTACTATTATCTATCTACAATATCGTTAAGTCTTACCCTCTCCTTTGTTAAGAGTTACTAGACCAAGTTCATTTAGTTAGGCTTATTTCCCCAAAGATCCCGCGCCATAGCCGAGCGTTTAAGGCAAGCTGTTTTGGCGCAGAGCTACGGGACTTGAGTTGGTTCGGATCTCCATTGGGGGGGGGGAGAAATTTTCTCATGGAATTTCGTCCACTATAGACCGGTGCCTACCCAGCTTCATGAGGCATTTGGGTAGCTACAATCAGTAGCGGCTCCAGATTGAGAAAACCAGCTATAACGGCTGTGGAACCCGATATGATGACTACATGTCATCCTTACACTGGCTGGATGATCGTCCATATCTGTGGTTAAGTCATGGTGATGTAAGAACAACATCCGGCTGGTAGGCCAAGGGTCTTCTAGGCCTGTCCCAAAGATGCCATGAATGGTATGCGGTCAACATACCGAACCATTGAGACATCTAGTGGGCAACTAAGGTATTACAAGGATGATGAAGGTCGGTAAATTTTGCTTAGATGCCTCTTTATTCAGGCTTAAGGATATTTTACAAATCTTCAGACTCAGGACCCACGGCTTAAAGTCCCTCCCGAAGGACTTGCTCCTTGGATTTTTCCATAATAAAAATCCATCGAATCTGACAGTGTTAGAACCTGCGACCCTCGGGACCAGAGGCAAGGAACATAACCACTAATCCACTGCGGCCGATATTCTTACTATTATACTTTAAATTAAAAAAAAAACTCATATTACTGGCACGTCTATGTGGCAGGTATTCCTCATATAAAGTACACCTATCCAAACGAGGTCAATGGGTGTGTCTATAATAAGCCCATGTATTAATATCTGTGCGATGAAGCAAACAAGTCAGCTTCCTACTTGCATATCCACCTACAGACGATAAAGTGACATTGTTTTGTTTTATCACATACAATTTTTCAACATATGAAATTACACTGGAGTCAAGAAATATTTCACCTACAAAACTAGACAAACCGATACTCAACCGATACATTTGTAGGGTGTTATAAAAAGGATAGGCAAGAAAGTGATATTAAGAACAGAATAAATAATGGTAATACCAACAATGATAAAAGGTGTCCTATGGAGCAGACATATAACTAGGGGAAATAAGTTACAAATATATAATTAAATAGTGAGAAGTACAAGTACTGTCACATATGGAGCTGAAGTATATAAATTTAACAAAAACTTATGGCGATGAAATTAAATTTCTTGAGGAGAGCAGCAAGATGTTCAAAATTGGAAAAAATAAGAAATAAAGTCATACGAGAAGAAATGAATATTAAATAATCAATAGTACTCGTAGATTATATAAGATAAAACAATTAAATTGGCATAGGCATGTACGACGAATGTAAGAAGAAAGGTTAACCAGAAAAAAATAGATTAGTGTCCCCACCTGGAAAGAAAGAAAGGAAGGCTTGGAAACTGGCATAGGCATGTACGACGAATGTAAGAAGAAAGGTTAACCAGAAAAAATAGATTAGTGTCCACACCTGGAAAGAAAGAAAGGAAGGCTTGGAAACTCGCGGTTGCAAGAAATGAGAACTAGAATGAGGACAAGGGGACTGGAGGATATGGAGTGGATGGATAGAGACAGGTGGAGAAGAAAAATAAAACTTTAGGCAACGAAAGATGTGTAAACATTGAAATATAGGGCCTATATATGCTGTAATATTTCATGGCGCGATAGACCTGGGCCCTTGGTCTACCAGCCGGATGATGGTTTTACATCCTCATGTCTTAATCACAGATATGGACGATCATCCAGCAAGTAGAAGGAGTGATGTGTGGTCAGCATATTGGATACCCCGGCCATTATAGCTGGTTTTCTCAACCTGGAGCCATTACTTGTTGTAGCTATCCAAATTCTGGGTGGGCACCGGCCCCATACTGCCGAAATTTCCCCAAAGGGACTCGAACCAACGCAAGTTTCTTATCTTTGCACCAAAACATCGTGCCTTAAACCGTTCGGGCACGGCACGAAACTATATACGATGCGGTTAGAAGCAAAGGGTAATAAGTGCAAGTTTTGCAGTATTGAGAAAAACAGTTTAAAGTTAAAATTGTATAACAGGTAATTGGAAATTAAAACAATCATTGTTTATCTACTCCATGCACTTATATCACTTTACCACTAAATAAAATTATGCTTCAAGAATATAATTATGCACCAAACTCGTTTTTTTTAAATCACACCCCTTTGCTTCTAACCGATCCACACACACATATATATATATATATATATATATATATATCAGGATCAATAATTTTGGCGGGAATTTTGTTGTGAATTTTTCCGGATTTTCGAGTGCATCAAGTTATTCAACGTACTAAAGGAGATTTAATTTATTTCCGGTAATCTCAGCCCCTATATCTTGTTTGAACTATTTAGTCCTTCGGACTAGTTACAAAAGCAGAGGTTTAGTAACGAGATTGTTCTAAGAGCAGCGAGTTACTAAACCTAATTTTATAACGTGTTGTCTACAATATTTTTTCTACGTTCGTAATATTTTAGTATATATTATATATATTTAGTATATTTAATGCAATTTATTTATTGCGGAAACGGTGTGTTTAGAGAAAGAGTAATGTGGGCTTTGGAGAAAAAAATCATAATAAATAATCAACTATTGTTGATATATTATACAATTCTGGGTGTGAGTTTCATATGCGAGTTTAAAGTAAAAATGAGCTGAGTAAGTGATTTTCACGGTTCAACAGGAAAACATTTTAAAAGGAGTCCAAGATGCAACTTCGAGTATTAATATATTTATTTATGTATTTAAACGATATCATAATTAAAGTGTATTTTACGTTTTGTTGAACCTGTATTTTATGTTTCGATAACGTGTTTTATAATAATATATAGGTTTTGTTGCCTAGTAACTACGAACTAAGCGTCACTGATTGTCATAACAATAGATAAAACATTTTTTAATGCCCCATTTTGTCCTTTTGGACATTTCTGGTGTTCTCTACTGGCATTGGCGTAATTGTAACCCACTTCCGAGGTTGGGGCGCCTGGAAGGCGGGGTTACGTTGTCCCGATGATATGATGGGTGATGATGATAGTGGTGCGCCAGAAGAGTCCTTAATCTAAGATGAATATGAATGATGATGATAATGATGATGCTTGCGATGGCCATATGATGTTCGGAACCGTTTGGCCCCTTTAAAGTTTCCCGACATTTGTCTTACAGGTGAGGAAAAACCCCGATAAAAACCTCACCCAGGAAACTATCCCGACCAGGGATCGAACCCGGTCCCGCTGCGTGATAAGGCAGCACGCTGCCTCGAGACAACAGCGATGGACTAGTAGATAAAACATTATAGACCAGATATTTAAATTAGGGTTAAAAGTAAGTATCTAAAAAGTTACAAATGAACTAAAACTAAAGTTGAGTTAAAAGTTGATTCATAATTTTTACATTATAACTCCTTAAGATATCCATGTCTTTCTGGTTACACCTAGAGATGGAGAGACAAATGACACTCATAATTTTAAAAAGTTCAACATCTGTAACTACGCCATTCCCAGAACACATTACTGACTACAGGAAGTTGTTTCATCAAGATTTCCTGTTTGTGTTTCGATAAAACTGTGGCTACAATGGATTCACTTTTAGGTTGCAGTACGTTCCGCTACTACTCGTATGAAATGAAAAGCACAAATATTTTAATCAGCTGACAAATACACTTGCCCGCGCCGAAGTTGAGCATTTTAAGGCATCATGCCTTATTGCACAGTTATGGTTCGAGTCACCTTGAAAGAAAAAAACTTTCTCATGGAATTTCAGCTAGTATTATTCTCCCAAGTTAAACTGCACGCGGAAAATATGCTATAGGGGTTTTTACGTATAAAAAATAGCAATGCTTTTATGGAGCTATTCTTGCTAGTAAACATGTCCTTTTATGTGAGATTGATTTGCAATTTAATTAATTTGAATTAAATAATTTATATTATACTTTTTAAAATTATTTTTCACTGAGTGTAATTAATATTATAATTACAAAGAAATAAACGTTATCTCAGTCAAAGCATACATTTATTGTGTCGACGTTTCAATCTCCTTATGTGAGATCATTTTCAAGACATGGTTGTTTATAAATTTATTGTACATAGTTATCATCACCAAGACAATTATTTTTTTTTAAATATATGTATACAAATTTAAATTATTCCTTGCTAAAATATTTCTTCTTCTTCTTCTTCACTTCACGGGCTAAGCAAATTGCCTATTCCGCAATAAAATATTTTTAATTATAAATTGGATTTTAAATTTATTCATTTAAATTTGTATACATATACTTAAACCACCGCTGTGGTCTCGTGGTAGCGTGCTGCCTTGTCACGCAGCGGGCCCGGGTTCGATCCCCGGTCGGGGCAGTTTTTCTGGATGAGGTTTTTTTCGGGGTTTTTCCTCACCTGTAAGACAAATGTCAGGAAAACTTTAAGGTCCAAACGGTCCCCGAAATCATATGGCCATCATCATCATTATCGCCCTTATCATTATCATCATCATTATCATCCTTCACCGGTGTGGAAAGCAACGGAAAGCTACCACAATTCCCTAGTTAAGCTGCAAGCATAGCATGAAAATGCTATGATTGCGGTGAAGGACCTGCCTTCGGGCAGAATTACTATGGATGGATGACATATATTTAAAAAAAATTAATTGTCTTGGTGATGGTAACTATGTACAATAAATGTATAAACAACCATGTCTTGAAAATGATTTCACATAAAGAGATTGAAACGTGAACACAATAAATTTATGCTTTGACTGAGATAACGTTTATTTCTTTGTAATTATAATATTAAATAATTTAGTTAAAAAGTTTCACCTACCACTTTGCCAAGAAGATGGGTGCAGATTTATGAAAAAAATACCATTATGGAACGTATAATTATCACCTACCAGTAATGGACCACGGCCACATAGCCCGGAATCACTCAACATTATGATTACCGGCCGTGAAAGCCTGCATTCAACTATATCACCTACATATTTAATAAAGTTAGGGGGTGAACTCAATTACCGGAACAACGGCTAACGGAGTTGCCATTGAACCATTCTCTTTCAACGAAACTTGGAGATAATTATAGTTCCACCTCTGTACTCAGTCTGCATCGTCAAGTGGTTATAGCGTTCCCATAAGAGCAATATTATTTTCTAGACATGAAAAACTCTATAGGAATGTGTTGTCGATTATTTTCCTTCTCTTATTGTGTTGCCACTTCCTATCTCTTATATGTTATTATTTGGCTGGGAGGGGAGAGCTGAAAAATACTATGATTTTCAAATGATCCGTCGCCTACAGTAGTCGATGACCAAATTAATAATCCGGCAACTGTGTTACTACCGTGGAATGAGCTGTCCCTTTTTTGCCTAGAGCTAACACACTTCCCCTTAAGCCGTGCATACTTAACTTGGGACCGGTGCTCACCCAACATTGTGAGGAATTTGGCCAGTTACAATAAGTAGCGACATCAGGATGAGAAAACCAGCTATAACTGCTAAAAGACCTGACATGCTGACCACTTGTCACTCCTATAATGGTTTCCTGATCATCATATCTATGATTAACACTTGTGGATGCGAGGCCAGCAGCTGGATTGTAGGCTAGGGGCCTTCTAGGACTGTTGCGTCGGGGTTGTTGTTGTATTATTGATTATTAGAAAATTTGTTGTTTCTTGGCCGTAGATTTGAAATGGGGATATATTGAAGATTAATATTAATAGGGATGTTACGATAAATTAAAATAGCATTAATATGTTTGATGTGTAGGAAAAAAGAAAGGCAAATAGACCTTGACATAAATATCAACAGAGTGATTCAGTAATAAGTTAGAGTCAGGAGATTTCTGTAATAAAAGATAAGATTACAATTCAGATAGTGTATATTATTCAACTGTTTGTATATGAAACCAAGATAAAAGACGGTCAGAAGTCTTATTTCTCATTATACTATTCAACTGTTTGTGTGTGAAACCAAAACAAAAGGCAGTCAGAAGTCTAACTTCTTATTATGCTATATTGCAAATCTTACCTGTTAGTACATAAAAATTCAAACTCTGGTAAAAAGTAAACAGGGCATACTTGTAGTTCATAGTATACTTAAGAATTTTATTGAGGGAACCTAGGTATGGCCGCACACCAACTTCCCTCTCCCTAACCTAACAAAATAAATTACATGCGTATTATTTAATAAACTACAAACTAATTTAGTGTACACTAACATACTGTGAGGCCACCAAACGGGGATTTTGAAGGAAATCAACTTGTCTACCACATTCCTGAACATTACTACTGTCTTACGACTTATTTACGACGAACATGGTTATATATACTGAAGTGTTGTGTTTCGTCACAGGACTTATTTTATTTAACTACTTACATGTTAACGTTTACATTCTTTACAGGTATGTGTGTTAAGATTCGTATTATGAAGGTCCCGGGTAAAAACCTCGGTGCTGATCAACGTGACCGAGGTTTTTACCTGATACTGCTCGGTTATCAAGAAAATTCTGGGTTAGAATTCCGTTACCAGGGTTCATTTCACCATGTTCAAAATTTTAAAATACCGTTTAAAAGGATAAAAAAGACGAGATTTTAAAGGTAAAGGTAAAATGATCACTCTATAAGCCATAGGAGACCCTTGGGGTAGCCTCCAACTTTTTCTAGACAATCGACACTTGATGTCAGCCGGGTTGTCAGTCCTGCGTGACGGCCACCTTTACCCCCCAGAAGAAGCGGCTGGTACTCATTTCCGTTATAGGCTAAGTCGAACCCAGGGCCATGGTGCCACCAGAAGGAAAAATCCTGATCCCACTGCGACTCCAACCCTCGATCTTCCGGTTTGTGGCTTATTGCCATAACCATTACGCTACGGCGTGAAAGTATCTATAAATTAGAAAGATATTACACGTATAGTATTTTTACTTGATAAAAGTAACTATGTTCTTTAAGAAATAAGATCTTAAATACTGTCTTGTCCAGAACAAACTGTTGAAAGATTGGTCACAATTATGATGTGTGGTTCCAATCATCTTTACATATAAAAAACCAGCCTATGTATGATGATTTTGAAGATTTTCGGACTGTAGGCCGTGGTCGTGAAGCTTGTAGTTCCCCGACGTTTCGCCAGAGACTGCGTCTAGCATCCCCTAGGCCGTGGTCGTGAGGCTTGTAGTTCCCCGACGTTTCGCCAGAGACTGCGTCTGGCATCCCCCAGTCTCTGGCGAAACGTCGGTGAACTACAAGCCTCACGACCACGGCCTACAGCCCGAAAATCTTCGAGATCATCATAGCAACTCCGGCCGTGAAAGTCTACATGAATACATCAGCCTATGTATGTTTGTGACTTTTAAACCCCTCAACCGATATTCATGAAAGTACACCGAGTGTTTAGCGCTATGATCCTAAAAACCATTAAGTGTAGGAGTTCACTTGAAATGAAAATTAAAAAGTCGCTCTAGCGGCCGCAATTGCGATGTTTCACAACGAAACTCAGTATAAATGAAAATAAAATATCCTCAACTCGTGTCGTGAGATTACATGAGCCGCTATATTTAGAGGTTTGTGAATGATAACGGTGCCGGCGAACCACGCCTGACGCACCATCACAGGGGCAGATGAATGAAATGAAACGAAATGGATGAGATGAGTAGGCCTATGGAGAAATGGTGGAATGAAATTGTGGCAGGGGAAAACGGGAGACACCCCGAGAAAAGCTTGCCCAAACTCCGTTTCGTCCACCACGAAACCCACATGGAGTGACTGAGACTCGATCTCGGAATCCCAGCAGTGAGAGGCGATCGTCTAACCGCTTGCGCCACGGAGCCGCGAAACTCGGTATATGCTATTAAAATAAACCGAGGTAGATATTATCCAAAACTCAGCGAAATGCGACCATTATAAGCGAGGGTTTACCTAGTAATATAATGTACAAGGTTAAAAACTATAAAATAGTTTACCTTGTAGGTCCGTCTCCTCAACTTAAGTTATTTAAAACTCTGTAGTCCTTTCGGGACTAGTCCCATCATCAGCAGAATGCATTAGGTCCATACTTGTTGACCCTTGTTGAAGCACTGATTTGGTTGTAAGAATTTTGTACAGAGGATTGCGTGTATTAATTGAGAATCAGGTTGTTGTTGGTTTCTCTTAGGATTGCGATTTCCTCCAGTATATTTATCCTCGTTGGAATGTTTTCTCTATGTACTATTGTGAGGGTGTTATCGATGTTATGCATATGGTTTCCAGCCTGAATTACATGTTTTGCGTAACTTGATTTTCCTCCATTATAAATGAAATCTCTGAAATGTTCCATGAATCTAATGTTGAAGCTTCTGTCAGTTTTCCCAATGTAGAATTTATTGCAGTCTGTACATGTTAATTTGTAGATGCCTTTATTGTTGAATTCATCTATTTCTTCGATGTTGTTGTTTATTAAATTGTTTAATTTATTATCAGTTCTGTAGGATATATTTATATTCTTATCGAGTTTTTTTAGTGTGTTGGGCAATTTTAATGTTTCTTTTCCAGTGTACGTGAGAGTTATCCATTTCTCATTATTTTCATTGGATTATTTTTCAAGTTTGGTTATGTTGGTAATGTTTTTTCTTTTTTATTTATTTATGAATTTTACTAGTATCGAGGGTTTACCTGAAATCCGAAAATAATTGACTAGCAAGTGGCCATGTTTGGTACGTCGCAATATATAACGTTGTGTATACACATTTTCAACCACGATTTGAGGGCAGTAAATTATACAGGGAATGATTGGAAAACATTAACTCAGGATAGGGATGTATGAAGAGCTTATGTCCGCACGGCCATGAACCTACGGATTCGATAGTGCCAGTGTATTAGTTAGTTATACCCATTTTCAGGTATGGCGAGTGTTTAGCAGCTAATATGCTCTTAAAAAACATTAGGTGTAGGAGTTTACCTGAAACGAAAATAAAAAAAATATATTTGATTTATTTAGGCGTAGCAGCGCATGCCGGGCATTTAGCTAGTTTCAAATAAAATTTAAATAAATCATATAATCATTTAGGCTTTCGAGGTCGAAAGATACCATACGAAACGGTCCACAAGCCCGAAATAATTTCTCTCAACATTAAATGAACTTTTATTAATTTAACTTCTTAAAAATACATTAATTTCACTGTATAAAATAAAATATGAAGATTACTTCTGAAGTCTATAATATGAATTGTAAATGGCTAAAATAACTAATTATATCTTGTGTTATAAGAATACTTTGCTCTTTTATCAGAGTTCAATGTGTAATTTACTTTCCTATTTCTTTATCTCATAGAGGTTATAATCCAAGGCATTTAATCGTGAATATTAGTAATAACACATATTTTCTATAATTATATCTACTACTTTAAATGGTGTGTTAGAACTAATGGACAAAATCAAAACAAGTTCAGATGAGCCAGTGAAAAACGCCAAGCAACAAGTGTCTCTTACTTGGAGTACCTCACCACGTCAGACTTGCGGAGTTCACCCTCTCAAAGGAGCCTTGGCTCTTAATAGCACATCTTAGGTTAATCATTTAATTTCATTTTTTTATTTCATCACCATCGCGAACATATTAGGCTTAGGTTATTTTTCTGAATCTGTTCTAATAAGGGAACTATGGACCTTTCCATTAACAAACCTACCTTGAAATTTCTTCCAGAGAAGCGTATCCATATAGTATATTAGAATGCGAGGTTAGGAAGAGGTTTTTACTGATGTGAAGATATGATTAAAAAACCGAGTAATAGCGAGGTTTTTAATTTTCGAACTAGGTAGGTAATTTCTAATATTTCAGTACAGTTATTTACAGTTATTTAATTATTTATAGGTTGGCAACCCCGAAATTTAGAAAATTGAACTTTCAATCGTGGTCGCTATTGCTGTAAGTGCGACAGAACGCACTATCGTGCAAAATATATTATATGCCTTTTTTTTAACTGCAAGGCACTAAATCCATCACCAAATCTCTCATTTAAACTATTGGAAAGTAATACAACACCTGAATTGGTAGATTGGATAACCCTCATTACCTGACGTCCGCGCCGCGACTCGCCTCACTCCATTCTTACTCATACTTGGAGTCCAGTTGCTCCGTACAATGGACTGTCATTGCTGGATTCTAGCTTCGATTTCTGTGCCTTGCAGTTAAAAAGGCGGTTTTTTTTTGACATGGTCTTCTCTGGGAGAAATTTCAAGGTGGATTCGGCATGCAATAGTTGATAGTTCCCTTGTAGGTCTCAACTTGTCCTTGACAAATCCGCCGTTGTTTTGGTCTTCCTCTGTTTATTTTAACAATTAATAATATGTTTACCATTTCCTCTAAGGATAACGTTAGTAGAAACACTTGATATGACACATTTTGATTATTGTGATACTCTTTTTAAAGACCTAAATACTATTCGTATCCAAATACTTAAACGTGTTCTTGCACACGTTTTATTTGTGGTATTCGCAGATTTGATCATGTTACACCATCCCTGGAACAATTACTGTCATGGCTTCGTCTACAAGATCGTAAAACCGTCCATTCCCTATCTCGTCTCTATAAAATTATTTTATTCTGATAGACCAAAATTTTGCTTAGAATATATATATATATTTCCTGGCATGGCGTACTTTTAACCCACTTCTGAAGTTGGGGCGCCTGGAAGGCGGGGTTACGTTGCCCCGATGATATGATGGGTGATGATGATGATAATGGTGCGCCAGGAGAGTCCCTAACCCTAAGCTTAACCTAAGATGAATATGAATGATGATGATTGCGATGGCCATATGATTTCGGGGACATTTGCCTTACAGGTGAGGAAAAACCCCGATAAAAACCTCACCCAGAAAAACTGTCCCGACCGGGGATCGAACCCAGGCCCGCTGCGTGACAAGGCAGCACGCTACCCCGAGACCACAGCGGTGGACTTAGAATATTCAATAAGTATTCTTTGTTTGAACACATGATTTTCTCGCAATGTATTGTATTATTTTAGGGATACTTTCTCTCTCCGTTCTCCGTTCAAGTATGTACCATTGTAGTCTTCCTTTATCCACTTTTGTAATTATACATTCTCTTATTATTATTATTATTATTATTATTATTATTATTATTATTATTATTATTATTGTTATTATTATTATTAGTAGTAGTAGTAGTAGTATATTTTTTAGACTGTTCTATGTGGTTGTTTCTGTAGTGCTATATAGTAGCTATTTACATCAACGAATCTTTTGAAAGAACTTCCTGGAATACCACAACCTGTCCAGAGACGAGGATGGCAGTCGCATCACTGGAGATTTTTTTTTCTCCCCAGTAAGCAATTGAAAGGAAATTATATTACTTCAAATCCCTCAACAAGCGTAATATGATACATACATAGTGTTCTGCCCATACATAGTGTTCTGCCCAAGAGAAGGTCTTTCACTGCAATCTCAGCATTCTCCGCCCTTTCCGCAACAGTGAGACCAGGCTTAATACATGACAGGAAGATAATGGTCTTTTTAATCATTAGCCTTTCTAATCTCTTTTTTCTGGTCCTAACCAAACAATTGGCCTTGGAATAAATAAAATAATAGAAATTAATGATTACATAAAAATTAGATAAAATATTACCCAACTATGACTCACTTTGAAAGTTTTATTCAGTTGAAAAACCACAACATAACCAATTCACTGGCACTAAACCGCAAATTTAGTATATTAGCAGTAGTAGGGAAATTATGGGTGTACAAGAGCAGCCAGACATCATAGACATTATAGAAAAGAAAAGATTGCAGTGGTATGGCCATGTCAAAAGAATGCCAGAGCAAAGATTGCCAAAAATTGTTATGAAATGGATCCCAATTGAAAGGAGGAAGAGAGGAAGACCGAAGAAAACTTGGATAGAAGGGGTACAAGCAGCTATGAATATCAGAGGAATGGAGGAAGATCAATGGATGTACAGAGAGGAATGGCGTTTGGTTTCCGGAAGACGGCGGCAGCTGCCATGATACCGGATGATGATGAGTAGTAGTAGTAGTAGTAGTAGTAGTAGTAGTAGTAGTAGTAGTAGTAGTTCCTGTCACTCCTCTTGGAAGCATAGGGACTTCCTGAAAACACACCATCGGACTCGGTTCTACGCCAAATTCACGACTTCATTCTAACATTTTCCTTGTTGTTTAATTGATTTCTATTATTACAGTGCTGCGGCATTTAATTTTCCTCTTTTTTCTAGACAATTCCTGTGGATTCCATACCAGCGCTCTCTTTGACACACTGTTCAGCTCTCTTCTGAGTCAATCCATTTTCATTTGCGATGTTTAATTTCCTTCCAGATCTCATCCTGTGATATTGTCTTCTATAATTTCTCGTTTGATATGGTTTTTGGCCACCAGATTCTCAAAATAAATCTCAGGAATCTATTCATACGTACTTGCAATTTTTTATATAGTGTGATTATTCATTTCCAAGTTTTACACCTATATAGCAATATACTTTTCATCATCATCATCATCATCACTCCAAGGATTAGGCAATTCCCCATTCGACTTCATAATGTATTTTCTAGGTCTTCCTCTTGCTTGATAATTTCTTGCTAGCAGTGGATAGGCCTAATATACTTTTCACATTATTATTACCATAATTTATCTCCCTTAAATATCTTAGGAATTTTTTTTGGACCAAAGAGAGATTAACAGGCGGGTGAATGGAGAAGACTACATAATAGTGAATTACATGGTATTTATAGGAAGACAGATATAATAAGAACCGTTAAGTCTCGTAGACTGCGATGGCAGGATATGTGGCACGAATGGGGTATGAAAGACGTGCATAAAAGCTTCTTGTAGGAAAACCAGAAGGAAATTGCCCAGTAGATAGACCAAGAATGAAGTGGGAGAATAACATTAACTATGATGTGAGGGAAGTAGATTACACAAGGGATAATTGGAAAACATTAGCTCAGGATAGGGACTTGTGGAGAGCTTATGCCCGTGCGGCCATGAACCTACGGGTTCGATAGTGTCAGTGAATTATGAGTTAAATCATGATTGTTATTCTCCCTCCTCATTTTTGGCCTAAATTAGGTTAGAACAGTAGAGAAGGGTTCGGGTTTTAAGATCCTAGCAAGGCAGCCTTATTTTGGGTTCATTGAATTACCCATCTTTATTTTATGGAATGAATGAGATGAAATATACTCTACGTGATGGAGTCTGTTATGGTGTCCTGATTCGATACACATCAGGCATTCATATACATGACTCATACCGCCATTTATTTTGGCTGACCCAAAGCCTCGAGGAGGAGGCTCCATTCTGCCCTAAGTAGACACAAAAGCCTCAGAGTCGTGAAAAAAATACATGAGTGTGCCCCATTAGATTACTACACCACATATTTAAACCCTTGTGGTGTGCTAAACCAGGCTAATTTTACACAATATGGGTTGAAGTGAAAGGTGGTATTCAATGAATAAATGAAATAGAATGACACGATGCTGGGAGAGAAGAGGAGTGGAGAGTTTTGGTGGGAAGAAATTCGGAAAACCGGAGAATTCCAAGAAAATCCCCAAAAATTTCGGTTTTCCTCCGGAACCAAGAGGATTCGAACTTGAGGTCCCAGTCATGGCAACCGCACGCGCTGGCCACACGTTCACTTAGACGGCATTCTTGGTTTACCTAATGGATGCTTTCCTTCAGGTTTTCCTACAAGAAATTTCTATGCTCTTCTTTCATTTCCCATTCGTGCCAGATGTCCTGCCCATCGCAGTCTACAAGACTTAACTGTTCTCATTACATTTGGTTTCCCATAGAGATTATGTAGCTCACTATTATTTTCTCATTTCCATTCACCTGTCTGTTCATCACTCTTAGATCCAAAAATTTTCCTAAGAACTTTATTCACAAATACTCGTAATTTTTTTCCTCTCTTGAAGTAAAAAAAAAAATGTTTCGCATGCATATAATATAAATGGAAGAGTAACCAACAGTTTCATATATTTTCATTTTAATGTTTTTGTAGAGAAGTAGAGATGACAAAAAGTCCCTGCAATGAAATTGCAACATACTGCACTGTATTTAATGGAAGCTTGCAAAAAAAAATACCTTCAATATGATCGAAACTTATTGCAATATAAATTAAATCATGTTTAAGGTTTTTGTTCGTCAACTAAAATATAACATAGATAACATAGGTAAATATTTTCATTCTGCTGACACAATAACTTATAACAACAATTCTATGAAAAGATTGTGAAGGAATGTGGAAATTGCTTAATGATATAAATTTGTTTAGAAATTCTCAGGCTTACTGTTTTAATGACTACAATATATAACGTTTAGTGAAGATCAGAATATAAAAAATACACATAACGGTCTTAAGTGTCTCTCTCTCTCTCTCTCTTCTCTCTCTCTCTCTCTCTCTCTCTCTCTCCCTCTCTCTCTCTCTCTCTCTCTCTCTCTCTCTCTCTCTTCTCTTCTCTTCTCTTCTCTTCTCTTCTCTCCTCTTCTCTCCCTCCTTTAGTTTAATCACATCACTTCCGCCTTAAATACTATTAATGGAAGAATAATAGTTTTTTATAAATTTTGTTAGAACCTATTAGGAGAGGATTTTTAATTATGAATCACATGACGTGATCTACCTCTCCGGTTGAAAGATCAACTCAATTCAAGGACCATCTCCGAGACACCACGGTATTTAAAAGAACAGCTCCATTCGCATACTAAATATACTCGTATATGATAGGTTGACTATGATGGCCAAGAGATATTCAGTACTATTTGGGACTTAACGTTTCCTAACATTTGTCTTGCAGGCGAGAAAAGATTCCGAGAAAAAAACTCACCCAGGACACTTATCCAGACCGGGGATCGAACCCTGGATATACAAAGAAAACATTTCAGAATGGTGTTAATGATGCTAAGAAATGTCAAGATGGAATTTAAACCATTTAAAAAAGAATCGGGATGTCATCCAGCCCCCATATCAACCACTGAATGTCCTTTTAAGGCCTAGTTGGAAGCTGGTACGTAAAAGTACCTAAAAATAATGGTTAAAAGAAGTAAACATAATGATTAACAAATGAGGTATAACGAGCGCTAATACATTAGAAATTAATCAAGGAGTCAGACAAGGATGCCCGCTATCTCCTGCACTTTTTAGTATATATATATATATATATATATATATATATATCTTATCATGTCATATTAAGCGTGCATTGTTCAATGTCAAAAATTTAATTATAACATCGATAAAGCATCACTGCTACAAAGTAAAAATATTATCTTTAATTTGCTTACTTGTTATAGTAACTAGCTACCAGATGGCAGTAAAGACTGAGTTCTCACTACATCTCGTAATAATGGAATATATATATATATATATATATATATGTGTGTGTGTGTGTGTGTAATATAATGTACGGTTAAAAACTATAAAATAGTTACCTTGTAGGTCCGTCTCCTCAACTTAAGTTCTTTTAAAACTCTGTAGGTCTTTCGGGACTAGTCCCATCATCAGCAGAATGCATTAGGTCCGTTCTTGTTGACCCTTGTTGAAGCACTGTGTGTGTGTGTTTTATATTGCAGATTTTCGCGGATATAAGTATGAATATGAAAGTTTTCTTGGGTTTTCCGCGTCTTGGATTCAAGTTCGGCCTCTGGCCACTGATTCCACTGATGGAAATCAGTGGCCAGAGGCCGAACTTGAATCCAAGACGCGGAAAACCCGGGAGGACTTTTTATATTCATATATATATACATATAAGAAAGATACATGTTTGTATTGGATTTGCCCGATGGTGTTAATGGATAGCACGCTGGGTACCAACCCAGAGGTCCGGGTTCAAATCCCGTCCAGGCATTCATTTTTCGTATCATGTCATATATATATATATATATATATATATATATATATATATATAGAGGTCATTGTACAATGTCAATAAAGTTTAACCACAGATTTTAAAGTTGGCAATACAATTCTAAATACCATATTGTTTGCAGACGATCAAACAATCTTTGGCTGTTCAGAAAGAAATTTGCAATAGCAGCGTATAAATTAAATTAAATAGCAAATAAATTCAATATGACAATTTCTGAAAGTAAATCAAAAGTAATGGCATTCAACGGGAAATACCATAAGAGGTGTAAAATCTGCATTAATAACAGTACAATACAACAGGTGAACAATTTCAATGAATTTAGGATGCAATGTATCATACTGCCAGAAGGAAGATATTGATATTAAATTAAATAAGATTTATAGAATGTGTGGCACTATAAAACGGACACTAAAAAATACAACTTTGAGAAGTACAGAATTAAAATTTTACAAAATTATGGCAGTGCATGTCTTAACATATACAAGTGAGAATTGGACTCAACCGTTCAGACAGAAGAAAAATAGAAACTGCAGAAATGAAGTTCTTACGTTCAGCAGCAGGTGTAACAATTTTGGACATAAAAAGAAATGAAGATATTAGAAAAGACTTAAATATTTTTAATTTAACAAATACAATTGACAACATAAGAAACAACTGGTATGAACATGTTAAAAGAATACCTACAGATAGAATCCTTCAGCTGTTATTAAAGTACAAACCAATAGGACATAGAAGTGTTGGACGCCCATTTACTAGATGGGAAGATTCATTAAATCCCACTTGATGTGAAAACAGGTCAAAAGGCCTAATTTCATGAAGTAGAAGAAGAAGAAGAAGAAGAAGAAGAAGGAAAATAATGAAATGAATTTGCCTGAAATGTTGGAGCACAGGTACCGTATGCTGAGGTTAATATTTACTGTATATAATATTCATTGCGATAGAGATGCCATTAGCGAGTTGCATGAAGATAAAGTTATGATAAGTAAACGATTCTTTATTTGAACTACCTAACTTATCAGCTTGGTGATAAATGAACTTGTACAGTGACAGGAATGAGAATTGTATATCAGTGATGCTCAGTGCGTACATTGACTTCACCCCTCTGGAATATTCACGCGATGGCTTTATTCTGTCCCCCACGGAAAAACCAGTTATTGAAAAACCATATCTATAGCATAGTAGTCCTAAACTTGAGTTCTCTTTAAAACGCTTTTTAGAATTTACAAATTTTGGGGATTCTTTACAACATGTGATACGAATTTTTTTCTAAGTTCCAATCATACACCGTGCGCATGCGCCAACAAACGCGAAGCGGTTTACACCATGAAATCACGGTATGCAGCCAATATATACACGATATATTTTTAATGAACCTAAAAGCTAACCTAACGCAGTTTAAGTACTCTAATCAGTGAAAGACCAACCTAAAAGCTAGCTTAACGCAATTTAATCACTCTAACCTGTGTCCACAGCTGTGGTCTCGAGGTAGCGTGCTGCCTTGTCACGCAGCGGGCCCGGGTTTGATTCCCGGTCAGGACAGGCTCCTGGGTGATGTTTTTTTCGGGGTTTTTCCTCACCTGTAAGACAAATGTCAGGAAGTTTAGGGCCCAACGGTCCCCGAAAATCATCTGGCCATAATCATCATCCTCGCCATTATCATCATCATGCTTCACCGGTGTGGAAAGCAACGGGAAGCTACCACACCTATAATTCCCTAGTAAAGCTGCAAAGCATAGCATGAAAATGCTATGCATGCAGTGAAAGACCTGCCTTCGGGCAGAATTACTATGGATGGAACCTGTGAAAGAATGAAATGCTCAAAAATAAATAGTAAGATCTGAAATTCTTAAGTATATGTGTACAGTTAATTAATACATACTCTATGTTGGCTGCACTGGAATACGAGTTTGTTTTTGCTTAGAATATCCGTTAAAATCAATATGGCGGCCAAGACTTCATGCTACGTTTGTAGTTAAATATCACAGATAAATATAATGAAATAATCGTTAGAAAAAATGTAAAAATCATTGTAAATGGTGGGAAATAATTTGAAAAATGGAACCCTAAGAAAAAAATTTTTATTTGACAGGAGTTTACGAAAGAATTAAAAAAAGTCGCGTCACATCTTGTAAAGAATAATCCTAATGTTATCTAATTTTTTACTCTGTGTCCAAATCCATCTTTAATATGATTGCTTTAACTAATAACAAAGTATTTAATATAGTACCAAACTGTATAGAATAAACATACAAGTGAAGGGTACAGGGAAAGAACCAAATAGGTCACTTTTTTCAGTTCCGCGCCGTAGCCGAGTGATTAAGATGCAAGATGCCTTGCGCTGGTTAGAGTCTCCATGCGGCAAGAAATGTTCTCATGGAATTTCGGCCTGCATGGGACCTGTACCTACCTAGCATCGTGAGGCATTTTGGTAGCTACAATAAATTGCAGCTCCAGGTTGAGAAATCCAGATATAACGGCTGGGTACCTACCATTCTAGAAGGTCTGTCGCGCCATAGAGTCATTCCTGAATGATAGCGTCTATATGAACGTTAAAAAGAGTACGCGATATCGGACAGCCTTCATTAATCTTTATACAATTTAAAGTTTTATTAGGATTATCTATTATTAGGCTATATTTGTTCCTGTATAAGAACGTATATTATTCTGCTGGATTACGGAATTCCTAAAGAGCTAGTTAGAGTTATTTCCAATGTATCTAAATGGCAGAAGAAAAAGGTGCGTGTAGGCAAACATTTTAAAGATAGGCCTACTTTTCCTATATAGAGATGCATTATCTCCTCTAATACTCAAATTTGTACTAGACTGTGCTATCATATGTTTAGAGGATAAAGAAGGTCTGCAACCCAATGACGTGAATAATCTATTAGTTTATGTTAATGATATATTAATGATATATTATCATTAGGTTATAACGAGGTGATACCAAGAACCAACATAAACACACTATTGAGAAACCCTAAGAGATTGGGACTGGAAGTAAACATCAATAAAACTAAATATAAGGTCACACATAGAAATACATTAATTAATGGAACTTGAGAGTTAATGACAAATGAGGGAGATTTTGAAGACATAGCTGAATTTAAATATCTAACTAACTAACTCACTGGTTCTATCTAACCCGTAGGTTCATGGCCGCGCGGACATAAGCTCTCCATACATCCATATCCTGAGCTAATGTCTTCCAATCATCCCCTGTATAATCTACTTTCCTCAAATCATGGATAATGTTATTCTCCCACATAGGAACGATAATTACAAATAAGAATGAGGTGCAGAAAGAAATTAAACTTAGGCTCATTTACAGAAATGCATGCTATTATGTATTAAAATGACTCTTGTCCCATCTTCTCTCAAAATACATCAAACCGAAAATGCATAAAACTATTAGTCTCCCAGTTACATGGTTGCGAAACATGTACTCTTACTTCAAGTGAGGAGAAAACGGTTACGAACATTCGAAGTATAAAATTTTGACCAAAGAGAGAACAACAGGCAGGTGAATGGAGAAGACTACATAACAGTGAGCTATATGATATTTATGGGAAAGCAGATGTAATAACAGTTAAACTTATTAGACAATGATGTACAGGACATTTGAGACGAACAGGGAATGAAGGAGATGCATGGAAACTTAGGAGAGAAACGCCGAGTCGGTAGGCTAAAAATTAGTGGGAGAACAACAGGCAGGTGAATGGAGAAGACTACATAACAGTGAGCTATATGATATTTATGGGAAAGCAGATGTAATAACAGTTAAACTTATTAGACAATGATGTACAGGACATTTGAGACGAACAGGGAATGAAGGAGATGCATGGAAACTTAGGAGAGAAACGCCGAGTCGGTAGGCTAAAAATTAGTGGGAGAACAACAGGCAGGTGAATGGAGAAGACTACATAACAGTGAGCTATATGATATTTATGGGAAAGCAGATGTAATAACAGTTAAACTTATTAGACAATGATGTACAGGACATTTGAGACGAACAGGGAATGAAGGAGATGCATGGAAACTTAGGGGAGAAACGCCGAGTCGGTAGGCTAAAAATTAGTGGGAGAATATGATACCTGAAAGTGAAAATAAATCAGAAATAGACATAATTACTCTAAGCGAAATGAGGGAGGTATTGAAAGAAATGAAAAATAGAAAAGCGCCAGGTATAGATGGTATAAACAATGAGCTGATAATGTATGCAGGTTTATTTGCAGAAATAAGATTATTAAACTTAATAAACGCATGTTGGAAGACATGTAAAATACCTGAAAATTGGAAGATAGGCGAAGTCGTATCCCTCTTCAAAAAAGGAAATAGATTAGATAGTAAAAATTATAGAGGTATCAGCTTATTGAACTCCTCTTATAAATTATATGCAAAAATAATAAATAATAGATTGAACAAGATATTTGACACACTCTTAGAAGGAGAACAAGTAGGGTTTAGAAAAGGATGATCCTGTAGTGATAATGTGTTCATTAAAAAGAGACTAATTGAAAAGAAGAGAATTTAACCTGCCAACATATTTATTGTTCATTGATTTTGAAAAGGCCTCTGACAGAGTAAATAGATCTAAACTATGGGAAATAATGAAAGAACGAGGATATCCACACCATCTAATAAAATCCGTCCAAGGCTTAGGCTATATGAAGAAACTAAAGTAGTGATAAAAACTGATGTAAAAAGGTCAGAAGAAATTTTAATAAATAAAGGAGTTGGACAAGGGTGTAGTATATCGCCCACTCTTTTTAACATATATATTGACATTATGAAACAATGGAAAATTATAACAAAGACTTTAGATTGAACAATAACACGTGTATTAGTAACTTAATTTTCGCCGATGATTTAGTCTTACTACACCATGATGAAGATCTGTTACAATTGGCTGCTTATAAACTAAATACAATATATAGCGATTATATTTTCAAAATTTCAGTAAGTAAAACAAAAGTAATGACATTTTGTGGAAGAAACACTCTCCGTGCAAAAATATTAATTAGAGACGAAATTATTGAACAAGTATCCCACTTTAAATATTTAAGATGTGATATTAGCTATGAGTATGATAAAGATATTGAATATAAAACTCATGAGTTTCAAGCTGTTTGTGGCACAATAAATAGAACATTGAAAAATAAAGCCCATGAACAAACATAATTTAAATTTTATAAAACCGTGGCGTCCCCTGTCCTTTTCTATGGGAGCGAATCTTGGATTATCACTAACAAACAAGAAAGTAAAATCCAAGCAGCAGGGATGAAATTCTTAAGAAGAGTAAAAGGATGTACTAGAATGGACCAGATAAGAAACGAGGATATCCGTGAAGAACTACAGATTTACTCCATAAAAGAAAAGATATTTAACAACAAGATTCAGTGGAAAGAACACGTAGGAAGAATGGAATAAAGTAGATTACCAAATAAAATCTTGCATTATTTTCCGAGAGGAAGAAGATATGTCGGACTTCCTCGGAAGAGATGGTCTTATAAAGACTGAACAGGCAACTATGCCTAATGCAGGAAGCGCAGAAGAAGAAGATGTCATAACCATGACTTGAGAAAGTTATACAGGCGATGATTGGGAGACATTAGTTCAGGATAAGGATATATGGAGAGCTTATGTCCGCGCGAATACGAATCTCCGCGTTCGACAGTGCCAGCGAGTTAAAATTAAAATGTTGCAATCTTTATTTTTACTACAAAAAATCCGCTCTCCAGTCATCATATTCACAATTTCATATTATTGTTTAAAAAATAAACACAATGAGACGTTAGACGTTAAAACGTATAGAAATAAAAATAAATTAAAAAAAAAAGAGGTTAAAAACTTTACGTAGTTTTTTTATGCCTTCCACACGTAATTTGACCAAATATATTAATTATTTAAGCGTCTTAATATATATATAATATATATATATATATATATATATATAATTTCCACCTATATTGTTTAGGACATTTCTGGCATTTTCTCTTGGCGCTGAAGGAAATGTAACCCACTTCTGAGGTTGGCACGCCTGGAATGCGGAGTTAGTTATCATGATGATATGATAAATGATAACCAAGCAAGAGGAGAGTATTTAAACCCAAACTTAATCTAAATCGCAGACCATGGTCGACCGAAGGAATAATTCTCTTTAAAGAAAAAATTACTGTGGTCTAACCGGGAATCGAACCCTGTATATCATGACTTGTAATCAGAAGCTTTGTCCAGAAGACCATGATGCTAGCCAAAAGTCAACTTTTTTTTTTCTGTCGGATCTACATTACGTTTTGCACAATAATCATACGATGGGGGCATGCGCACGCACGTGCATGAACTTCGGTCGTGGTCTCAAGTTAAGTTCTCTATAGTACGAAGGCCGGGTTTCCACTTTCCGAGCGAGAAGTGTAGCGATCTAGCGGCGATTAGCTCATTCCTTTGATAGACTTGCTAGTGAACGCGTGTTCCGCACAGGAAGTGCAATATCTTTTCAGTGTTAACGGTTTCGTTTGTACAACTTTTATTGGTGGATAAAAAATATTAAAAAGTGCAACAGTGAGACATATATTTAATAAAAGTTAAAGGTAAATTTAGTGATATAATTTAATTTTTTATCACAATATTGTATATAAACTTTCTCGAGCGGGTATTGAAAAAAGTTACTGTTACGCTGGTATCTAACAACACGTGGACGATAGAACTAGCCACAGGTAATGTACAACTAATAATAATGATAATGTTCTATTTATTCTGGCAGAATTAAGATCATAAGGCATTCTCTTCCACTCAACCAGCACAAATATACAAATACATGTTTACAGTATCTATATATAAATAGGTAAAGATAAAGCAGTGCAATACCTTTTTTCTCCTCTGTTTGTCAACCGATTTTTTGTTAGCTATTGACGAGCTTTAGTGTTATAAAAAAATTGGCAGTTATATGTTACTGCAAGTAGAGTTTGTTCATATGATAGTTTGAAGTTTTATATTTTCTAATGACAATTATCAAGCCCACTTACTCAACAATATCATTTTTACAAAGAATATTGTTTATAGAGAAGTTTTACGTATAAATTGCATTTGAATTTCAAATTTATTTTTAATTGCTTAATTATTTCGGCTGTTGTACACTTCAGGTCGCAAAAATTTTTCAATTTAATATCTTATTCCACTGATGCAGTAAACACTTTTAAATACATTTAAAACATTTTGCAACAATTTTAAACATCTTCCAATGTTGCAACGATCTTTTTTTTATATTTATATATTACGTAAAACATGGTCGTGCTACATATCATTTCAATAATATGCACAAATCAAACTTGCAATTAATTATTTTTGAATGAGTCCATTTTTGTATTATTAATAACTAATTTTAAGTTGTTTAAGCTTGATCTTTTATTTAAATTTAAATTTTGTTTCATATCAATAAATGGGGAATGAAAGATGTGCATGGAAGCTTCTTGTAGGAAAACTATAGACCAATGACCAGGCGGGAGAATAACATTAACCATGATTTGAGGGAAGTAGATTATAAAGGAAATATTGGAAAACATTAGCTCAGGATAGGGATGTATGGAGAGCTTATGTCCGCGCGGCCATGATAGTGCCAGTGAGTTAGTTATTTCATATCAATAAAAGAGGGTTTCAAATTACTATAATATTTTTATTTAATTATAATGGTACTGAAATATTTTGTATTGTAAGTAGATATAAAAGTGTATAGTCTCAGATATCTTGTTTTATTGTAAGCCCTTGTTTCCCTGAACGATATTTAGGCACTTTCCCCCTACAGGGAAGAAATTGAATCATACTAATTTAGTTACTTATTTTCGTATAGATGTCATTGGAGTGGTCCGTGGTCAGCGTCCCGCATCATACTGACATTTAGGAGAAAAGTGCATGGTCTCAGATATGCAATGTACAATATAGTGTCTCAATGTACAATGAACATTCGTATAAGAGTAGACAGAAATGATGGAAACATGCAAATTCATATGTTTTCCTCAAATTGGTTTTTCCTCACCTATAAGGCAAATGTCATGAAACTTTAAGGCCCAAATGGTCCCCGAACATCTGCACATCATCATCATTAACATATTCATTAAGATTAGGATTAGGGCCTCTCCTGGCGCATCATCACCTATCATATAATCGGGCAGCGTAGCTCCGCCTTCCAGGCGCCCCAACCTCAAAAGTGAGTTACAATAACGCCATATCATGAGTGAATACCAGAATGTCGAAGTGACAACAAGGTAGCATTGGATTTAAAAAATCAATAATGATTATCGTCGAATTTCGAGCACTGGGCGAACACTAGTACTAATTACGGCTCAACTGCACTATTATTGCTTTTTGATTTTTCAGTTTATTGTTGTAAACTATAGATCTTCTTCTGTATTTACTAACATTTTTTAAATATTTTAAACTTTTTCAAACAATTTTTATAACATCATTAGACAATTTTCAAGTATTTATCTAAATACGCAAATCACAATACCAGAGCACTGTTAGACAATATTGTGATGCTAACTCTTATTTTCTCCACAGAGTATATTACTTAGTCTATTAGTTTTCTATCGCTGTTTTGAGTTATCGCTGGTTGGAACGGCGTTAGGGAGTGATAAGAAAGCGTACACCTACTTTTAATAAACGTTTGGTAATATTAATAATATATTTTTTAAACATAGATTTGGGGATATATTGCAAAGATTGGTCATTTAAATTTCATAGCGAGATGCTGTCATCTAGCATAAGATTTTTTAACTTTGGTACGATGTCGATAGTAATCGAGGATGATAATCGACATGTGGTTCGATGGTGGGTTATCGCTGGCTCTATAAACTCTGGCGCATGCGCACTGTTGTTCTATAGTGTTCACGTCAGTTTAAGTGCAGTTTTTCCCCAATTATTGGGTTAAAAGACATTAAAAGTTTCAATGCAACTATTATGATTGTTTTTAATTTTATGTTTTACTACGTTTGTACATAGAAAAGGTGAAGGGGTACATAATAGGATAGTTGTTAAGACAATAAGCTACAATCAGAATGTCGCGGCTTTGATTCCCGATAGATTAGGATTTTAAATTAACATTCTGGCAGCATCTTGGCTTGGGGAGGCTCAGCCTCTAACTGAAATAAGATATGAGGCGTATCTTTTGGGGATAAAGGCACCGTCACGCAGTGCTGACAATGCGGATTGTTTAAAAAGGTAGGGGAGTCTTAACCTCCAACTATTCCAATGCCTCCTAAGGCCAAACTGCATGATAGAGTGAATCATTGTTGGCGTTTTTTTCGTGATTGTGTATTAATGTGGAGTTTTATAGATTATTTCTATCTCCACTTTTAATTTCTCCCCCTATTTACCTTATTTTTTTCGAACCAGAAACACACACACACAGACATATATTTATATGGAGTATATCTCTTTTGTTGTTAGGGCCTATGTGGAGCAAATATTTAAAACAATAAAAGTTGTGCTTGCGATGGCAGTCGTCCTTATCAAATTAAAATAGTTTAAGTAATCAGCTACCGGTTGGCCTTTCGGAACTAATTCCATTTTCAAAGCTGTTCTGTTGGATTGTGTTTAACGAGCATGTTGTATAATGGTAATAAATGATCAACCCTAGTTCCGAAAGTTCTAGTTGATTATTTTAAACAAATTTAATTTGTTGAGGACGACTGTCATCACAAGTACAACTTTTATTGTTTTAAATATTTAACTACAACTTCAACGGTGTTAATGTTTTCTTTTAAAGGATACGTGGAGCAAGTCGTAGTTCAATTGGTTAAGGCAATACGCTTCAGACCGGATGGCCGGGGGTTCGAGTCCCGGTGGGGTTCAGATTTTTAAACTGACCTAATCTTCTGGCGGCATCATGACTGTGGTACTCAGCCTCTAATTGAAATGAGTTCCTGAAATTTGTTCTGATGGTAAAGTCTCCCACCACGCAGGGTTGACATCTCGTATCAGTTGCCTAGAAAGATGGAAACCTTAACCTTCTACTACCCAAAGGATCTCCTAAGGCTTCTAAGGGGATCACTTTATTTTTTTTTATTATTGATACATATCGAGGTTGGATATGGTTGGATTTCGCCGATCTTTTTTATTCCAAAGTCATATTTGCTGATATTTTTATAATAGCCTCCTCGTTTTATTTCAATGGCATATACTGGGTTCCTTTGCGAAAACTGCGGCCGCTAGAGTAATTTTAAAAAAGTTGCTTCAGGTGTACCTTCACTTCTAGTGGTCCAATTTTGCTGGTTAATGAACTCGATGTTACGTTTTTTAATTGATTCCTATATACCGAGTTTGGACCCAAAAAAAAAATCAATATTTGGTGCCAGTTGGCGTTAAAACACTCACATATTTATTTATAAAAATTCAGCATGCGTATGTTTGTGCTCGCAAAACTGTAGATAAGTACGCCTACCGGCAGTCGGTCGATTGTTTTAAAAATTTGTACATAGAGGTTTTCAGGTACGGAAAGAGTTAAGTCACTATTATTCTCTAAAACCATTAGGCGTAAAATTTCACCTGAAACGAAAATTTAAAAAAATCTCTAGCGGTTGCAATGTTTTGCGTTTCACAACGAAACTCAATATATGCCATTAAAATAAACCGAGGTAGATAACGTACTCGTACAAAAATGAGCAAAATACGGTATATATACTCGTAAATGGGAGTTTTCCTGATTTCCGAAATTAAAAATTGACTAGCAAGCAGGGCTTAAAATACCCGGGTTTAAAAAAACAGCCCATATGGGTTATTTTGGTTTTTTTTTCAGAAAACCCAAAGAAAAAATCCTGTTTTTTTTAAACAAGAGGGTTTAATACCACAAATCTCGAATGCTAAACGCTGGAATTCCCAGCTTGACGTTTAAACACGTTTGTTAAAAATTATCCTAAATATATAGAAATGCATCAAGATAAACATTCTGAAATTCCAGAAAATATTGCCCGAATTTTGGAAAATATACCTATTTACAAAAATGATTTGCATATGCAGAAACAGCTGATATTTATTGGAAAAATATTTGATCGTATGCAAGCTGAAAAAAAAAACTAATATTTCTGATTCTGTGGAACTTTGGATACACTTAATAGGATGTGCTGATCTTCAAACGCATAAAGACAGTATTCAACGTAGGATGAGTGAAGCTGTTTTACCAATACACTATATCGCAAATATGATGAATCCTAAATATGTAGGAAAACGCTTATCCTCTGATCAAGAAAATCAGGCTGAGTCTTGGCTGACAAAGCAAACACCCTGAATGACTTGTACCGTTTTTAGCCTTTAAAATTAAACATAAACAAGTATATACACCATCAATGTTTGCGGATGATGTAATAAAGAGTTTTAGTCCTGCTCAGTGGTGGAGTATTTTGGAGAAAGTTTTCTACAAATGAGAACAGTAAAGCTTTCTACAGCTTTTTGAATGGACTGACTAGTTGCCCAGCTCATTCAGCATCAATAGAACGAGTGTTTTACCTTTGGATTAATATGGTCGAAAATGTGTAACAGGTTGGGTTGTGAAAAGTTAAAAAAAATAGTAAAAGTGCACAGATATCTTAATAATAAGGACGAATTAAAAGAATATGATGTTGAAGAGTGTGATTCTGATTTAGAAATTTAAGTATGTGTTACTACTTTTAAATAACAGTTGTAGGCTATATTGTTAATTAAATATACTGGTTGAAATAATAATTTATCTTTATTATTTGATCGGACTATTTATTTCTCTTTGTAGTATCTTGACTAATAGTTATTTTTACAAACTGTGTTAAAATAAAGTGAGTTCAGAAATGGTTTTTTCTTGGGTAGTTGGGTGGGGTTTTTTAAGTGGACTTAAAAAAAACCTGCTCGGGGTTTTTTTTTGGGTGGGTGGGTTTTTAGTAAACTGCTAGCAATCCCCATGTTTAGTTCACTGAAATGTGTACCATAACATTTAATTAATCCGTAATTTTCTTTTAACTTATTCAACTAAACATAAAAGCTAACTAACTCAATGGCACTATGGAACCCGTAGGTTCATGGCTGCGCGGACATAAGCTCTCCATATATCCCTATCCTGAGCCAATGTTTTCCAATAATCCCCTGTATAATCTACTTCCCTCATATCATAGTTAATGTTATTCTCCCACCTCATTCTTGGTCTACCAACTGGGCGTTTTCCCTCTGGTTTTCCTACAAGAAGCTTCCATGCACGTCTTTCATTCCCTATTCGTCCCACATGTCCTGCCCATCGCAGTCTACGAGACTTAACTATTCTCATCATATCTGGCTTCCTATAAAGACCATGTAATTCACTGTTATGCAGTCTTCTCCATTCACCTGTCTTCATTTCTCTTTGGTCCAAAAATTTTCCTAAAAACTTTATTCTCAAATTCTCGTAATCTCCTTTCTTCCCTTAAAGTAAGAGTCCACGTTTCGCATCCATATAATATAACTGGTAGAATAATATTTTTATATATTTTCAGTTTAACGTTTTTTGAAAGGAGTTGGGAAGTCAAGAGTCTCTGTAATGAATAATAACACGCATTTCCAGAATTGAGCCTATGTTTAATTTCCTTGGGCATCTCATTCCTGTTTGTGATCCTAGGTATTTGAATTCAGCCACTTCCTCAAAATTTCCTTCATTTGTCATTAGCTGTCCATTTCCATTAAATAATGAAACTCTACGTGTGACCATATATTTAGTTTTATTGATATTTACTTCCAGTCCCAATTTCTTAGTGTTACTCAGTAGTGTGTGCATGTTGGTCTTTAGTATCTCCTCGCTATCGGCCAATAGTACTACATCATCAGCATAAACTAACAGCTTATAAAGCACATATTTATTTTATTTAGGCGCAGCAGCGCAGGCCAGTTATATAATAATTTCATGATCATTTTAGTGCCTATTAAGAAGAACTAACGAAGGTTTGTAAATATTTTCATGAGAACAGCCTTAATAGCTAAGGTTCCTTCGAAATTCGCTACAGCAATATAGGCCTACTTAAAATATAAAATCCAAACTCTACTAATCACATTCTGGTATGTTTTTGTAATTTTTTAAATTACAATAAATAAATGTGCATGATCCGATTTGTTTTCACAACATTGCTGTTAAAAAAACTCAACATATGTTAAACAGCAGTCGCTGAACGAGGCTATAAATACGTCTGCTGGCACATAAACCACGTTCGTTATTTAAGAACATGCTTAGATGTAAGCATTATGAAGTTATACGACAAATTTACTGCAATTTCCACGTGTGTGGAATTAGGGTCAATATCCTATAAAAGGTTGCTATGTAAGGTAAAGACTAGATAAACTGGAAATTAACTATCCAGTCTGTCTGAGAGGCCTTGGAATCTGTCTTGATTCAATTCATTTAGTGCCAGATTTTTATTTCATTTTAACTCGTCGGTTGTGTCAAAAATAGAATGAGAACACTGTTTACATCATTAAATGAGTTTATAGCATTCTATTATCACCCTTGTCTTACAAAAAATATCATTCATGTATGTGTGTTCCAATGCCAACCAAACGAGTTTTCGTATTTTGTATTCTGTGATAGGGGGATAGATGGCGTTGGCGAGGTCTTCTTTTTAGTTACTCACCGCTTTGGCAAACCATTTTACATAGTTAATTAACTAATGCTGAAGGAATTGAGGTTATTCATATGAGGGGGGGAACTGATATATTGACTTAGGCTTTCACGGCCGGAGTTCGTATTTTGATCTTGTAGACATTTTTCGGGCTGTTGGCCGTTGCAACTGTGCTTAAAATCCTGTGTTTTTTCTCCGATGCCACACACAGTCTGGAGAAATGTTGGGGAATTTTAAGCCTCACGGCCAACAGCCTCGAAGATCATAATTTTACTAACCTTCATAGATTTTAATTGATGCCGAAAATGACCATTTTGTATATATCCGTGCGGTCATGAACCTACGGGTTTGATAGTGCCGGTAAGTTAGTTTATATAGGTCTATATTTGTGAAAAGAGAGATGAACAGACAGGCGAATGGAGGACTTCATAACAGTGAACTACATGATCTTTATAGGAAACCAAATTTAATAAAAACAGTTAGGCCTAAGTCTCGTAGACTGCGATGAGCAAGACATGTGGCACAAATAGGGAATGAAAGAGGGACACGGAAGCCTCTTGTAGGAAAAGGCTCAGTTAGTAGACCAAGAATAGGATGGGAGAATAAAATTAACCGTGATTTGAGGGAAGTAGATTATACAGGAGATGATTAAAAACATTACCTCAGGACAGGGATGTATGAAGAGCGTATGTCCGCACCGCCATGAACCTACGGGTTCGATAGTGCTAATGAGAGTTAGTTATTAATAATAATAATAATAATAATACACAATGTTTATTGTAAAATTAGTAGTCCTATTTCTTTTGCCTATTGAAAAACGTCGGCTTCGTACATACAGTAAACATTTTTTATGTGGCAAAGACACTGCATGACTCCATCCTTCGTCCTTCATACTTCATCCTTCCCCGGGAATTCTCATTTTCAAACTCTTGTTACCGATACACGAGACTCTCGTGGCCGCTCTGGTTTGGGAGATCGAGCGGGAGTAAGATTTGACCGCCTTTAAGAACTATAGTGCGTGAGAATTATGTATGATTAACAGTGTAGGCCTATAACTACTTTGATGCTAAATAGTAACGTTTTTTTCTGATCCCAGGGAATTGGGATTGAATGTTATCATCCTTGCATCATACCTTTAAATGATAAATACTTGTGAAACTGATTGTGTCGATCAGTATGATTTACAATCGCGAGGTTAGAGCCAGACGGTTATATCTTTAGTTTATTTTCTTATAGGCTAATGTTAAAATAGATATGATACCTGATTTAGCAGTCGTCCTCAGCTGTTTAAAAAAACTTTGTCAAATTGTCAAAACTTCATCCTTAAAACTAGTTTTAATTATTGACCAAGATTTTTAAGCAGAAATTTAATTTAGTTGAGAACGACTGCTAAATCAGGTACCTATTTTAATATTTTAACGCTATATTGCATAACCTCAACGGTGTTTTACAATGAATTTTAGAAGTATGGATTATTTTTCTTGATTTTCATAATTAATGTCACGAGTGCCAAATCATCAATAAATTCCCGAGTCACCTAGTGAGTCGTGAATTTATCTAGAGGATTTGAACCAAGAGTAGCATTTGTTAGAGCTATTTAACGAATGAAATTAAGCTGTTTACTCAAAAATCATTATTTAAATGTAGTTACCAGTATTTTAAAATAGGGCCTATTTAATGTAAACGGCGATGTTTCACTGCAACTTGATCAAATTATTTATTGCCAAATAGGATCGCAATTATACTCTGTTGCAATTTTAACTTTCAGTACATAAATTCCGTTCCCCAGAGATATTTATTCTTCCTAGGTGTTTGAACTCCACCACTCTTCAAAATGTCCTTAATTTGTTGTTAAATCTTTAATTAACTCCAATAAAACAACTCACTTGCACTATAGAACCCATAGATTCATGGTCGCGCGGACATAAGCTCTTCATATATATATATATATCTCTATCCTAAGCTAATGCTTTCCAATCATCCCCTGTATAATTTACTTCCCTCAAATCATGATAGATGTTATTCTCCCACCTCATTCTTGGTCTACCAACTCGGCGCTTTCCCTCTGGTTTTCCTACAAGAACCGTCCATGTCCCTCTTTCCATGCCCCCGTCATTCGTACTACTTGTCCTGCTTATCAGTCTAAAATCTTAACTGTTCTTATTATTTTCTGGTTTCCTATAAAGATCATGTAGCTCACTGTTATGAAATCTTTTCCATTCACCTGTCTGTTCATATCTCTTTGGTCCAAAATTTGTCTTAAGGACTTTATTCTCAAATACTCGTAGTCTTTACTTCTCCCTTAAAGTAAGGGTCCATGTTTCACATCCATATAATATATTTGGTAGAATAACAGTTTTATATAGATTATTTTCAGTTTAATGCTTTTTTGAGAGAAGTTGGGACGACAAGAATCCCTGTAATGTAGCAATATTGATATAATATTTCTTGATTCCAGGAAGGAGAGAATAAATTCCGAGCGAAGTATCCAGCAGAGTGTAAATAATCATGGATCTGGACAGAGTAATGGATGAAGTTGGCCACTTCGGCAAGTACCAGGGCTTTTGTTACTTCTTATTGAGTTTCTCAATATATTATGCTGCTATCGCTGGTCTCAGTTACGCATTCACAGCTGGAGACATTGATTACAGGTAAGAAGGTCATATTTTCTTATCGTATTTATACAATGCTTGTGCACATTATATATGCAACCTCCGTAAATTATAATTAGAGCTAGGAATTTTAGGTGCAAAATTTTGGCGAAAAAGGTGCAAAAAAGGTGCTTCAATTTAGCAGAAGAAGGTGCAAAAAAGGTGCAATTTTTTAAATAAAAGTTGCAAATTTCCCATGTAAATAATCATTAAAGATTACCAAAACCAATTACAACAAGTAACTAACGACACAAAATTCACACATGTTGTCTTATATTAAAGAGTCTGTGTAAGTACTTACACTACTTATATGCTGCGTAACACGAATGCATTGATGTTTTTCATCAATTGTTATTGAAATATCACAAAGAATGCACCTGATAACAGATCCGTCACTCTGAATTCCATCTGCACTAATCTTTTTAACAATATCACGTAGTTTATAGGAGTTCACTTTCGGTTTCTGCATACTGTATACTGGTAACTCAGGAAAATAGCAGACCGCACTAGTCAAATATTATTTTGAACTGAAACATTTATTCACGCACTCAACAACCTTCTTTGCTTGAACAATAGCTTTCGCATAATTATGGTGCAATGAGGCGCAAACTAATTTAAAAGGAATAGCCTAACGGGATTGCACTGAAATGGAAGTAATGTGATGTTGACTGATACCACATATCGTTACCAACTCTTGAAATCGTATTTGAATAAATGTAATATATATATATATATATATATATATATATATATATATTATTTTGGTAATAAAATGTTCCAAAGGAGACAAAAAAGGTTTGAAAAGGTGCAAAATGTGCTTCCATTAAATAAAAGTTGCAAAAAGGTGCAACTAAAACACAGTTAGGGACATTTATTTAATGTTTTCTTTGAAATACTAGCTAATTTGAACATTATAGTAACAAAAAAAAGTGCAGCACCTAAAATTCCTAGCTCTAATTATAATAATCCATGCAAGTATTAGGTCATGTGGCCTGTTACAGTCTCAAAGAGGAATTTTCCATCCAGAGCTTTTTTGATGTTCCAGCGATCTTTTGCCTTGATGATAGTAACGAAGTACAGGGTAAGTCAAAAGTCCCTCCGCGGTGTCGTGAGTCTGTAAAACAGTAACCATAACAAAAAGGGCGAAAACACTTGTATCAGAGGAAAGAGTATATTTTTCAAGTTTTCATACGTACTTGTTGACAAAGTGTAACTTGTAAATTTTACCGCTAGAGGGCAGTCATGTCAGTTGGATTGGACGTGCTTCTCAAGATGACAATCCTCACCTTCCATGACCTCCAAGATCACCTGGGTTATGTTAAAAATCGCGTATTCGTCCCCCTATGTCACTCGATTTGGCAGAGCTGAGACAAAGGATTGAACATGCAGTCGCTGGTATTAACAATGAATTGTTGGTAAGTGTATGGCAGGAGCTGGATTATAGGATCGATATCTGCCGAGTCACCAACGGTGAACATTTGTAAGGTCGTATGAAAACTTGGAAATATACTCTTTCCTCTGATACAAGTGTTTTCGCCATGTCTGTTATGGTTACTGTTCTACAGACCCACGAAACCCCGGAGGGACATTCGATTTGTCCTGTATAGCTTTTGGAATTCTGTGAGATGGGATTCGTCGAAGATATGCTTTCCAGTTGTTCTGGTAGTTACGTAGGCCTATATGATGTAGAATGGGTTTTACACCCAACTCTTCCATAATTTCGTAATTGCTTTTATGATCCTACTTTGTGTAGCCTGCTGTTCGGAGCGTAAATCGCATCTCATTTGCAAGTGATAGTGACGTACATTTTATCACCTCTCCTATCCAAATCCCACCCTCAACCTGTTCGTGGTGCAACCTGTTATTATAAATGAGACTGGGTATAACCACATCACCTTAATGTAAAAGAAATGCTACATTTGTGGAAACCCCACAATAATACCCCTCTGGGCCAGCAACCCATTGGGATAAAAATTCACTTTTGCTTTCAAGTCTCAAACCAAGCCCCGGATGAATCAAAATATAATTAAGAACAAACTATACAAGTACCCTAAAAACCTCCTTAACGAAGAACGGAATGACTTTCGTAAAGGTCGATCCTGCTGTGACGGTTATTTCTCCATTAACTTATTAATAAGAAAAACCTACATAAATCATATCACATAACTCCAGCGTTTGAAATGTTGTCTTGGCTCCGATCGGAAGACTGGCGAAAGATTCATTGTCTCTGATTCATATACAGCACTCTGTCCACCTCATCACCCTTTTATATTTCTGTTCGCTTCCATTCCCTATCTTCCCATCATAACTTAAACACATGTTCGAGAGAAAATTTAATTCTAGCTGTACCTCTACATTGAAATCTCATTATTTCTCATACTTTTTTGTGGCTGCATGGACATAAGCTCTCCATACATCCCTATCCGGAGCTAATGTTTTGCATTCATCTCATGTATAATCTACTTTTCTCAAATCGTCGTTAATGTTATTCTCCTAACTCACTCTTGGTCTACTAACTGGGCGTTTTCCATCTGGTTTTCATACAAGAAGTTTCCATACCCCTCTTTCGTTCCTCATTCGTGCCACGTGTCCTGCCCATCTCAGTATGAGACTTAACTGTTCTTATTAAATCTGGTTTCCTATGAAGATCATGTAGCTCACTATTATGAAGTCTTCTCCATTCGCCTGTCTGTTCATTTCTCTTTAGTCCAAACATTTTCCTAAGAAATATATTCTCAAATACTCGTAATCTTTTCTCCTACCTTAAAGTAAGCGTCTAAATTTCGCATCCATGTAATATAACTGGGAGAATAAGTTATATATCTGGAAGGTCTAGGGTTCGAGTTCCGGTGGGGTCAGGATTTTTAAAATGACCCAAACCTTCTGGCAGCACTATGACCCTGGGGTCGACTCAGCCTCTAACGGAAATGGGTACCGGGTCCTTGTTCTGGGGGTAAAGGCTGCCGTCACGCAGGACTGGCAACCCGTCAGACATTAAGTGCCGATTGTCCAGAAAAAGTGGAAGCCTTAACCTCCTACTACCCCAAGGACCTCCTGAGGCCTGTAGTAGGATCCCTTTACCTTTTATATCTTGTTTAATTTTTTTTAAAGAGAAGTTGGGACGACAAGAGTCGCTGTAATTTCCAGTTATAATGGTTATAGGAAAATAAAATTATAGTTCATGGGATGATTACGCTTGATCTATTTCATTACTTTAAAACGCGTTGGCATTGTGATGTCACTTCCTGTGAATTTCATTACAGTTGATACATTTTTACAAACAAAGCAATACTTTTCTCACGATAAAGCCATTGTTTCCTAATGCAACCTACTGTATTCTATGACAAACGTTTTTTTTTTTCTTTTTTCAATTATACTTTTACAAAAATGGTGACACAGTGGCGCAAGCAATTGGATGCTCGTCTCCCACCGCAGGTCTCGAGTTCACGTCTCTGTCATTCCATGTGGGTTTCGTGGTGAACGGAACGGAGTGTGGACAAATTCTTCTCGGAGTGCGTCTTGTTTTCCTTGCCACAAATGTCATTCCTCCATTTGTGCCCACCCCATTTGAACAGTCTTGCCTTGGCATCTAATTCTTTGTGTCTCGGGTGCTCTTCCTTGAGACTGACGTGCAAATATAACAAATATTGTTTTTTTTATAATAATGTATGATGGAATTGATTGTGTAATGAAATTTCAACACCACACTTGTCTTCACTTGTCAGAAAATTTAATAAGCAAGCTTTTCCTATTTATTAATCTAAATACATAATAAAGGTTTTAAAATGAAGTAGCTGTTAGTTTATACTGATGGTTTAGTATTATTAGGCGATAACGAGATATACTAGGAGCCAACACAAACATTCTATTGAGTAACTAAAAAATTGGACTTGGTAGTAAACATCAATAAAGCTAAATATATGGTCACACATAAAAATACATTATATGATCAAAATGGGCAATTAATGACAAATGAGAGAAACTTTGAAGAAGTGGCTGAATTCAAATACCTAGGAACAATAATTACAAACAAGAATGAGGAGCAGAAATAAATTAAACATAAGCTCAGTTCTAGAAATGCATGCTATTATGCACAGGATTCTTGTCGTCTTAACATCTCTCAAAAACATTAAACCGAAAATATAGAAAACTGTTATTCGCCCAGTTATATTAAATGGATGCGAAACATCGACTCTTAATTTAAGAGAAGAGAAAAAGGTTACAAGTATTGAGAATAAATTTCATGGACCAAAGTGAGATGAACAGACAGGCGAATGGAGAAGACAAAAATGAGCTACATGATCTTTATGGGAAACCGGAATATAATATGAACAGTTAAGTTTCGTAGACTGCGATGGACAGGATTATATGGCATGAATGGGGAATGAAATATGGGCATGGAATCTCGTATAGGAAAACCAGAGAATGAAGTGAGAGAATAATATTAACTATGATTTGAGGGAAGTGAATTATACAGGGGATGATTGGAAAACATATACAAAGAGATTATATCCGCGCGAACATGAAACTATGGATTCGATAGTCTCAATGAGATTGTTAGTTTTATCTATCAAAATTATTATAACCAGTCCAATTAAAACCGAAAAGAATAATGGTTAAACCTACTCACTGGACAAAAATTGCGAGCCTTCTTCTACCCAAAGGGCCTACTAAGGTCTGCAGTAGGATAATATTTTTTTTTGTTTATTCTCTCAGTTCGAGTCCCAGATGCGACTTCTAAGCCAATTTATTCTGTTATTCATTAACACTCTCCTTAACTCAATACTTCTAAAACTACCTACCAAATGATATGCAAAAGATGGAACATGTTTTTGAATGACCTACATGGTTTTAACTACTTGAAGTTTTTAAACAGAAATTCATTTTAGTTGAGGACGACTGATATAATCAGGTACTCATTTTACTATTTTAACTCTTCTTAATTGAAATAAACATTCAAGTTAAACATTCATAGAACCCAACTGCCGCCCGTTAAGAGAATTTGATGGCCCATTTACAAATGACATAACCATGAAAATAATCGGATATGAAGCTTATAAAAATAGCATATTGAATATGGCTTCTGTGACGACACAAGGCAATTCTTCCTGCTTTTCATTCATGCAAAATAATGCATGACGTATTGTAAATGCTTAGCATTGATGTTTTTATATTACGCGTGTAATGTTCCTTCAAGGTCAATTTCTATTATATTAGGAACATTTTCTTCAAACTACTGTATTTTAAAGTTTACGTTATTTTTTTTATACTACAAGCAAGGATGAACAAATATAGTCAGCTGAAATATGATGTTAGGTCCCGATACCGACTTTACCCAAACGGTAATAAGTCCCTTTTAGACTTGAATTTTTATACTGTACTAGCTAATATCCGGCGTGCGCTGCTAAGCCTAAATTAATGAAATGTGTTTTTGTGTTCATTTGAATAAATAAAAAGAAAATAATAATTATTTTAGATACCCCGTAGTGATTACCGGCCTTGCCCGGGAACCTACTTATCCCGATCTTCTTGGCATTAATCAGCTGGAAGACATGGCTGTTGTGAGTTATCCGTAAAATATAGATATAGGTATATAGGTACAGTATATGCTGTCGCGGACTTTATTGTATAATTTTTTGAGATATTCAATTCATTTAATTTGGTACATTTGTTATGGTTTAGTCAGCGTTTGTCATTTAAGCGTTCAAAAAGCGACTTTTTTAGTGCACTGATTCACTTTTTTTTTCCGGCCCTACAGTATGTATGTTAATATGTTATATACGTTAATTGTTCCAGAAAAATTCTCTAAATGATGAAAAAAAATTTAAATTGATCAAATAGTTTTTTTAAAGGACAGACAGACTCGCTCATTTTTATATATACAGATAAATATAATGATGTAAGAAAAATGCAAATGTGAATGTTTAGCAAATAAAATTATTCAAAGAAAATTGCAAATATTTGTCAATAGATGTTTAATTATAATTATAAGAATGAGATGGCTAGATACAAATTGAAATTTAGAATTATGGAAAATGTCAATCAAAAAGAAATTAAATAGGAATTTTAAAAAAAGTCCCACTCAGAAATTGCGTAAACTAAGCGAACTCCTCAGCAAGTCGAATTTATGGTCCCATTTTGTTGGTTTACGGAATACGTTTTTCTTTTGTTAAATTGGAGAAACTGAATTTCTAATGCCACCTTATTTAAGGGTCGGATTGCAGTCGAAACAATCATGTATAACTGTAAGTTATTACCTATTTCTAAACTGTTATACTCTATAATTTGTCACCAATATAAACAATACCTATTGTTTCAGTTTTTCATTGCCTCATATTTTATTCAGTGTCCCAGTTTGTAATTTAGACATTTCTGAAGGTTATCCATCCGCTCTTAAAGTGATCCTCGTCGAAACAAAACCATGTGATCTGCTCGCTTTTCATTGGTTATGGACACCGACGTACGATGTAGAAGCAGTAAGTACACGAAAAAGTAGTTCCCTTCATTAAATTAAAAATATGTCCTCTGAATATACTTGCTATTCTTCGTGAATGAAAATAATAATATTCAAAACATAGAAAATAATCTAAAATATACCTAATCAACAATTACAACTTAAAAAAATGTATTTGAGTTATACTTCAGTTCAGTCGATTCTGATGAAAAACAAAATGGCTGAAGATGTCGAATCTTCCGTTGCTGTGTCGCCATCTAAATTTTTAAAACACAAGTCTGACAAACCTTTGATTTGTGGTCAAAAAACAGTTATTTTAAATGAATTTCACAAGTTCAGTGAAAAATCTCACCAGCTTTCTTGTAATCTATCCCATTCAACTATCACACGTCTTATATACTTCACACATGCTCCCTGTTATTAGTCATTCAAAATATATCTGCAGGCGGAAGAATTACGAAGCTCTGTTTGTTGCTACACGTGACGTCATATAAGCAGTGTACACTGTCAGCGTCCCACGTCCCATTCCCCTCTGCACTCGAAGATATGTAGCAGTGTCGCGTGTTCTTTTCCTGCATAAACACGACTGCAGTGCCCTCCGTCAACAACTGCGCTTACTCCTTAAACGGGTAATAATGTGACAGTAATTGTGGCGCGAATGGCGGAAGTATACAATTGACATTTGTGTATTGTTAGGATCACTCTAAAATCGGATAAGGTATAGTGTTCTCTCCTGGCATTGGCATAATTGCAACCTAATTCTGAGGGTGGAGCGCCTGGAAGGCGGGGTTGCGATGTCTCGGTTATATGATGTGATGATTATAATAGTGGTTGCCAGGAGAGTCCTTAATCCTAAACTTAATCTAAGGAGAATATGAATGATGGTCATATGATCTTCGGGGATCGTTTGGGCCTTAAAGTTTCCTGGTATTTGTCATAAAGGTAAGGATAAACCCCGAATAAAAAACTCACTCAGGAAACTTTCCCTGACCGTCACTTGAACTCGGGCTTGCTGCATGACAAGGCAGCACGTTACCTCGAAGCCACAGCGGTGGAATTCATGGTACCTCAATAGAAATACCAAATAGATTAAACTAATGCATCTTATAGTATACATTTTCAATGATAGCGGACAGTTAGACTGCGATGGCAAAGCATGTGGCACGAATGGGGAATGGAAGAGGGGCAAGGAAGCTTCTTGTAGGAAAACCAGAGGGAAAACGCCCAGTTGGTAGATAAAGAATGAGGTAGGAGAATAAAATTAACAATGATTTGAGGGAAGTAGATTTTACAGGGAATGATTGGGAAATATTAGCTCAGGACAGGGATGCTTGGAAAGATGTTCGCGTGGCCATGAACCTACGGTTAGATAGTGTCAGTGAGTTAGTTAACGGACGCGAGTTCACATATGGCGGTGACAGGAGCTCCGACAACAAAATATTTTAGTCGAAAACACTCGGTATAATTTACACCAGAAATGCGTTAAACTGAAAATATATAAAATTTTTATTGTACCAGATTTATTATATGGATGCGAAACATACTCTTACTTTAAGGAAGGAAAGGAGAATATGAGTATTTGAGAATAAAGTTCTTACGAAAATCTTTGGACCAAAGAGAGATGAACAGACAGGTGAATGGGGAAGACTAAATAACAGTGAACTACGTGGTCTTTATAAGAAGCCAGATATAATAACAGTTAAGTCACGTAGACTGCGGTGGGCAGGACATGTGACACAAATGGGGAATGAAAGACGTGCATGGAAGCTTCATGTAGGAAAACCAGAGGGAAAACGCCTAGTTGGTAGACCAATAATGAGGTGGGAGAATAACATTAACTATGATTTTAGGAAAGTATATTCTACAGGGAATGATTGGAAAACATTAGCTCAGGATAGGGATGCATGGAGAGCTTATGCCAGCGAGTTAGATATTGTATGTGCATATAATTCTTTACAGGTGGCAATAAATGGTAGTACCAAGGTGAAGAACAACGTTTGGAAAATTAAACATGTCAGTACCTTTATGCTAACTCATCCTTACACAATTCAAGGCTCAACTAATAGAATTTTATTTAACGACTCATGTAATTAACGCCATAATACAAATATAGGGGCACGCCGTAGCGTAGGTGGTTAAGGCAATACGCTATAAGCCTGAAGGTCGGGGATTCGAGTTCGATGGATCAGAATTTTTAAATTGACCTAAATCTTCTGGCGGCACTATGGTCCTGAGGTCAACTCAGCCTTTAACTGAAATTAGTGTCAGGCACTTGTTCTTGGGATAAAGACCCCAGCTGACAACTCGTGTCGATTGTCTAAAAAAGTGTGGGAGCCTTAACCTCCTACTACCCCAAGGGCCTCCTGAGGCCTGTAGTGGAATTACTTTACTTACTTTTGTTTTTTCTATAGTAATTCTGCTCGAGGGCAGGTCTTTCACCACAATGATAGCACTTTCATGCTATGCTTTGCAGCTTTACTAGAGAATTATAGGTGTGGTAGCTTCCCGTTGCTTTCCACGCCGGTGAAGGATGATGATGGCTGGATGATTTTTCAGGGACCGTTGGGCCCTAAGCTTTCTGACATTTGTCTTACAGATGAGAAAACCCCCCAAAAAAAGTCACCAAGGAGCCTGTCCTGACTGGGAATCGAACCCGGGCCCGCTGCGTAAAAAGGCAGCACGCTATAATACCTCGAGACCACGGCGCGGCGGTGGACTCGTTACTTACTGAATGCGAATCATATACAAAACAACCAGAACAACTGGAAAGCCCATCCTCAACGAATGCCATCTCACAGAATTCCAAAAGCTACGTTTTATTACTACCCTCAAGGCAAAAAATCGTTGGGACGTCCAGAAAAGCGCTGGATGGAAAATTCCTCTTCGAGACAGCAACAGACCACATGGCCTAATACTTCCATGGATGATGATGGCCAGGTAGCGCATTTTGGTTCCCGAACATATAGGGGATCGAGTAGTTTCTTCTTGTGCATTTATTACGGTCACATGAATGTATAAGCAGTTTAAAACTGCAAATAGATACGCACAGACGAGCAATAATGTTAGTAAATACAGATGCTCCATTGTCAACGTTATTTATACAAAACACTATCTAATACCCGCCAAAATAAATTAAATATTGAGGGTTAATTAATACGATATGGTATACACTGCGAGGAACCAAATATGGCGGTCGCTACAGTAAATTTCAAATTTTTAATTTCAGGCAAATCTTCACTTTTAACGATCGGAATTCGCTGATTTTTGGATAATAGATACCTCGATTTACTTTAATATGATATTCAGAGTTATGTTGTGAAACATCCAAAATTGCGTTCGCTAGAGCGATTTTTAAATTTTCATCAGGTGAACTCCTATACCTAATGATTTTAGAACATAATAAATAACTGCTAAACACTCGCCGCATCTGAAAAACAGCATATACAAATTTTTACGAAGATCGGTTGACGGTTTAGAAGTCTATAAAAGATGGACATACTCGTACATTCGTTTTTGTATGCATATGTAGATTGTTACCTGTCATTATTACGTGCCGAACTATACTTTTGGTAGTCCTGACGTAAACATTCAGGGACACAGTTTGAACCCTGAAACCTCCAAGCTATACTAATCGATAACTTTCCTAACTTCTATCGGAACGAAAATGCGCTGCCTAATGATGGCTTAATACAAATCCGAGCGTGAAAGGACCGAGAAAGTTTGCACAGAGGCCTCTTTTACCGTGTTTTTTTTTACATCCCGTAAATCTATAGCATTGATTCACGTGCTCTCTTCTAAATCCCAGTTTAAAACCTGGTCAGGATCGATATATTTATAAGGGCAAAAATTCCTTCATTCTGAAGGATGTCATAATAAGGAATGTTTGCCCTTATAAATATATCGGTTCCGATCAGGTTTTAACTTCGGATTTAGAAGAAAACCATGAAACCACCTGGATCGAATAAGAGCAAAAGTGCTTTATACAGTAATCTATATTGAGGTCACACGAAAGTAATTTTGTCTACTCGATCAATAAATCGCGAACTTACTCAGTTTTTCATTCATCAATAATTTGGTAGAAAACCAAAAATAGAGCTTAGGTCTATTGATCTAAGGAGACTGCAATAATAATAAATATAATAATAATAATAATCTATCTGGCATGAAAAGGATATCCCTGAAAAAAGTACTAGTTATAATAAAAGTTTTGGGAATTATTAATCAAGTTATGAAACCATCCGCTGTACAAAAAAACGCCAGATTACGTTTATATAACACTGGCTAGACCAGTGTTGACCTATGGCAGTGAAAAGACAACATGAAAACAGAATAGCGGGTTACCACCAGATGGGATCGGAAAAGGAAGACCGATATCTTAAAAGAATTGAAGACTCCGCCAATTTTGGAATAGGCCTATATTAAACAGTATCAACTAAATTGGAAACACCATCTTGAATGAATGAGTTCAAATCGGATCCCCAAAGCTGTTTATAATTAGGCCTATAGCCTATACCAAGAGGACGAAGATCTCAGGGCCGTCCTATGAAACGCTGGAGGGAAAATTTGACCTAATACTTGGAAGAAGAAGAAAATAATAATAATAATAATAACAAATGAGGGGAATTTTGAAGAAGTGGCTGAATTCAAACACCTAGGAACAATAATTACGAATAATAATGAGATGCAGAAAGAAATTAAACATAGGCTCAATTCTGGAAATGCATGCATGCTATTATCCATATCAAGGATTCTTGTCATCCCAATTTCTCTAAAAAAAAACATTTAACTTAAAATATATAAAACTGTTATTCTCCCAGTTATCTGAATGCGAAACACACTCTTACTTTAAGGGAAGAGAAAATATTACGAGTATTTGAGAAATAAAGTTCTTAGGAAAATGTTTGGACCAGAGATAGATTTATAGGCAGGTGAACGTAGAAGGTTTCATAAGAGTGAGATACATGATATTTATAGGAAACCAGATATAATAAGAACAGTTAAGTCTCGTAGAATGCGATGGGAAAGCCATGTGGCACGAATGGGGAATGAAAGAGGGGCATGGAATTTTGTAGGAAAACTAGAGGGAAAGCATTTAGTAAGCAAGCCAAGAATGAGGTGTGAGAATAATATAACCATGATTTGAGGGAAGTGATTTATATAGGGAATAATTTGTAAACTTTAGCTTAGGATAAGGATTACGAGAGCGGCCATGAACCTATGGGTTTGATAGTACCAGTAAGTTAATCAACAATTGTATTAACAACATTCCACTCTACAGTGATTCTCCTCCAACCCAAAGTAATTTGCCTCCAGATATCTCTGTCTGCGGCTTTGTGGCGCAAGCGGTTAGACGCTCGCCTCTCACCGCTGGGGTCACGAGATAGAGTCTCGATCACTCCATGTGGGCACTCCGGAGCTTGGGCAGGTTTTTCTCGGATCCCCCCCCACGCCACGTTTTCTCCTGTCACAATTTCATTCCACCATTTCTCCATACTCATCTCATTCGTTTCTTTACATTTCGCTCATCTGTCTCCGTGATGGTGCATTAGGCGTGGTCGACCGGCACCCTTGTCATTCACAGACCACTATATAGGGGCTTCATCTCACCTCATCCCGACCCTGAGTTGGACATGAGTTGAGGATATTTATATTTTATTTTAGATCTCTAATATAGGCCTATATTTCCCCCTAAGACCCTTTATTCCACACTTCTACTTACTCCGTCCACCCACCCACCAACGTTCTCTTGGCCTACCAGAATCCCATTTTAGGAACTTCTTTGGTATTTTAACCTCTTTCATTCGTATGAGATGTTCACATAATCTCAAACGCCTTTCTTATATTTTCTCTAATATGTTACTTTCGGCTTGCATAATTATTTATTCTTATTGTACTATTCTTGATGCCGCCTCAGTGAACGTGCGAGAGGCGTGCGCGGCTTCCCGACTGGGATCCCATATTCGAATCCTGGCGATACCAGAGGGGTATTGGATGGGGCATACTGGATTTTTCGAGGTTTTCTCGAGGTTCTCTCGTTTTTCGAATTTCATCACACCAACATTCTCCCTTCCCTCCCCTTCATGTCATTTCATTTTTCATTCATTCATTTTATATCACTCTTTCACTCATCCCATGTTAGGAAAAATAGTTTGGTTGACAACCCACACCCAAAATATGAGGTTGCGGGGATCTTGTGGGGCTACCAGAGTGCTGCCTCATGACTACGAGCCTGAGCAATAAAAAATGGCAGGAGGAGTCAACAGGAAGGTTTCAGTCCTCCTCGTGGTCACGAATCCAACCTAAAAATACTCGTAATATTTTCTCCTTTCTTAAAATAAGAGTCTATATTTCACATCCATGTAATATGAATGGGAGAATTATAGTTTTATATTTTTTAGTTCAACATCTTTTTAGAAGTTGGGATGACAAGAGTCCTTTTTCAGTTCATAGTAGCATTCGTTTCCAGAGATGAGCCAATGTTTATTTTTTCTGAACCACATCCCTATTAATAATGTTTAGCTGATTACTGTTCCTAGGTAATTAAATTTTGTTATTTGATCAAAATTTTTCTCATTTGTTAAGTGTCCATTCCCACGTGGACATAAGTAATACTTCGGTTTTATTAGCGTTGAAATACAGCCCTAGTTTCTTGATGTTATTTAATACCCAGAATGTTTTCTAATAATGATTTATTGATCCCGCTTAGGGGCATTGGTGCTTCCCTAGTGGGGGGGAAAAAAAAAAGAAAAAAGGCGAAGAAAAGAAAACAAAAAGGGAAAAACAAAAGAAAAAAAAAAAAAATTACCAGATAATTTAGTTACTTATTTCCGTCCATTAGGTCAGCGACGGAACATTTGTGGTTATAAGAAATCGCCTCCTAGTTTTAAAACTAAAGTATTCTCTCGGATAGAGAAGGTAGATGTGCGAAGGTAGATTAAATTTTGTCCATAGCTTCTTTCTGTTATCGAGACTTAGGGTTCTTTTACGAGCCCGGCCGAAAATCTTCAGACTTCGAATCCACGGTTTTTAAAGTCTCTCCCGGGAAAAACAACGACTTCTTATTATTCCTTGGATTTTTCCAATCCATCGACCCCAGCAGGGATTGAACCCGCGACCCCCGGGACTAGAAGCAAGGAACATAACCACTAGACCACTGCGACTAACTTTCTAAGAATACTCTAAATAAATTAGTGGTAAACAATTAGAATGCTTGTTTTAGGGACCAAAGCTTTGCTGACTGTTGTAATATCTTGATTGGATTGTAATCCGAGGATATGGAGTTCAGAATAGACTAAGTAAGTAGAAAAATGGATAAAGTAGAAGCTAATCAAGGTTATTTTATTTCTAGAGTCATGTTTAATCACTGATAACATTGAAGTTATGAAACTCAACACTGGTGATTATGTCACGACAGACGACACGTACGAAGAATGCGGTTTGCGTTACAATATCTTATGTATTATAGTAGCATATTAAATAACATTAAACAATGACTAGACATCATTATCATTCTGAAACCGCCTGCGAATGATCATTAAAATCGATAATCTTATATATAAAAATTGTTTGTTTGTTTGTTTGTTTGTATGTTTGTATGTTTGTGTGTTTGTTCGTACTTTATGCGCGGCCATACCGTTGATCCGATTGGGATGGGGTTTTTTTGCAAAATGTTCAGGAGATTCCCGGGATGAACATAGGCTATAAGAGAGTTGTGATACGCAACTCCTACACCCTTAAAAATCGCCCTTTGTAGTGGAAAACGTGAAAAAAGTAGCTCTTTGGACGCTTAAATGGCTTACGCTGCCTAAACCATAAACACACAAAATTAATGTACACAGAATTGAATATCTCAAAAAGCTCTACAAAAAAGTCCGCGACAGCATATATTTATCTCTTACGGATAATTCACAAAAAACATTTTAGTCTTTCATTGATACCAAGAGTCCCTTATCTCTTACGTATAACTCACAATAACCATTTTTGTCTTTCATTGATACCAAGAATCTCGCGTCGTAGCCGAGTGGTTAAGGCAAGAAGTCTTTGCGCAGAGCTACGGGACTTACGCTGGTTCGAGTCTATACGGGGGAAGACATTTTTCTCATGGAATTTAGGCCAGTATTGAACCGGTGCACAGTGGGTCATAAATGAAATCTAGCGAGGGGGGGGGAAATGTTTTCACTCACTCTTATCAATTTATCTTTTTTTTTTCACTCTAATATAATTGTTATATGACGGTTCTTAACTTATCTGCAAAGGAGGGTACAATTTAGAAGTGGAGGTTTACTTGAAACCGAAATTAAAAACTCCTGTATATCGACTGGACCGATTTGGATGATTTTTTTTTCTGTGTGTTTGAGTGGGTCCCTGGATGGTTTAGATTCACAATTATTGGACTCGGTAGGTGGCGCGGCGATCGGGTTATAGGATTTTTTATGTCAGATGCATAGTCATCTGCATTATCGTTATGTTCCGACATAACTATGTGACGTCATCATTCACACTTCTTGAGCCACAACAGAAGGCTGTAAGAGGTTTTCTTGCGAACTTATTTAATAATGTCTAATTATGTCCTAATTGCTGAATTTTGTGGTAAAAAAGTAACATATTTTTATCGTCCGCCCATGACATGAGAATTGTACGTTCGGGCAGGACAACGTCTGCCGTGTAAGCTAGTAGCTAATAAAATATTGAAAATGGGCAATGACATCATTAACAGATATTTCACATAGACTAGGGTGTCCATAATAATTTAAATGTAAAAGGGGACATGTACAAAAAATTAAAGGAAAAACCTGGGACATTTTATAAAAAGATGGGACATTAACAACATGTAAAAGGAAGTTTCAAAAATTGTATGAAACAAATTATACAAATGACACATTTAAGTTATGCGTATTTTTTATTGCCCATTAAAATTACAAAATTAAGCTACATTAATAAAAAATCACAAATATCATTATTTATTTGTCGCTGCAAGAGGTAACTCCACTAACTAATCTCTTTCATCCAAGTTAAAATTGTATTTTTCCACCGCAAAAGTACCAGAATCAGCAGGCAATCTCCGACATTGGCTGCACTGACCATGGATTGACAATTTGAAAAATGTACCAGTTATCAATATATGAGAGTAAAAAAAAACAAAGATTAGGCCTATATACCAAACAGTGCATCGTGGTCATGCAACTGGCGCTTTCTAACGTTCATATTTATAATTACATAATAAAGAACAAAACGAAAGTCACCATTCATAAATACATTGACAAAACATCATTCCAAAAGCGGGACATATGAGCGTCCCCAAGAAAACTTTAGGGACAGCGGGACATTTTCCAAAAAAACAGGACTCTCCCGGGAAAAAACGGGACGAATGGACACCCTAACATAGACCCTTGAGTAATTAGATAATTCAATTGTATACGCATGTATATTGGACCTATACGTTATTACTTACTTACTCACTGGCACTATTGAACCCGTAGGTTCATGGCCGCGCGGACATACGCTCTCCATATATCCCTATCCTGAGCTAATGCTTTCCAATAATTCCCTGTATCCTATACATTATTATGTATTTAGATTTTTCAAAGACACTCATTCACACGAATATCGGCAACTTTCTAATTATTATTTATTATTGTTTAAAAATTATATAAAATGAAGGAAAATTATAATATAATTATCAATAAATCCATTGTAGGCCATGTGGCCTATGACGGCAAATCTAACGAAGATGGCCTTGATCTTTCCACCGATTTGTTGGTCTTCCTTCGTCCCTATGTCCAGTTGGATATTTCTTTCCATTCATCTCAGATGAAAATATATTAGCTAATACCCGGCGTGTGCCTAAATAAATAATTTTTTAATGCCCCAGGTTGTCCTTTTTGGACATTTCTGGCGTTTTCTCCTGGCATAGGCGTAATTGTAACTCACTTCTGAGGTTGGGGCGCCTGGAAGGCGGGTTATGTTGCCCCGATGATATGATGGGTGATGGTGATGATAGTAGTGCGCCAGGAGAGTCCCTAATCCTAACCTTAATCTAAGATGAATATGAATGATGATGATTGCGATGACCATATGATTTTCGGGGACCGTATGGGTCTTAAAGTTTCCTGACATCTGTCTTAAAGGTGAGGAAAAATCCCGATAAAAACCTCATCCAGGAAACTGTCCCAACCGGGGATCGAACCCGGGCCCGCTGCATGAGAAGGCAGCACGCTACCTCGAGACCACAGAGCGGTGGACATAAATGACATATTAAAGCTTAATTAAATAGTATGGTATACACTGCGACGAACCAAACATGGCGATTGCTGAAGTCAATGTTTAATTTCGAATTTCAGGCAAACCTTCACTTCTAACTGTCGGATTTCGCTGATTTTTGGATAATGCCTATCTCGGATTATTTTAATAGGACATACTGACTTTCGTTGTAAAACACCGAAATTGTGATCGTAGCGCGAATTTATCATTTTCGTTTCAGGTAAACTCGTACACCTAATAGTTCTACAACCTAATATATACTGGCTAAACATACTCTGTACCTGAAAACCTATGTGTACAAATTTTCATGAAGATCGGTTGAGCGGTTTAGAAGTCTCAGATATACAGATATACCAAAATCCACACACACACACACACACACACTATATAGAGGATGAATGCCTAACTCAACCGTCTTTCCATCATATTTTCTTGGAATATGATTGATTACAAATATATATTTCACTATTTAAAGTAATTGATCAAAACGTCCATCGCCATGAACACGACAGACTTCATAGCGACGCGACGCCTCATGGACCGTCGCACACGTTACATACGCTGTGAGGATTTAGGTTATCATGTTTCCTACTATCCTTTTTAAACTTGAATGCCGTTCTTTTCTAACAGTATCAAAATAACATTTATGATGGTCTTCTTTTGTCAAAATTCTTGTAAATGCTTGGGCGTTCATCCTTCACCCTCCTAATACATTCCAGCGAGTCGCTATTTAGTTAGGCACGGCATTCAACTGTTGTTGATCTTCCCTCAGCATATATGGCGACGAAGGGAAAGGTGAGTGAGTATACGTCTCTTTCTTACACCAACCGGACTACTTCTCTGTCTTCAAACGAGCGGACAACTAAATCCTCACAGACTATAGTATCCACATCATCAGTCTGCTACAATCATAGTAGCCAGGTCTGTACACGTTTCGACAGGAGACACGTACACCAAGCTCTTTACATGACCCCAGAATAAAAAATCCTTATGTGTGACATCTGATAACCGATCTGGCCATGGTACAGGACAATTATGACCAATCCATCTTCGGCATTGGTGTAAAGTTTATCGTGATCATGACGGCTAACATTTCGAACAATTACTTTAAACAGTGTAATTTGAAAACTATCATATTATGAGTAAACATATTCAATTTCTGTATATTTTAACCCTGGTGAAATGGAAGAGAAGACCCAATGGTGTTAATTTCATCAGATAAAATACCGTAAACCGGGGTTACTTTGACTCGAGGGACAACTTTGACAGAATTGGGGCTTCTTTGACATTTAAAATTTCTTTGCATGTTTTGGGATATTTTGACAACAATGCAATGGTGTAGATAATTCCTTGAAGGCGCACGAATAATGACGGTTTAAAATCGGATGTTAATTGTTGGAAACACATGTGTCACTTTCAACAATAATGAATTGCCTGTAAGGATAGAATTAATTTCTTAATAATTTCTTGGTTGATTTTCTGTGTGGAGTATTTACAGTGGTTAGAGACTATAAAAAGAAACCTGGGAGTCGTGCATACAAGAATTGCCGTGATGAAGATCTTAAAAAAGCCCTTGAAGAAGAGTCGTGCATACAAGAATTGCCGTGATGAAGATCTTAAAAAAGCCCTTGAAGAAGTGAGAAGTTATCTCAGAAGCAGGCTGCAGAGAAATATAACTTAAAAAGAACCATTCTTTTGTACAAACTCCGTGGTGATCATCAGGGAAAGCCAGGCACCCCACAATTTTTAATCAAGAAGAGAAGTTGATTTCTGGAACCTTAGGAACTGCTGCAGACTGGGGTTTTCCAATGTTTAAGAGTGATATTCTCTCTGTTGTAAATAAATTTGTGGAAAAAACAGGACAGGGTTGTTCCACAATGGAAAAATTCCGGTAATATTCCCGGAAATGACTTTGTTGAAAATTTTGCTGCCAGAAATAATTTAAGCAGTAGATAGCTACCTCTATAAAAAGTCAGAGAGCTGCTGTTGGGGAAACAGATATCAATACTTTTTCAATAACGTAGAAGATGCGTTGAAGAACACTAGGCCATCCCTGATATACAACTATGACGAAACAAACATGACGGACGACCCTGGTGTTAGAAAGGTATTGTTCCAAGAGGTCGGGAAACGCGTCGAAGGGGTCCAGGAACATTCCAGAGCTTCATTTAGCGTAATGTTTTGCGGTACGGCAGAAGTATCGCTCCTCCCATCCATGGTTATTTACAAATCAAAAAATCTTTATGAGAATTGGATTGTTGGAGGCCCAACGGGAACGTCTACAGGAATAGCGAATCTGGGTGGTTCGATATGAACCTGTTTGAAGAATGGTTCTTTCATATACTGTTGCCTCACATCAAAGAACATAAATCCGGAAAAGAAAATGTCATTGTCATAGGTGACAACCTAGAATCTCATTTCTCACCCGAAGTGGCAAAAACTGCATTACAGCAAGAAATGTACTGCTTTGCCACCTAACTCAACGCACCTCCTCCAGCACTTAGATGTCGGAGTATTTGGTCCCCTTAAAAAGCATTGGCGCCGAATCTTGGACAAGTGGAGACAAGAATCTGGACGCAAGGGAACTCTTCCTAATGAACAATTTCCTATTCTTCTGAAAAGGCTGGTGGATGCCATTTCATTGAATGTGAAAAATAATCTTCGAAGTGCTTTTCGGACAACAGGGCTCTATCCCTTCAATCCTCAGGAAATTCTAAACAAACTTCCTTCAAATACTGTGGACTCTGGAAGAATCCTGTACAACAAGTTTACTGGAATTCCTGCAGGAAACAAGAGGTTTCAATAAAGAGAGACTGCAACATAGGAAAGGGAAGAAAGTGGTGTGTCACCAGGGACCTAAATTATTTTGCAGAATATTCCCGGCAACAAGGAGAATCCAACAACTTCTGGGTTACCGGTATCATCGGTATAAAAATAAATGAAATAGTGATACGAGAAAAAATAAATATTAAATATTCTTCTTATTCGTCGCGGTTTAGGCTTATTTACTAGCCTGTTCCGGCTCTAAATTGCTGCTTTTTCCATATTTTCTTTGGTCTTCCCAAACTACTACTTCCTCGTGGTGAATAGTTGTATGCTGATTTCTCAGTCATTCTTGCTAAGTGTTCTTTCCAGTTTATCCTATATTTCCCTATTGTTGTGATCAATTCCTCTACTTTTAGTTGTTTTATTTCTGTGTTGTGTTTTTTGTCAGTTCTTTGATGTCCTGCTATTGGTCTGAGGAATTTCGTTTCAGCAGCTTGTATTCTGGCAGATTGTTGTGTTGTCACTGTCAATGTTTCGGATCCATAAGTAATAATAGGAACTGCCATTGTCTTGTATAATTCCAGTATCGAGTATTTTTCGAAGTTCTTTTTAGTTATATAATTAAACTTATTTAGTTTGTTATTTACGTCTGTTTCCGCTGTGTAGGATATTTCGCAACCCAGTAAGTTATATCTTATCGCCTGTTCTATTGGTCTATTTTCTAATACTATCTTTGCGCGAACTGGATGAGCGCCCTTGAAAGCCATTGTTTTTGATTTTTCTGATATTTCCATGTTGTATTTTTTTATACTTCATTTAGTTTACATAGCATTCTTTGTAATTCGTCTTTCGTGTTTGCTATTAAAATCTGGTCATCTGCAAAGGCTACTGTTTTTATTACTATATTTCCTAAGTTAATACCCCCAGTCGTCATTTGCTTCCATGATCTTATGTCGTCAAAATAAATGCTAAAAAAAAGAGTGGTTGGTAATGGGCAATCTTGTCTGACTCCTCCTGTTATATATATTGGTTCCCTTTTATATATTTTTATTTTTGTTTTCTCATACATTTTCTTAATTACTGCTATCAAGTGTAGTGGAATTCCTTTTTCACTTAATATGTTCCATAATTTTGGTCAGACACTTTATTAAAGGCCGTCTTATACTCTATAAAGAGAACGTGCGTTTCTAAGTTGAATTATCTTCGCTTCTGTATTATTTATTTTAAAGTGAATACGTCCTAAAATCTGTCTGTTCTTCTGATATTTTCTGTCAGTATTAGCTAGTATTAGATCACATCATTGTATTTTGTTTAGTATTTATTTTAATAATATCTTAAAATTGTAATATGTATGCAATTTTTGTATAATTCTACTATTCGCTGGTTGAGTGGAAGAGAAGGCCTAATGGCCTTAATTCTGCCAGCTAAAATAAAGCATTATTATTATTATTGTTATTATTATTATTGTTATTATTGTTATTATTATTATTATTATTATTATTATTATTATTATTATTATTACGTCTACTATAGTTGTTAATCTTCGGTTGATCAATTTTTGCATATATTTTGTATGTTGCACATAGTAAGCTTATTCCTCTATAGTTTTCTGGCTTTGTTTTTGCGCCATTTTAAAAATATTGAGATTATTTTTAATTTTCCATTCTTCTGGTATTGTATTTTGTTTCCAGCACTTGTTACAGAATTTTAATAATCTTTCTTGAAAATTCTTTAGGGCATTTTTATCAATTCTATGTTTATATTGTCTATCCCGCATGCTTCATTACTTTTACATTTCTTTAATATTTCTATCAATTCTTGCATTTCTAATTCATCTACTTCTGCATTTTGTTTATTTGTTTCTAGGAGTGTTATTTCTTCTTTATTTTGTTTGTCCGTCCACAGTTCTTTATAATAATTTTCTAATTCTATATCTTGTATAGTTAAATATTCAATAATAGATTATATTATAAGATAAAATCAATGAAATTGGTAGGCCTATGATCATGTACGGCGATTGTAAGAAGAAAGGTTCCACCTGGAAGAAGAAAGAAAGGAATACCTCGAAACTCATGGATGCAAGAAATAAGATCTGGAATGAGAACAAGATGATTGGAGGACATGGAGTGGATGGATAGGGACGAGTGGAGAATAAGAATAAAACTTTAGGCACAAAAATATGTGTAAACATTGAAAATCTGTAGGTTATATAAATAAATAAAATTATTAAGTTATATAAGATTTAAACAAAGTAGGAGAAAGACAATCTTGACATAGACATTTAGACATGAAAACATTTGAAAGATGGCCTACAATTCACATACAAACATCCTTTCACTGCCAAAGTCTTACAGAATTTAATTTTAGTATTCTGTCTTTGTTTATTCTCTGATCTACATTTGTCGTAAATGATTTCGCATCAGTTGAACAGGATACTATTTCTCGCTGAGCAAGTACACCGTGTCCCATTCAAATCTCCCACATTTTAATTAATCGTAACTCTCAAAGTATGCGGAATTATGAAATGAGGTTGGTATTAAAAGAGAGAGAAACTCAAGGAATTTTTGTTTTCATTGTTGCAGTTAATTCATCTGTCGCATGTTGGACAGTAACTAACTCACTGGCACTATCGAACCTATAGGTTCATGGCAGCGCGGACATAAGCTCTCCATACATCCCTATCCTGAGCCAATGTTTTCCAATCAACCCCTATATAATCTACTTCCCTCAAATCATAGTTTATTCTCCCACCTCATTCTTGGTATACCAACTGGGCGTTTTCCCTCTGGTTTTCCTACAAGAAGCTTCCATGCACGCCTTTCATTCCCCCATTCGTGCCACATGTCCTGCCCATCGCAGTCTACGAGGCTTAACTGTTCTCATTGCATCTGGCTTCCTATAAAGACCATGTAATTCACTGTTATGCAGTCTTCTCCATTCATGTTGGACAATAATAACATAAAACTGTTTTCTGGTATGTAAAAGACCGTGTAAGTGACTCCAGTACAAGATCTTCATGATTTACGAACCCGTATCCTTGACACAATTGCAACAGTATTAATGGACATGTTGGACAGAACGTGGCACGAAATCGAATACAGACTTGATGTTGTTCGTGCTACTAATGGTGCACATATAGAGGTGTTTTAGTGTGTGGCAATGAAAATTCTTTTGAGTTTCTATTTCGTTTAATACCGGCCTCGTTTCATAATTCCGCATACTTTGTTATTTATGGCTAATTAAAATGTGGGAGGTTTACTTGGGACACCATGTATGATAATAGGTTCATAATTCTTAATAACATCCCATTATAACGATTGACTATTGACTTATGCTACTTCAACCCTAAGGACATCCTACACATCAAATTCCACACATGACTCGTGATCCCAGTTCCAATGACCTCTTTATTAGAGTTATTTTCATTCCTACATGCAGCAACTCGTGTTTCAATCAGTCAGTACTCGTCAGGAACAATGTGCTTTGTGACGCAATTATTCAATCCTCGCTTCCTAATCCGTATCAAGTGGAAATACAAAAGTTTTGATTTAATAATATTTCTATCTATAATGGCGTAACCCATTGTAGAGCCATAGTCTCTCATTTGTGAGGAGTTACTAGACCAAGTTAATTTTTATACACTTTATATTAGCTTGACCTGTATCTATCTATGTAACTGAATCTTTTAACGCGATTTTCACCTACTTAAAATCATTGGATCGACTTGAAACTTTGCATACTTGTAAAAGACACGTGATAATACAATAATTTCCTATTTTGTTTCTAAAATCATGGCAAGAATCATCAGAAAATTTAAAAAAAAAGTGTTTTTGGATCTATGTAACGGAATTTTTGAACACGATTTTCACCCACTTAGAAACCTTGGATCGAATTGCAACTTTGAATACTTGTAAAGGACCCGTGACAATACAATAATTTCATATCTATTTTCTAAAATCCTGGCCAGAAACATCAGTAAATAATAAAAAAAGTGTCTTTGTATCTACGTAACGGAATTTTTCAACACGATTTTCACCTACTTAGAAACATTGGATCGACTTGAAATTTTGTGTACTTGCAAAGGACCCGTGACAATACAATAATGTCATATTTTGTTTCTAAAATCCTGGCCAGAATCATCAGAAAATAAAAAAAATGAAAACTGGTATAATAGGTTGCGGACTTGTCGACTTTTTAGTCAATCGTTGTAAGAGCTGAGTTGGTAGAGCGGTGAATTCTAGTGGTATATAATTTCAGTATTCTATAGGTCGCTGGTTCAAATCCGGCTGGGAGTTTTTTTTTAGAAGAGTATTACTTTTAGCTCATACTACAATAGTATCGAATTTAAAGATATTTACATTTTTATCTTATTCTGTAAAATATTAAAACTAAAAAAAAAAATAATAGTTTTAAAAAACTAAAGCAACACGCTTTATTAGAAAACCGAACTAAAAAAAATGAAAAATAATTTCAATTTCCAACACTCTTGGGATAAATAATTTTACCATCAAAAGCGTGGGATGATTTGTATGATTTTTACATTTTCTTCTTAGAGACTTTACTTTTACCAATATCTGTTTATTATCATATATATTAATTGATAAAGAGCACCCCACGCTTTTGATGGTAAAATTATTTATCCCAAGCGTGTTGGAAATTAAAATTATTTTTCATTTTTTTACTTCGGTTTTCTAATAAAGCGTGTTATTTTAGTTTTTTAATACTATTATTTATTTTTTTTAGTTACCTTATTTGTTCAAAATGTCATGGATGGCATGCGGTCAACACACCGACCCAATGAGACATTCAACAGGAAACTAATGTATTACAGTAAAAGCTCCTTTACTCACGGTTCCGTTATTCGCGTTTTTATATTCGCGGGTTAAAAACTTGTGACAACAGTTCCTGTATTCGCGGCTAAAATTGTCTTTATTCGCGGATCAGTCGGTGTATTAGGATTGGTATCCTCTATTAATGCAATAGGCAACTTTTTTTTTTTACTTCAAGCGCGTATCAAGGCGGCTTTTACAAAGAGTGATTCAAACCAAATGGGCAAATAAATATAAAAGTAAAACAAATATTATTGTCACTAAGCCTAAAATTGGTTGTGAAAAGGCGCCGCCTTCGAATTTGACGTACCGCTGTCCGTTGATAATGCCGCCCTCGTCACGATTGGTGATTTATTGTTTTAACTTGTGATTCAATGTAATAATGTTGATTGAATAACACGAGTCTCTTCTGTTTTATTCCCAAAAGGAAAGTAAAATTAGTTTTGAAGTGAAAAAAGTAGTGTTGCCGCTTAAAGTAAAAATAGAATTGCTTGACTGTTTAAGCGCTGGCGAATCGTTTGTATCCATATCGCGCTGTTTCAATGTTGGTAATCAACTTACGATTCATCAACAAATTCGAAGACAAATAAGAAATTCCATCGCTGAATTCACAGCTGAATTGAAAGACCTTCTTTTAAAAGCGGCAAACCGAGAAAAAAAAAGTTCTTTAAGCGCTTGTCTAAACCTGACAATAATAATAGAAATTGTTCAAAATCTCTCATTAAATTGATTTTATTTTATTGATTTTTATTTTATTTTGGAAGGTATCCCCTATATACCATACGAATTACCACTCCATATTCACGGTTTCTGTATTCGCGGTATATTTACGGAACATATCCCCCGCTAATAAGGAGTTGTTAATGTACTAGGTCGTTGAAGTCGGTAAATTTTGTTTAGAGGCCTCTTTATTCTGGTTTAATCATCTTTTACGATCCACGGCTTAAAGTCACTCTCGGAGGACTTGTTCCTTGTATTTTTCCGTCCTAAAGAAATCCATCGATCCCGGTCGGGTTTGAACCCGCGATCCTCGGAACTAGAGGCAAGGAGCATAACCACTAGTCCACCGTGACAGACTCTAATCTTTCTATATAAATAAAAATGTAAATGTTCGTATGTACAAAATCTTAAATCTCTCCAAGTTCTTCACTGATTTCAATAAAAATGTGTACATCCAGGATTGCAGATACGATGAGTATGTAGCCACTACCTGTTGTTCTCTACCAGTAGGTGTAAGAGTTCATCTGAAACGAAACTTTAAAAATCACTTTAGGAGTCAAAATTTTCGATGTTCAACAACGAAATTCAGTATGTACCGGTACTATTGAAATCTGAGGTAGGTTTTATAAAAAATCAGTAAAATAAAACCATTAGAAGTGGGTATTTACCTGAAATAAAAAAAAACTCCTGGCCTACAAGGCCCCTTAGCCTACCAGCCGGATGCTGGCCTCACATCCACATGTGTCAATCACAGATAGATGATAATCAGACCAGTGTAGGGGTGACATGTGGTCAGCATGTTGAGTCCCCCCAGCCGTTATAGCTGGTTTTCTCAACCTGGAGCCGCTACTTATTGTAGCTACCCAAATGCATCACGATGCTGGGTGGGCACTGGTGATACATAAATATAAAGGTATTAACATTAATATGGTTCTAATACTGGCCAAAATACCATGAGAAAATTTCTTCCCCCATGGAGACTCGAACCAGCGCAAGTCCCGTAGCTCTGCGCCGAGGCTTCCTGCCTTAACCTCTCGGCTACGGCACGGGACTCATTTACCTGAAATCCGAAATAAAAAAATTACTCTAGCAACTGCCATGCTTGGCCTATTTCATTTTCAGACGCACGAGATATCTATAAAGAATTGATTAAAAATAAAAACACATTTAATTTATTTAAGCACAGTAGCGCATGCTGGGTATTGGCTAGTAATAATATTTTTTTATTAGGAACATTCCACAATACAGTGTTTCTCCTTCAACCCAAAGTGATTTGTCGCCAGAAGTTCCTGTCTAAAGCATCTTCTATATTTTATATAATTTTCTTGGTTACACTTTGAGTTAATTTTGATCCCTAGATAATTACATTCTTCACATCCTTTGATACATCCAATTCCATCTTTCAAGTCTAAATCTTTCTTTTCATCACCACAAGATAAATAAAATGATATATTCATATAGTACCATATATTTGTACCAGAAAATATTGGATGAAAAACTAACAAACTGATTGTACCACAACTGATGACTTACATATTTTAAGCAATTTACATGCAGCAGCAAAAGAAGCCTTAGGAGAAAAAAATTGATAATGGTAATAAACAGGTTTATTTTTTGGAATGAAATTAATATTTTTAAGGGAAATAAATTTAATGTATTGTTACAGATGTCATATTCCGCAATGCGATGGGCCCGACCCGACGTACAATACAGAATGGATGAAGAATGCCTTCCCTTATGAGAATGACAAACCTAAACGCTGTGAAAGATATGCATTTAGTGATGCTTCATTTAATGTCAGTAATGCTTTGTGCCAATCGGATGTGTTTGATAATAGCAGTGAATTGATATGTAATGATTGGGTCTTTGATGACAAAGAACTGACCATTGTTAATCAGGTAAGTGTTATGATCTCTTCTTCAGGGGTGTTTTCACCAGTACTAGCATCATCATCATCACGGGTGCAACAACTCATTCCTCAGTCCTGGCCACTTCCAAGTAGCTCGGTCCCTTGTCTCTCTGCACCAATTTCTCAATCCCAACTCTCTAAGCATCTCCATCCACCTTATCCTTCCATCGTTGTCTCGGTCTTCCTCTTTTCCCTCTAACCTCTGGTTAGGTGGACCATATCCTTTTATATATATCTGACTCTTCCTTTCTTCTTACATGCCCTGCGCATCATAGTATGGGTAATTTAATGAATTTACTAATTTCCACATCTTTGAATAATGCATACAACTCCTGATTATAGCATTTTCACCAGACATCATTCTCACATATAGGGCCATACACCTTCCTTAATATTTTTCTTTCAAAACATTGCAGAGTGCATTCATTGTTTTCCCTATTACCTATGTTTCACATCCATATGTCAAAACGAGTCTTATTATAGTCTTGTATAGTAATATCTACAGATTTCGACAAGACCTGACTTTTCATCCAGTGCTAGTATAATTCCCACTTCTTTAGTTGGAAATACATATATGGGGACTAACCTTTATAGGACATCAACTATACATACCGGTAGCCTTCAAAAAAGCATACAATTCAATTAAGAGGGAGAAGTTTTATAGTATCATCCTGGAATTTGGAATTCCTAAAAAGTTAGACTTATACAAATGTGTGTAAATGGCACAAAGAGTAGAGTGTGTGTAGGCAAACAGTTTTCAGGTACTTTTGAAATTCACAATGGGTTGAAGCAAGGAGATGCACTATCTCCTCTACTATTCAATTTTGTACTAGAGCATGCCATTAAATCTTTAGAGAATGAGGAAGACTCACAACTCAATGCTATTAATAAGATGTTAGTTTATGCAGACGATGTAGTACTGTTGGGCGATAACAAGGAGATACTAAGGGCCAACACACACACACTATTGAGTAATACTAAGAAATTGGGACTGGAAGTAAATATCAATAAAACTAAATATATGGTCATACATGAAAATACATTATACAATGGAAATGGACAGTTAATGACAAATGAGGGAAATTTTGAAGAAGTGGCTGAATTCGAATACCTAGGAAAAATAATCACAAATAGGAATGAGATACACAAAAAAATTAAATATAGGCTCAATTCTGGAAATGCATGCTATTATGCATTGTAGGTACTCTTGTCACTCCAACTCCTCAAGAAAGTTAAACTGAAAATATATAAAACTGTTATTCTACCAGTTATATTATATGGATGTGAAACATTGACTCTTTTTACTTTAAGGGAGAAAAAGGAGATTGAGTATTTGAGAATAAAGTTCTTAGGACATTTTTTACCAAAGACAGATGGACAGGTGAATGGACAAGACTACATAACAGTGAACTACTTAGTCTTTATAGGAAGCCAGATATAATGAGAACAGTTAAGACTCGTAGACTGCGATGGACATATGTCATATGTTAGGCTCATTTTAGTCTGAGACTTAATTATTCTTATGTAATAATAAATAAGTCTGGTCTGTTTAATTCATACATCATATCATTGTTTCTGATAGACATACATTTTAAAACATGTTAGCCTCATCTTCAGTAGTTACAGACCAAACTTATTTATTATTAAGTAAAACCTCATAATGTTTCTTCCTATTGTATTTTCAAGGATTCTTATTTTATCTGACTTCCCATAAAGATCATGTAACTCAATGGACACCACACTTATACGGAGAAGGAGAAGTCCAGGGTTCAAATCCAGGTTCAAGCGTTAATTTTTGTTTTCAGAATAATATTATCCAGTATTGGAAAGTGTTAAATTTAAAAATATTTAAACAAAAATGTAACTCAATGTTGTGAGTTTATTCAATTCACCTGTCTGTTCATCTCTCTTTGGTCCAAACATTTACCTAATCTAAAAAATATTTATTAAGAAGATAATATATTTTTAAGAAGATAATGTTACTTCCTATTGTAGTTTTAAAATTTACCTAACCACTTACTTTCAGCAGGCTCGCATTAGCATAGTTGGTTAAAACAATACACAACAATACCTAACCTTGGCTAGGTTTGAACCTGTACCCCCTGGGGCTAGAGCCAAGGAACATAACCACTGGACCCCCACAGCTGACAACAAACATTTACTTACATACATTTATTTTGTGGTAGTTTACATGTTGGTACTATGTGAACTGGCATAATAGCATGGTTTTTCATGTATTTAAAATAGAAGATCTGTTTGCATGCATTCATTGGCATAATGCAAGGGTGGCACTTTAATGTTGTTGACTGTATTTAAATTGTATATTAAACAATCTTTGTTTTTTGTTTGCAGTGGAATCTAACAAAATGCACAGGAAGTCAATGGAAGAGGACAATAGTTGGAACAGTGAATAATGTTGGTCAGCTCATAGGCTTCCCTCTGGCTGGCTACTTTTCTGATAGGTATGATAACAAACATTCTCATACAGCTATATGCAATCTTATTCTAGCTTCTTCAAGTCTGACTTTTTAACATTTTGAGAGACTATTCATTAACTATCATCTTCAATCAATGTTTATATTATTAATTTAATACTTCTCACTTAAGGACAAATTATACTTGAAGAGAAATGTATACACTGAGATTGGGGTTTGACCAAAGGCCTGGGTTCAAATTTAAGTTCTGAGCATATATATTTCATTTCAAATATGATGTTTAAAATTAAATTTATCACTTCTCACTGAATGACAAATTAAATTTGAAGAGAAAAGTATATGCCTAATTCAAGATTTCATCATCATCATCCTGCCAGGTATTAGTCCTAGAAGAACTGTTATGGCCTGAGAAAGCGGTTTTCGTGCCATCTTTTCATAGGTCGACCAAGTGACCGTTTCCCATTTGGACAGTAGTTCATTATTGCCTTGGGGATCCTGGATCTAGCCATTCTTGAGACATGTTCCTTCCAGTTTAGAGTTTTAAAACCTTCTTTTCGTAACAAAAGCATACAGAACAGTTTCATATAATGCTCTCCAAGCTCTAGCATGCGTCATGCCCATTGATTCAACAGTACGCCTACACGACATTAAAGCAATATCCAGAGGCCAAACCACCAATGCTATAATCCCTATACTGAAATGAACTGAAATGCCAACACTAATAAAAGGAATTCATCCCAAAGGTAGCTATATAGAAATAGATTCAACTGGAACTGTAGGGAATGCCGACTACCTAATATTCACAGATGGGTCCAAAACGGCTAAGCATGTGGGAGCAGGTATGGTAGCCGAGAAAAACTCAAAGGAGGTATTTACCAATATGAAAAGACTTGACATAGAATGCTCAGTCTTCCAGGCAGAACTCCTTGGAATCCAAATGGCAGTTGAATGGATTGAACTACAAAAAGATGTAACTTCAACATATGCTATCCACGTAGATTCACAAGCCGCTCTTTTAGCCATAGCCAATAGAAAACCAACCAACCCTTTGGCGATCCAAATCAGAGAAAAGCTAATCGTACTCCAAAAGACGAGTAAGATTGACCTCCACTGGGTTAAAGGTCACACAGGTCTTCGAGGGAATGAGAGAGCTGACTATCTGGCTAAAATAGCCGCTAGCTACAAAACTACTATCGACTACAACTCCATCCCTATAACACAAGGCAAGCAGTTATTAAAAGAATACTATGAAACAATCTGGAATTTAATTTATACCAAATCAAATGACGCCTTCCATACCAAAATGTTCATCCCCAACATACCTTATAGACTCTCTCTATCCCTATGGTCTAACTATATAACCACACAATTTCTCACCAACCATGGACTATTTAAATCCTACCTACACAAAATGAACAAAACTGCTTCACCTTATTGCAACTGCCCAGAAAAATCACTGCAGATTGCCCACCATCTGATGACTGAATGCAACATGTTCTCCAGAGATCAACAGCTATACTACAAATTGCTACTCCGCCAAATATTCTGAAGTTCCACTTTAACACAGTCAACGTTGCAGAATTTCTTACGAGGATCTTCCGTCAACTACAAGAACAACTAGAACAATTGTAAAACTGTAAATATCCCGTGATATACCATTGGTGAAACACGGGTTGTAGTATATATGTAAATAAAAAAAACCTTCATTAGTGCAAAAATCAACTCGTACTCGTCTTTATCAAATAATGGCTCGACCAGTCCTATGTTATGGGAGTGAAGCGTGGACTATAAGGACGAGAGATGAAAGCAGACTAACAGCTTGTGAGATGAAATTTATGCGCCGAACAGCTGGCTACACCAAATGGGATCGAAAGAAAAATTCAAGATTTGAACCCAATATATATAGAGAGTAAATCGGAAGCCTAATAGCTTAAATCGTTTAGAGTGCTGGTGTACAGAACTAGATATATTGGGTTCAAATACCAATTTAGGTTCTATTTTTCTCTTCAAATTTAACTGCTGTCTCACTCAATGACACTCAAACCCAGCAGTTCATGGCCGTGTGGACATAAGCATTCCATAGCTTCCTATCATTACAAGGAAACTATTAACGATTGCATGCTAAAACCCACCTTGAAATTTCTTCCAGAGAAGCATTGTGACGTACCAAGACTGGTTCCAAAAAATGTCATTTTTAAGTGAAGGCAAAGAAATCAAAGCCAGAATACAGCAATGGGAACCTACTGTACAGAGCAAATGGATATCCCTGGTTGAGTTAAGAGTGAAGTGGGGCAGAATACGGCACAGATGGCAGAATAAAATTTGACAGGAGTTTATGAAGGAATTAAAAAGTTGCATCACATATTGTAAAGAAAGGCCAAATTTTAATTTAAATCTTAACTAATTCTTCTCATTTTCTCATATTCAAGGCTTTTCAGTTTTTTTTTTCTAGATACAAAGCATCTTGGTTTCTATCTGTCCATAATCTTGTTTCAAGACTGAATTCCAGTTACTACTTCTTCCATCTATGTCTCTCTTCATCTGATTGCTCCATCTTGTGTATAATCACTTTAATGTCTGTCATATTGTAATTATTAAATTTGTATTTCAGATATGGCAGAAAATCAACATTATTGGTGTCTATTCTTGTAACTTGTGTGCTTGGTCTACTGCGTTCTCTGGCTTGGAACTATGAGGCATTCTTGTTTTTTGAATTTGTCGTGGCAGGTTTCAGTGGTGGTATATATAACTCTGGATTTGTTCTAGGTAAGTATAATGTTAATCCTTAATGCTTAAAATAATCATTTTATAAAGATTATAGATACCATATTTCATTGTCCATACCATCTCCAATCCAATAAGGAGAGGAGAAAATGAACCAAACATGAGGAAAAGCAGACTAAGTGACAGAAGCCAAACCCCCTAGTATCAACCATTCCCAATTTTTTGCCTATGAAAAATTTTATGAGGACTCAGTTTGTTAGAGACAGCAATATAGTAAATTGACAACAGTTTGAAATTACTTTTTTAGGAATAAACACTATGAGGTAATATTTATTTAATTGAAATTTTATCACCTCACCTCATATTCTTCTTTTTCTTAGACAGGTTTCGAAACTTTCTTCTTCAGTTCCATCCTCAGTATTTTCAAGACAAAACAACGGTCGTGAAAATACTGAGGATGGAACTGAAGAAGAAAGTTCCAAAATTGGTCTAACAAGAAGAATAGCAATGTAAATAAGAAGCAGGAGAAGAATAATAATATGAGGTGAGGTGAAAAATCTGAAAATTCTAATTGCATTTGTATAAATATGCATATATATATTAATTCATAATGTTCTGCTCAAGAGCAGGTCTTTTACTGCAAACTCAGCATTCTCCACTCTTTCCTTAACTCAGCTTTCCTTTTTGTATCTGCATACAGATCATTTATTTTAATATTGTCTATCATCTGATGTCTTTTTCTGCCTCTAACTTTCTTTCCGTTAATCATTCCTTCTAGGGCATCCTTCAGCAGGCAGTTTCTTCTTAGCCAGTGACCAATCCAATTTACTTTTTCTTTTCCTCTTCTTTATGAGTTCCAGTATTGTTCTTCTTTCACCCACTCTGTTTAGTACATCTTTATTTCTTACTTTGTCCATTTTATACATTCCATTCTTCTCCACATCCACATCTCAAAAGCTTTGTCGCTTTTCCTCATTCTGTCGTAATGTCCAAGTCTGTGCCCATACAATGCTACACTCCACACGAAGCACTTCACTAGCCTTTTCCTTAATTCTTTTGCCAAAGCTCTGCAGAAAATGCTTATCTTCTTATTGAAAGCTTATTTTACCATTGCTATCCTCTGCTTTACTTCTTGACCGCAGTTCATGTTACTACAGATAGTACAACCCAAGTATTTGAAGATATCAACTTGCTCAATGGCCTCATCTTTAATCCTCATGTTTATCTTCCTTGGTTTCCTTCCTACGTATAATCATGGCCGTCGTCTTATTTATATTTATCTTCATCCCATAATCCTCGCACTTATCATTTAGCTCCATCAGCATGTTCCTCAGTGTCATTGCATCTTCTGCTAGCAAAGCCATATCATCAGCAAATCTTATGCACTTTATTCTTCTTCCACCAATGTTAGGTCTTCCAGGTAGATGTTGAAAAGAATAGGTGATAGAGGACATCCTTGCCTTATCCCTTCCAATTTCTCTTCCCCTGCCATTTCTTCTCCTATCTTCACCTTTATTCGCTGTTTGATATAAAGACTACTTATGAGCCCCCTCTCCTTCCAGTTAACGTCAATTTTCTTCAAGATCTTCAGGAGTTTATTCAAATTTACTCTGTCAAAAGCCTTTTGCAGGTCAAAAATACTGCATAAACGTATTTATCTTTTTCTGTGTATCTTTCTCCTATTGTTCATATCAATCCAATTGCATCTCTTCTACCCTTTCCCTTTTTGAAGCCAAACTGTTCTCCTTCCAATTAGCCTTCCAGCGTAGAGCGTAAACGTCGATTCAGTATTCGCAAGAGAATCTTTGCAGATAGCTGAGAGTCCTGAACTCCTTACATTTTTTTAGCATTGTTTTTCTTCGGTATTGGTATTAACACTGTCTCAGTCAATTCTTCGGGCCATTCATTTTCTTTATATATCTTGTTGCATAAACGCAGAATTTCCTTCTTTCCTTCACCCAAGCATTTAACCAATTAAATGGAGATTCCATCTATCCGTGTTGATTTCCCATTTTTCATATCCTTAATTGCTAGTTCAAATTCTTCCTTCAGAATTGAAAATCCCTTTTCATCTTACAATAAACCTTCTTCATTTTCTGTATCCAAGTAAGCCAACCGATATTCTTGTCTCATATAGTTCTTCTTCATATTTCTCCCGCCTATTCATAATTCCCCGTTTGTCTGTTATTTCTTCATTATTTTCGTCCTCAATCAGCCACATAGTTTTCCTGCTCTTCTTTCCATAGTCCAAGCTTTTAAATATATATATACCAGCATACCCGGCAGACCTTGTCCTGCCCAAACATTCAATTCTCTTGTCATGGCCGAACGATAAAAATATAAGTTGCTTTTTTTACCATTCACTATGATGTAATTAGATATTATCAAATAATTAAATAAATATTAAGAAGCTAAAGCTATTACTATGATTGAAATAAGCAAATTAATGTACACAACTAAACTATTGTAATTAATAAGGAAGAGAAAAATTTTTGCCTGAACCGGAAATCTAACCCCAAACTTTCAGCTTTCCATGCTGATGCTCTGACCACTGAACTAATTCAGGATTTATGCTTGGATGGGAATGTAGCCTGAATTAGATCAGTGGTCAGAGCATCAGCACGGAAAGCTGAAGGTTCGGGGTTTGATTCCCGGTTCAGGCAAAAAATTTTCTCTTTACCATTGATTAAAATATTATTAAATAAGTTTGCAAGAAAACCTCTCACAGTCATCTGTTGTGGCTCAATAACCATGCTTGATATCACATTGTTAAGCAGAATATATCAGTAATGCAGATGACTACATATCTGACATAAAAAATTCCTATAATCAGATTGTCAGATTGCAGCGATACCTACAGAGTCCATTTGTGAATCTAAACCATCTAGGAACCCACTCAAACACACACAAAAAAAATCATCAAAATTGTTCCAGTCATTTAGGCAGTTTTTAATTTTAGATTTCAAGTAAACCTCCACTTCTAATTGTCGGATTTTGTTCATTCTTGGACAATACCTACCTTGGTTTATTTTAATAGGATATACTGAGTTTTGTTCTGAAACATCGAAAAATGTGATCACTAGAGCGATTTTTAATTTTCACTTCAGGTGAACTCCTACACCTAATGGTTTTAGAGTGTCCAGTTGTGAATCTAAACCATCGAGGGACTCAATCAGATACACACAAAAACTTTAATCAAAATTGGTCCAGTTGTTTAGGAGGAATTCAATGACAAACACATATACAGGAGAATATATATATATATATATATATATATATATATATATATATATATATATGGCATGATAAAAAAAATAAATGCCTGGATGGGATTCGAACCCGGAAAATATTCTCTTTAATTTGCTTACTTGTTATAGTCAGCTACTAGATGGCAGTGAAGACCGAGTTCTCGTGACATCTAGTAATAATGGAGAATATAATACATATATAAGAAAAATAAGTGTTTGAATTGGATTCGCCTGGTGGTGTAATGGATAACACGCTGAGGTACGGACTCAGAGTTCCAGGTTCGAATCCCATCCAGGCATTTATTTTTCTTATCATGCCATATTAAGCTTGCATTGCTCAATGTTAAACATTTAATTATAACAAAGATATATATATATATATATATATATATATATGTAGCCTAATTTAATTTTTGGTAATAGGATTGGAACTTGTTGGACCGAAAGCTCGAGTGATTGGAAGTGCTGTCATTAGTTGCTTTTACTCAATGGGCATGGTGTTTCTGGCTGCAATTGCAATGTGGGCAAGCAACTGGAGAATCTTGCAGGCAATATATGCTCCAGGCTTAGTCTGTGTTGCCTACTATTGGTAAGTATAGATTTTTACCATAAATCTGACACTATGCATTGCTATGGCTATAAGCCAGATAGATTTTACAAATACTCCATGGCACAATAGGCCTTGAAGATCCTTGCCTACCACCCTGCTGCCTGGTCTCACATCCATGTGCCAATCACAGAGGGTGGCATGTGGTCAGCATGTCGAGTCCCCCAGCAATACAACTAGTTTTCTCAACTTGGAATCACTGCTTATTGTAGCTACTCAAATTCCTCTCGATACTGGGTGGGCATCAGTCCCATACTGACCGTAATTCCATGAGAAAATGTTTTCACCTATGGGGACATGAACCAGTGTAAGTCCCATAGCTCTGCACCAAGATATGAGTGTATTCAGTTTTCATAAGTAATGCCATGAGTGATTTCCAAATTATCGATAAATTCACGACTCACGAAGTGAGGAGTGAATTTATCTAGATAATTTGGAAATCAAGAGTGGCATTTGTTAGGACTATTTAACGAATAAAATTAAGCTATTTACTCACAAATCATTATTTAAATATAGTTACTTTAAAATATTTATTTATTTAATGTAAACGGCGATGTTTGAAAACAAATGAGAAACGTTATGTTTCGTTTCTCCATCCACTGCAACAAGATCATATAATGTTTGTTATATATTGCCATCTGGCGTGGGAAACTTGAAATATCATCGCAATATTATAAGAATGCATCCTAGTGGAGAAAAAATTAAACACATCAAACTGTATATTATAACCAAAATTATAGGTTAATTTATTTTTTAGTAAACAACTCGGTAAAATCATTATTTAAAAACACAATTATTGAACACAGAATTATCAAAAAGAACTCGGTAATATCATTATTTAAAAACACAATTGCCTAATTTGTATTTCGTCTATATCTTCATTTGAAGCACAGCCAAATCTTGTTTCTGCCATTTTGAACATTCAAATATGGCGGCTTTACTGTTCCCTCAGTCACTGCAAAATAATGGTCAGACCTGTTCAGAATATTAAAAAGGAGGAGCCTTCTTTAATATGGTAATCATAACACTAATAAATATTTTGTGAAACACGACTCTGATTGGTTGTAAAACAGAAATCATTGAAACGTGATTGGTCATTGATTCCCATTTGGGGCATGAGTTAAATAGTCAATATAAATGGTTATATATCCCCTCAACACAATCCATTATATTGAGTTCCTATTGTAATGAATAAATTTTGCCAACTAAAATGCTCTTGATGATTCCACAGGCTTCTACCAGAATCAGTTAGGTGGCTCCAGTCTCAAGGAAGATTAAACGAAGTAAAAGAAATTATGAAGAAGGCAGCTAAATTTAATGGAGTGCCACTTTCAGATCAAGAATTCAGTAAATTTGAGTTAACCCCTGCTGATACTAAACCAGAGGAAGTAAGTAAAAGCTCTTTTGTTGAACTTTTATAGGAAAAAAATCACTATGAGGTTTAATTTAAGATTAAATTAAAATGCTTCATACCTCATCTCATATCCAGTCTTCTAATTAGACTGCAGTTTCTAAGCCTTGGCAGCTTCATCTTCAGTAATATCTCGTCGACTATGATATGTCGATCAGAACAACTACTTCTTCTTCCCTCTGTTGGTGGACTGATAAATCTGGATCCGGAAGTTTATCGGTGCACCAACAGAGGGAAGAAGTAGTTCTTCTGATCGACATAACATCAGTCGATGAGATATTACTGAAGATGAAGCTGCCAAACCTTTGAAACTGCGGTCTAATTTGAAGACTGGATATGATGTGAGGTATGAAGCATTTTAATTTAATCTTAAAACCGCTTTTATTTAAGTAGAATTTTATACCTCACTACTACTATTTCTTCTTCTGCTTCTTCTTCTTCTGCTTCTTCTTCTTCAACAGGTTTCGGAACTTTCTTCTTCTTCTTCTTCAGCAGGTTTTGGAACTTTCTTCTTCTTCTTCGACAGGTTTTGGAACTTTCTTCTTCTTCCTCCTCTTCTTCTTCGGCAGGTTTCAGAACTTTCCTCTTCTTCTTCTTCTTCTCCTCCTTTTTCGACAGGTTTTGGAACTTACTTCTTATTCTTCAATATGTTTTGGAACTTTCTTCTTCTTCTTCGACAGGTTTTGGAACTTTCTATTTCTTCTTCTTTGACACTTTTGGAACTTTCTTCTTCTTCTTCCTCGACAGGTTTCAGAACTTTCTTCTTCAGTTCCATCCTCAGTATTTTCATGACTGTTGTTTTGTCGCCTTTAAGAGCCTCCTTCTGCTCCCTCTGTTGGTAGATGGAAGAATCCTGAAATAAAATAATTTTTCCTGGGAATTTCAAAGTTCATTCATTTCTCCTTTCCACTTTTTTGAATGTAGGTTTCTTTCCCAAACTGTGAGTTCTTTGGGTTTTTCTATTTGTTTTAACAATGTAGCCTTTCGTTCAATAAGATGTTTTTCTGATCATGTATGGGTTACCATTGCAGATTTTTCTACTTCCCCATTCTTGACATTCCTGAGATTTTTTTTTTCACTCCACTTTTCAAATTTCTCCTCATTTTCCCTATGTAGACTCTCTCACATTCTTCACATTTAATCTGATAAATCCCTGATTTGCTTTCTTCTTCTATTTTCTCATTTTTGTTGGATCCAATCAATCTAATGATACTGAAGTCATATTTTGATGTCAATCATATGTTGAAATAAAAAAAAATTGAAACTTAAGGTGCTTCAATGGATGATATGTGAATGTCTTGAATTTTATGTTTGCTTCTTTTTCTTTTAGAAGTGTACTTGATTAATACAGTTTTGTGTTTTGAACTTGTTTATTTTTTATTGTAAATGAAGGGTATACAACTTTATTTAAAATATTTAAGAGAAAACTGTGCACCTGAGCTAAAATTTCCTGATAAAACCATCACATTTCTTCAAAACTATCAGTTTCAATATGTTACATTATTAGTAAGAGCATTGATGACCAATCCAAAGGACTTTCACTTTCATTCTCAGCTATAGTAATTCCTAGCTAAGTTCCAGTTGTAATGTAAATAAATCAGACAATATACGACTGCATTTTCATTGGTCGAATAATGGTTTCACTTTTAAGTGCACATTAGGTTACCATACATTGTTTGATGTGATTAAATTTTCTTTGGACTAATCTTTTTAAGATTATGAATTTCTGTTATAATGATTCTAGCTAGCACAAAATGTAGGGTGGGGTTGTACAAGACCAGCTTATGCCATTTTTGATGTAATTTAAAGTATTACGAAGTGTTGATGATACCATTTACCTCTGGGATTTAACCATCGTCAAAATATTGAAACCTATCATGAAATGAAGTAGTGGAAATATGATTTTACGTTGTAACCGTCAGACATGTTGAATGTTCCATAGAATAACAGATATGAAGAGGTAATTTATGTTATGTATTAAATCAGATTTAAAATGCAAGGAAACTAAAAGCTAACCAAACCTAAATCATTGAATGGAAACTAAATCAATTACTCTAACGTAGATGAATTCCAGGGAACGTCCTTTTTATTATTTTAAGCGGTTAAATATGTAAAAGACAAATTCGGACATAATTTGTTGAAGCCACTGATATGCTGTATCGGTGGTATATCTGTGGTCATCGGTGATGTATCTGTGTTCATCGGTGCTCATCGTTGTGATAATCGGTGGTTTATCGCTGGTTAGAAGTAAGAACTGTTGTAACCTTCGTGGTCAGGACAGGAAATAGTCCCACTTTATTTTCATATTTACGAGAAAATAAAGAAATGATAATAACTTTCCCAGATTGAAATACGTTAAATATAGTATTTGATTAGTATGTATGCCAATTATGTACTGTTAAAGTGCATAAATAAAAAGACACTGTTCTCCTACCCGGCCAAATGTAGTTCATTTTCTAACACTCAAAGTAAAGAAAATAAAGATAATAAAAAATATGTATTATCTAGCACATGTCTATACAAGTTAAATAGGAAAATCTTAAAATATATAATTACAATTTTAATAGATTAAATAAGCATTGTTTTCTTCTTATGCATGCACAATAAGTTGCAATTTCAATTTTTCAAAACGGCCTCTTCTGTGGAATTTCTAAAGCATTGAAAGGAAAAGCTTTTGAAAAGTGGAGAGAAACAGATTATTTTGAATGTTTTTAAACAGTTTACTGAAAAATATCCCACATTAGACATTGAGGATGTGGTAAAAATAACAGTACAGTTTGCAGGTGAGTCAGCATGGAACATAAATTCTGCTCGTAATGAAATTGTAAATAAAGGATATCTACCGTCGTCATGAAAAAGCAAAAACATCTGATTAGGTAGGCCCATATACAATTCTTCTTCTTCTTCCTTCCAAGTATTAGACCAAGGCCTGTTACAATCCTATAGAAAATTTTCCCTCCAGCATTTCATAGGACGGCCCAGTGATCTTCGTCCTTTTGGTATATAATTATAAACAGCTTTGGGGATCCGATTTGAACTCATTCTTCAAGATGGTGTTTCCAATTTAGTTGGTACTGTTTAATATATCCCAAAATTGGCATAGTCTTCAATTCTTTTAAGATATCAGTGTTCCTTTTCCGATCCCATCTGGTGTAACCCGCTGTTCTGCGCATGAATCTCATTTCACAAGCCGTTATTCTGCTTTCATGTTGTCTTTTTAGTGTCCATGCTTCACTACCATAGGTCAACACTGGTCTAGCCAAAGTGTTATACAATTTTTGTCATAAATAAAAGAAATGGACGAAGTTCCTAATTATTCAGATTATGCATTTTTATTTTCTTCTTCTTCTTCCTTTCATGTGATAGACCTAGCGGTCTGTTACGGTCTCAATCCAATGTTTGAAGGGTCTGCCCAATGATCTCTTGCCTGGTGGCTGGTAATTAAAGATTTGAAGTGGTATTCTTGTTCTGCTCATTCTTCTTACATGAGATTTCCAGTTGTTTCTGTATTTTTGCACGTATTCCATGATTGATTCTGTTTGTAATTCTTTGAGAATTACAAATGAGAAATTTTCTTTTCTTTACACAAGTAAATAAATACAAATATGAGGCGAGTCGTGAATATTCCAACTCCTATTAATTAAAATAAACCTCGTAATGTTACTTCCTTCAAACATTAAATAAATGTAACATGTAAGAAAATTTGCTATTTGTTTCAGGAAAAACAACCAGTTCCAAAGAGATCAAATGCTGAAGCCTTCAAGAAAGTTTTCAAATCTAAAATTTTATTGGCAAGATTACTTAACTGTGCTTTCTGTTGGTAAGTATTTTAATAACTAATGAATGAGTCGATTCTTACCTTACCTCGTATTTAATGTTTTTCTAACATGGGAACTGCAGTTTTCAAGAGGCATCCCTCTCATCCTCAGCAGAATCTGCAACTACCGGATTTTTGTGTTTGAATCTTCATCTACAAAGTTGCCATCTGGTGATTGATGAACCTTGAGATCAGGTCCCATTTACCAGGAATTTCAAAATTTATGGATCTAAATTTTTTCTTTTTCCAAGGGCAACTTAGAGTTGACTTGGCAGGAGACTATAAAAGAAGTTTGTGATATCAAAAGTAACTTAAATATTTTTTTTTGTGATTTTTTAGCAGTATCGCTGTGGTCTTGAGGTAGCGTGCTGCCTTGTCACGCAGCGGGCCCGGGTTCAATCCCCGGTTGGGGCAGTTTTTCTGGGTGAGGTTTTATCGGGGTTTTTCCTCACCTGTAAGACAAATGTCAGGAAAACTTTTAAGGCCCAAACGGTCCCCAAAATCATATGGCCATCACCATCATCATTATCCTTATCATTATCATCATCGTCATTCTTCACGGTGTGGATAGCAACGGGAAGCTACCACACCTACAATTCCCTAGTAAAGCTGCAAGCATAGCATGAAAATGCTGTGATTGCAGTGAAGGACCTGCCTTCAGGCAGAATTACTATGGATGGATTACCATTTAAGAATTAAATTAAACCTCATAGTGTTTTTTTTCCTGTGAAAGTTAAATAAGTATTACCATTATATTTGAAGAGAAAAATTTTTGCCTAGACCGAGACTCGAACCCGGGACCCTTGGATTTCCGGGCCAAGTGCTCTACCAACTGAGCTACCGAGGCGAGTTGCGATCTAGATGCAATTTTTTCTCGTATATACATTGTAATTCCTTGGTGCCAAATGCTTGAAACCATAGCTTCTATCTTTGCAAATGGCGGCTTCTTAGTTAAGAAGACATTTATTGGGAATTTAACACTACTTTATAAAGCCAGTAGGGCTTCTATTGACGATTTTATTATTAATTTAACACTTCTCATTGAATGATAAATTATATTTGAAGAGAAAAATTTTCGCCTAGACCAAGACTCGAACCCGGGACCCTTGGCTTTCTGGGCCAAGTGCTCTACCAACTGAGCTACCAAGGCGAGTTGCGATCTAGACGCAAATTTTTCTCTTATATAAGTTGTAATTCCCTCGTGCCAAATGCTTGAAACCATAGCTTCTATCTTTGCAAATGGCGGCTTCTTAGTTAAGAAGACATTTATTGGGAATTTAACACTACTTTATGAAGCCAGTAGGGCTTCTATTGACGATTTTGTTATTAATTTAACACTTCTCATTGAATTACTTATTGAATGTCCTTGTATTAATACTGCATTTGATGAAGAAATAAAAACAGAAGTAGATGTGGCACTGAAAAATCTCTTACTTCACTTGAACACATTTACTAAAGTAGTAATCCTAGTAGATTCAAAGGCAGCAATTACCTTAAACCAAACAGAAGAAAATAAAATTGGAATGTCGAGAACTGTTGAAGGAATTAGATAAACAAAATAAATTAATAGCATTCCAGTGGATACCATTTCATGTAGGAATATTTGGCAATGAAATAGAAGATAAACTTTTAAAAGCAGGCACTAGAACACAATAGCATTGCAGTTTGAACCATGCCTACAAAATAAAATCAATGATATAAAGAAATATTCCATGCAAAACCTGTATGTTTACAACCAATGTGTTAACCATACTAGTAGAATCAATTCATAAGTTGCGAGAAAGAAGACAAAAGTGCACCATTAAAAAGTCAAAAACATTGAGCCCAATCACAAACTGCACAATATTGCCAACTTAAAATGTACTTTAAATCACAAGAGGAGATTTAGAACAGTGCTATCTGTTCATGTGGAGTTGCTCCCCACATAAACCATTTGTAGAAATTTGAGCTCATCCCTCTTGTAGGAGGCCCTAGTCCTTCATGGGGCCCAGTGGCTTATTCTTCCATTCATGTAGCTAATGCTCTGGGGTTAACAACAAAGTTATTTTCCTTCTTGCTTCCCAATATTTGAATCAATACTAGTAAAATTCATCGCTCCAGTTAATTTTATATACAATATTTTAACAAAGTTGAGGACGACGGCACCTACCAACAGGTACAATTTAATTTTAACTTTCATCAATACTTGAATGTCACATCTTGATAATTTTGAAGAGCATCATGAGACATTTGTGTAGCTACAATAACATTTGTGTAGCTACAATAAGTAGCAACTTCAGGTTGAGAAATCAGCTATAATGGCTGGGGGACCTGTCATTCTGACCACATGTCACCCTACACTGGCTGGATGTGAGCAAAACATACACAAGAAACTTTTGAAGTTAGCAGGTATAAAACATGGGGGGGGGGAAATAAATGAACTACCAATAGAAATCAGAGCCAAAAAGAAGCAATAGTCAAATCCAAAGTGATGATAGAACATGACTCCCTAGCCTATCATTTACACAAGATCAGCATATATGAAACCAACATATCTGTTAAAAACACATAAAATGTTATGAATTTTGAAATTCCTAGAGAAAAGGATTTGATTATTATGAGTTGTGTATTTTGACTAAAAAAATGATCAGAGTCAAAATACATAACTCATAATAATTAAAAGAAACCTCATAATGTCATTTCTTACAAATATTAATTAAAAAGAGGATTTGATTTGAAAGTTCATTGGTCAACTTAAGGAAGAAAGAGGAGACAATCTAGAAGATTGCCAACTACTATTTCAACACTCGGAAATTAACTGAATATAGAAGGGAATTCTATAGAAATATGTTCCAGAATGAACAAATTATGAGGTGAGGTGTTAATTTCCGATTCTTTAATGATTATTAAATAAATGTGGGCTCAGACATCCTGGATAATCAACATGTGCTTCATTGTCCAGTGCTAATAATCTAACAAATCTGTACTGGGAAGCCAGAGAAGATAAAATACCATCAATATTTGCCATTGGATAAATAAAGAAATTTCCTGTGTATATTTAAAATCAAAAATAAGTTTCACTGGCTATAAGTGTGGCATGATTCCCATTAAACTCTTCTTGTTAAAGAAGCCACTAGAGGCATAGTGGAACAAAAAGTTCATACCTTGACGCGAGGGAATTGATATAATAAAGGAGAGAAATAATGAGTTTGAATCAGAATGCTTGGTAGTTTAGTGGGTAAAACACTTGTGTACAGAACCAGAGACATTGGGACCAAATCCCGATTCAGGCATATATTATGAAAATGATTCTACTTAATAAGTTGGGTCTGTTGAAACATAAAATAGATGTAAACATAAAATTATTAAAACAGAAAACACAAATGAACTCACCATAAGGGTAAAAAATTTCATATAGAAAAACAAGGAGAGAATCATGAATTTTGAAATTCCCGGGCAGAGAAATTTAATAAGCAAGTTCTTAGGATCGCAAAAAGAGGGAACAGGAGTCGACATCCAGGGCTAACAACTTAAAGATTAGTCTGTACCAAAATGGTGAAATTAAAGATGGAAGCAAAGATGTTTTGAAACATGTCTTACAGGAAACCACAAAATATGAGGTAAGATGATGGCAGATCCAACTTATTTATCTGGCATATATTTTTCTTCATAGTTAAATATGGGAATTATTTCACCATTATTGGTGAAATTGAATGTTTCTTACCTCTCCTCATAAATATTTTCTAAGTTGATCGCAATTTCAAGACTATAACTGTCTCATCATCAGAACTTTGTTGGCGACTGGTGTTATGTCGATCGGAATAAACTCTTCTTCTTCCCTCTGTTGGTGGACCGATGAACCTCTGGATCAGGTCAAAATTTGCGGGAATTTTGAAGTTCATAAGTTTTCTTTTGTTTTTCTGAATGTAGATCTTTTCCCAAACCGTGAGTTCCTTTTGTTTGTATATTTGTTATCATTATTATATTATTATTATTATTATTATTATTATTATTATTATTATCGTAAGTATTATTACTGTTATTATTGTACATGAAATCTACATTGCTACATTTAATGTATCTTTAACTGTTTATAATTAGTATAGTGTATATCTATATTTGTCAAATATTTATTTGTATTTGTGCTGAATGAGTGGAAGAGAAGGCCTTATGGCCTTAACTCTGCCAGAATAAATAAAACATTATTATTATTATTATATTTTTTCACAGGATCACAAACTCCTTTGTGTATATTGGACTGTCCCTCTCAGCAGTATCTGTTGGTGGTGATAAGTACACAAACTTTATGCTGGTTGCAATCGTAGAGATTCCAGCTTATGGAGTTACTCCAATATTGTCTGAAAAATTTGGCAGACGTCTTTCCTTGTGTGGATCTCTACTGATCGCTGGAGTCTGTTGTATTTGCTTTGCCTTCATTCCAGAGGGTAAGTTCAGTTATTCATTTTTTTTTTACTTTTCACATTATAAATAATTTTAGAAACTAATTACAAATACTTGTTTTATATATATATATATATATATATATATATATGTATGTATATATATATTTTTTTTTTCAAAAAATAAATTTGTCCAGAACTGGAACATGTTAAACTATATACTACATCAAAATTATATTTTCTGTTTTCCTTAGATTTCTTTACACAAAATTTACTATATGCTTACAGGAATTAACCTGAACAATAACCCAATGTCCAGTCCCTACCTTCTTGTGATGTAGCTGTTAACATATTACTTATTTTAGGAATTCACACTATGAGGTATATTCATTTAGGTAGAATTTTTTATCATTCACCTCATGAAGTGAGTGATAAAAAATTCTACCTAAATGTTAACATATTGTTTATGCAATATGAACTAAAGGGATGGCCTACCCACCAATTAGCACTGGTCAGCTTGGTGGGTTATAGACCGATCTGGTATTTTTTCCTTTTCTACTACCAGATCCCTCGTTTTACTTTCCTATTGAGTCTCCCTTGCCTGACCTCTTATTTTCTTTGATTCTGTTGACATTAGAGTATTTGAGGCTGAAGAGTTCATTTATGTCTTTCCTATCTCTCTTTCTTTTAACCTCATGGGCACTCAATGCCCACATAAGCTGTATGTACATAAATGGCGTCCCATTGCAACTTAAACACCATTCCATTCCATAGTAATTCTGCCCAAGGGCAGGTCCTTCACTGCAATCATAGTATTTTCATGTTATGCTTTGCAGCTTTACTAGGGAATTGTAGGTGTGGTAGCTTCCTGTTGCTTTCCACACCAGTGAAGGATGATGATGATGATGGCCATATGATTTCGGGGACCGTTTGGGCCTTAAAGTTTTCCTGACATTTGTGTTACAGGTGAGGAAGAACCCCGATAAAAACCTCACTCAGAAAAACTGCCCCGACCGAGGATCGAACCGGGCCCGCTGCATGACAAGGTAGCACGCTACCTTAAACACCATAAGTAATGAATTTGTGTCATCAACTATGGCTGGATACATGTAATGAAGAATGAAAAATGTTCATATATTAATGTTGGGAATTTTACAGTATGAGGTTTTCAATTGATAAAAAATATTGAGTCATGAATAATTTTACCTCGTATATCTATGTTCTTTAACACAGATTCAAAATATATTAAAGATGCACTAAAATTACTTAATCTTCAAGATGAAATTCACTATTGAAATAGAAAAAGATAACAAAATCCCATTTTTGGACTTGTACTTAATGAGAAATGAAAACGACTACAAAGAATTGAATTCAATATTTATAGAGAAGATACTCACATGGACAAGTACATAAAATCCTCAGGTTTTATTCATGTTTCACATAAACATAAAATTTTCAAGTCTCTTGTACAGGCTAATAAATATTCCACTAAATGAAGAAGATTTTGAGAATGAATACAATCATATTGTACACATAGCTAAAATGGTTTTGGAGAAGACATAATAAAGAAAAAAACTTGAACTACAAAAAAAGATTACATGAATACAAAACCCTGCAATATAATTCCAATAAAAACGAAAAATTCAAGAAAATTACTTACCATACAGAAGTTCATAACAGATTTTTAAAAATTAATATAACATTAGCTCCGACTAATACATTCAGCCTGAGTAATCTTCTGATAACTAATAAAAAAGTTAACACCCCAGATAATAAAAAAAATCTGGAATTTATCAAATTAATTGCGAAGATTGCAATAAAGTATATATAGGAAAAACAAAAAGGAATTTGGACACTCGCACAAAAGAACACTTTAGAAATATAAAAAATTCATATCAAATTCCGTTGAGGTGAATTCATGTGATGAAAGTTAAAAAATTAAATTGTACCTGTTGGTAGGTGCCGTTGTGCTCAACTTTGTTAAAATATTGTATATAAAATTAACTGGAGTGCTTTTGGAAGTTATCTTCCATCTTCTGCAGATTGAGCTTCTGCTACTCGTTGTTGTGTACGATGATGTATACTCCAACTGTTTGTAGCAGCAACTGACTTGTTCTTGACGATCTCATATAATGGGTTTGACTGGGGTGCATTCTCATTAATAAGTGAGGTGTTGTTTGTTTCCTTTATAATTTCGAGGTCTTCAAATATATTTATCCTAGCTGGAATATTTTCTCAGTGGATTATTGTGAGAGTATTTTCAATTGTGTTCATTCGATGACCTACGTTAATGAGATGTTTAGCATAGCCTGATTTATCACCCGCGTGTATGAAATCTTTTAGGTGTTCTTTCAATACAAAATATAAAGAACACCTAAAAGATTTCATACATGCGGATGATAAATCAAGCTATGCTAAACATCTCATTAATGCAGGTCATCGAACAAACACAATTGAAAATACTCTCACGATAATCCACCGAGAAAACATTCCAGCTAGGACAAATATATTTGAAGACCTCGAAATTATAAAGGAAACAAACAACACCTCACTTATTAATGAGAATGCACCCCAGTCAAACCCATTATATGAGAACGTCAAGAACAAGTCAGTTGCTGCTACAAACAGTTGGAGTATACATCAACGAGTAGCAGAAGCATCAACCTGCAGAAGATGGAAGATAACTTCTAAAAGCACTCCAGTTAATTTTATATACAATATTTTAACAAAGTTGAGGACAACGGCACCTGCCAACAGGTACAATTTAATTTTTTAACTTTCATCATATAAAAAATGGTAAAATTAAAAAATCGGCAATAGCAGCACGTTTGTTAGAGAATTATAGAATTGAAAAAGAAGCTAAACTTTTGAAACATCTATCTAAGCCTTTAGAATTAAGTTTGGGAAAATATATAAATTCTGAAAAACCAAGTTACAGTTGGAGTTTGAGTGAAAAAAGAAGGTAAAATGGTATTGTGAAAACATTGAGTTTTACGAGGTGAGATATAAAAACATTTTCTCCAACTCATTTATAAATTGAAAATGCCTCATAGTGTTACTTCCCATTGTAATTTTGATTAATATTATTTGAAATTAGATTTTATTATCTTTTATTAAACATACCCTTACAATAGACTGTTTGACTAAGTACTTTTATTATTTATGTTATGGAGACTATTTTTAGATTGAATTAAAATGTTTCATACCTCTCCTCATATCCAGTCTTCTAAGTAGAACACGATTTCAAAGCCTTTGCAGCTTCATCTTCAGTACTTTCTTGTCGACTGATGTTATGTCGATGAGAAGAATTATTTCTTCCCTCTGTTAGTGTACTGATAAACCTCCAGATCCAATCAGAATCTGCGGGAAAAGAACTCATGGTTTGGGGAAAAATCCACATTCAAAAAAACAAGAAAGAAAAACTTATGAACTTCAAAATTCCTGCGGGTTCTGATTGGATCTGGGGGGTTATCGGCCCACAGAGGGAAGAAGAAGTAGTTCTTCTGATCAACATAACATCAGTCGACAAGAAAGTACTAAAGATGAAGGCACTGAAATCACGATCTACTTAAAAGTCTGGATATGAGGAGAGGTATGAAACATTTTAATTTAATAATAAATTAAACCTCATAGTGATTTATTCCTAAATAAAGTTCAAGACTATTTTAAGTTTATTTATTACAATATTTGCTTTCTCATGCTGCAAGGGAGACCTGAAGATATACTAGGTGAGTAACAATGCTTAATTTTAACTTCACTTGTAGAACATCTTGCCTGAATCAAACACTGAGGGTCGAATGTTTAAACACATTAGACAGTAAAAGGCGTTCTCTGCTGATAAAGTTTTATTCAAACACATTTTTCTTACTCAGAAATCTATTCACGCGGTAATAATTGTAAAGCTACCTGACAAGGTACCTTAAGATCGTAGCTCAAGACATAAACTTATGTGAAAATCCCGAAGGGAACCGATGGTAACCGATGTAGTTTGAAACTTATCCAAGATGTCGGACCTTGAAGACTTCGATCATGTTTTCGGTATATGCGGAGAAGAGGAATTTGATAGAGTCTACCAAAGAATTCAACTGGAAGAACAGGAGAATCGGCGTAATATTGCGCGTCGCAGACGTGTTTGTATACGGTATTATTTGCGGGATGCAAGCATAAATGCATTCCTCTATAGCAGATGAAAATAACGGAAGTGGTTTTATCACTGAGAATTCTGGGTAATTTGTTGCCAATATTACGAAAACGTCAACATTCATGCATGACCGGTTAAGGCGGCCGTTAATTCGATCTCAGCTCACCAGTGATTGGAAGTAATTTGAGTAGAGAGTAATGTATTTGCATACGACCCTGAATGTCTCATATTACATTAAACAAAGTAATACTCGGTTTAGCATGTTGACATGTACCATGTTAAATGTCTGTGAATCTTTTTAATTTAAATAAACTTTGAGAATTTTTCTAATCAATGTTGCCTCATAAACTTTGAGATGAGTCTTAAGTTATTTTCTTCCAATCTGTCATAAATCTATCTGCCCAAGCCACCCCTAACAGGAAGATCATTGAATAAAGGCAACATGGGGGCAAAACCCTCATTAGTGTCAGTCACTGAAATTTTGCAAGGTTGTCAGCCTTTCTCTTTTAAGTATATTTCCTCAGTTTTTGCTAGTATTTATTTGTATACTGGGAAAGATAACTATGTCAACAATTCTTTCACCATATGTTTAGGAGGGTGTGATTTGGGTTTGCTAGTGGAAAGGGAGCACTTGAAAGAAAATATTTTAAGACTTGTCTTTCACTATATGCTTTTTCTATCATAAATAGTATCTTCATAATACATTTGTAAACCAGTTTCATTGATTGTAATTATCCTGTATTGTCACATGTTTTTGCATGATAGTGCATTCTGTCATACAGAAATGGCAATCATGATTGAAAGTTCAATTTCCTAAATTTCGGGGTTGCCAACCTATAAATAACTAAATAACTATACTGTAATATTATAAATTACCTACCTAGGGCAGGAAGTAAAACCACTGCCCTTTATGTACATGTACAATGTATATACAAAAAATATCCAAAATATAGTGTTAATGTACATTATGCAAAAGAAATCACTGTATTTTAATATAATATGGTATTTGACCAAAATGATATTTCTTCCTATTTCTATTTCTCTTCTAACATTTCTATCTAGCCTCCCTTGGCTAAACTCTTGTTTTCTTCTGACCCTAATGATATTACAGCACTCGAGATATTAGGGTTTTTTTTCTTTCTCTGTCAGTTTGATGAGTTATTGACCAAAACTGATTCATTTCTTTTCAGTATCAGTCTCCCTTCCGTATCATCTGTCCTATTTAGCCTCTCTTGGCTAACTCTTGTTTTCTTCGACTTGATGATGTTAGGGTATTTGAGGCCTAGCAGATCTCTTCCAATTTTCTCTTCTATATCTACCTTTTCATTATAAATTACTCATAGCAACATCGTGGGCACTCACCTTGATGGGATGAGAGGATTTAAGTGTTACCAAAATTTTAAGAAATGCCCACATAAGCTGCAAATACACCAATGCAACCCCATTGCCATAAATAGTGTAACTATGCAGTGGAATCATGTCATCAGCTACGGCTGGAAACATGTAATAGAAAGAAAACACTAAGCTTTATTTGAAACAACATAAAAAAATAAATTCATACTTGATGCCATTTTATAACTGATTAGTGTCACAGTTTGCTGAAGTTTCAACTAATTTATTTTTGGCATTTACCATATATACATTGGCCAGACTGTTAATGTCAGTCAGTTGTTTATAATGAACACAAATATTTCCAACAAAGATGTTATTATTTTACTATCATTTATTATTTTAAAAACACCATCTTGCAAAAAAATAATGTACAACACACGTTTGTGAAGTTGTTCTATAGAATCTCAGAAATTAAAAACCTTGCTATTGCTTGGTTTTTAATCATTTCCTCACTTTTGTAAAAACCACTTTCCAACCTCGCATTGTAATATACTATTGTCCTAGTTGAACAAGAGAGAAGGCAATATAGTCTTAACTCCACCTGGATATATAAATGAAAATAAATATTTTGTTTGCTATATGATGTTATTCCTCTAACAGATCTGGATACTGTAAAACTGATTGTGTTCTTGGCGGGCAAGTTTTCTATCACCATTGCCTTCACTGTAGTGTACGTGTTTACGGCTGAGCTGTTCCCAACAGAGCTGCGTCATTCAATGCTAGGCACCTGCTCCATGGTGGGACGTATTGGTTCCATTGTTGCACCTCAAACTCCGTTACTTGTAAGTATTGCTTAATCATGTTTTACAATTAAAAGATTCAAATTTTTGTTAATGCAGACGATGCATTGAATTCTATTCTATAGTGTTCTGCCCTAGGGCAGGTCTTTCACTGCAGTCGTAGCATTTTCATGCTTTGCTTTGCACCTTTATTAGGGGATTATAGGTGTGGTAGCTTCCAGTTGCTTTCCACACTGGTTGAGGATGATGATGATGATGGCCAGATGTTTGGGGGGGGGCTTTTGGGCCTTAAAGCTACCTGATATTTGTCTTATAGGTGAGGAAAAAAACCTCACCCAAGAAGCTTGTCCCAACTGTGGATTGAACCTGGGCCCGCTGCATGACAAGGCACTACCTTGATACCACAGTGGACAGATGCATTGAATATCAATTATAAATTTAGTCATATTAAAAAAAAAGAGAGAGGAACATTAAAGGTTAAAATTCTAAAATGTATCTGAGGTTTCAGCCTCCTAAACTAAGTCTAGTCTATTCTACCCCTACACATCACACATGGAGACATAGGTGTTTCCTATCTGAGATTTTTTTTTTCATCCTAAAATATCCATCAATCCCAGCCAGATTTGAATCCATGAACCTCGGGACTAGAGGCAAGCAACATAACCACTAGACCAACCCGGCCGACCTGGTAATTTATAGCCTTTTAGGTAAAATTTTATGACTCACCTCATATTTTTCTTCTTTTTTAAACTAGTTTCGGAACTTTACACTTCAGTTCCATCTGTATTTTCATGACCATTGTTCTGTTGTCTTGAAGAGCCATCTCTCACTTCCTCTGTTGGTAGATGGAGAAACCTCAAAATCAGGTCATTTCACCGGGAATTTCAAAATTCATTAATTTCTCCTTTCTGTTTTTAATGTAGATTTATTTTCCCCTCAAACCATGAGTTCATTGGGTTTTTCTATTTGTTTTATTATTTTAGCCATTTTAAAGAAGAAGAAGAATACGAGGTGACGTAATGACATTTTTTACTCAAATAAAAAGTGTTGATTCTTAAAGAAGTTAATCACTATATTTTGTTATAATGACTATTTAACTCATGCCCCAAATGGGAGTCAATGATCAATCATGTTTCAATGAATTTTGTTTTATAACCATTGACAGTCATGTTTTACCTCACTTTTTGTCAAATTCTCTTCACCAGCTCCTGCTTTTGTGATAAAAAAAGCTCCTCCTTTTTAATATTCTGAACAGGTCAGAGCATTATTTTGCAGTGACTGACTCTCCAACAAATACAATCATTAAAACTTTAACACGGTAACCTCAACGGAGTTTCATAATGTATTTTAAAAACATTGATACATTGAATATAGCAAATAATGAACAGATTCTTTCGAACTACGCATTTGATAATTGTGTGTTCAATAATTGTGTTTTTAACTAATGATTTTACTGAGTTGTTTACTTACTTACTTACCTACCTACTTACTTACTTACTTACTCACTGGCATTATCAAACCCAATAGGATCATGGCCGCACATACATAAACTCTCCATATATCCCTATCCTGAGCTAAATGCTTTCCAATCATTTCCTGTATAATCTACTTCCCTCAAATCATAGTTAATGTTATTCTCCCACCTCATTCTTGGTCTACCAACTGGATGTTTTCTCTCTGGCTTTCCTACAAGAAGCTTCAATGCACATCTTTCATTCCCCATACGTGCAACATGTCCTGCCCATCGCAGCCTATGACACTTAACTGTTCTTATTATATCTGGCTTCCTATAAAGACCATGTAGTTCATTACTAAAAAAGTTAATTAATGACGTATAATGTTGGTTATAATGTACAGTTTGATGCATTTCATTTTCCTCCACTAGGGTTTATTCTTACAATATTGTGATCCTATTTGGCAATAAATAATATGATCAAGTTGCAGCGAATAAACATAACCACACATTTCTGATTTGTTTTCAAACATCACCATTTACATTAAATAAATAAATATTTTAAAATACTGGTAACTATATTTAAATAATGGTTTTTTAGTAAACAGCTTAATTTTATTCTTTAATAGTCCTGACAAATGTCACACTTGATTTCCAAATCCTCTAGATAAATTCACTCGTCACAAAACAAAGTGACTAGTGAATTAATTGATGATTTGGAAATCATTCATGACATTACTTATGATGATGTGTTTCAGGCGGAGGTCTCCAAATCCCTGCCTTTCTTCCTCTTTGGTGGAATTTCTGTGGCATCAGGTATACTCATTCTACTAGTACCAGAAACACTCAACCAGAAACTACCAGACACTGTAGAAGAAGCTGAAGAGTTGGGAAGAAAACAGCAGAATACATGATACAACACTTAGAATTTAGTGCTAGAACAATAAAGTTGAGTGATTCAAGAAACATTTCCCAGGTGACGTGATTACTATTGCTTTTTGTGCAATGAATAATGCAGTGATAAAATAGGATTTATCAATCGTAGCAAACATAAATGCAAGTGGAAGACAAATGTATCACATGTGAAGGTATTGCTCAGGGATGCAGCTAAAAAAAACTACAGTAGCTATAATACAATTAACAAATTTTTATAGCTATTTCTGACATAGGTTGACCATATTTTAATAAGAGAAATATGGGACATTGGAATGACAAAAAAAACAGAGATTTACTAACATTCTGTACTATTTACCTAAACATGACAATAAGAAAATAAACAAAAAAGGAAAATAAAACTTATTGAACAAAAAAACAATAATTTCAGAATGTATACAATTAAAAGCTTTTCTCTTTTAATTATACTGTGTATGTGTGTTTGTATATATATATAACATTTTTGTTTGGCTTCCCATCTACATAAATTAATCATCCTCCTTATTCCAAATTGTATGCATTGTAGAGAGGAAAACACTGCAAAGGTTATGACTTATTTCCAGAAGTGTCAAATTTAACAGCTGTAGTTCTCTCAATATATATGATGTCCACAAAATCACACAAAGTCCATTATAAAAATGTTAATGAAACATACCTCATAAACTATATGAGATAGATACTTGCGTTTTTTTATTTTTTTCAACATGTTCTATGTCTTTTGAAGTTTACTTACTTATTGACTTTATGGCCCTTTAAGTCAAATCATAGTCTCTCCATTGTTAGAAGTTTCTAATTTAGTCATGACTGAAGAGGGACAAGATGTTGTCTGAAACTGTAGGCATCAAAGAAATTTGAAATTGTATGAGGTGAGTCGTTAAAAATATGTTCTCCACTCACTATTAATGTATAACCTCATAATGTTTACTTCCCAACATTAATTTAAATATAAACTAATTTAGTTATGCTTATTTCTCTGCAGGTGTCATGAATGATATGTGGTCAATATACCGACCCAATGAGACCTCTAGTAGTCTATTAAGGTATTAGGGGATACTAGCAATAATGAGCATCCCATTACTTCTTTAAAAAATTGAAAAAAACATAAATTTTGATATGAAAATGTTAATAATTATTTAACTTTTATAGGAATTAATCACTATGAGGTTTAATTTATGGTGAAATTAAATGTTTCTTACCTCTCCTCATATAAATCTTTTAAGTTGATCGCGATTTCGAGACTATAACTGTCTCTTACCTCAAGAATGAATATATATATATATATTATTAAGGTAGAATATGTTTATCACTCACCTCATATTGTTCTTCTTATTTGATTATAAACTAGTTTCGGAACATAGTCTCTGTTCCGAAACTAGTTTATAATCAAATAAGAAGAACAATATGAGGTGAGTGATAAACATATTCTACCTTAATGAATATACCTCATAGTGAGAATTCCTAAAATAAGTAAGTATATATATATATTTTATAAAAAATGCTCCAAATGCATTAGAATTGAATGAGAAGTTTACATAAACATAACTTAGAAATTATATTATTATAGCAACATGGCTGCATCCAGCAATAATATGGCTAATGCAAAATAATCATTGCTACTCATGTGGTTTTTCTCATTATTATAAAAAAAATAAAGATTGTTATACATGGCTCTAGACAACAGATTACTCCCTATTATTGGAAAATCCATCTGGATACATTTGTAGCACTAACTAAATGTCGGATAATCTAACCAAATCTCAATCTAACCTGCCCAAATGTACCTAAATGTGAGGAAATATTTTTTTTTTCATAATTTTTAAGTTACATTTATTGCCTCTTGCAGAAACTTCAGTAAACTTTGCTGGGTTATCGCTCGACTAAATCATGGATAATGCCACTGGTGTAGGGTAAATATAAGCAATAAATATCAATCTAGTGGTCCGCTTGAAGATAAGTATAATTTCAGAATTCCTCACCATTGCTAGATCAGCAGATATTACTTGGATTATGAAAGTTGGTAAATTTTGCTTAGAGGCCTCTTTTTCAGGCTTAAAGGTTTTTTATGAGCCTGAAAATCATCAGACTCAGGACCCATGGCTTAAAGTCCCTTCCTGAGGACTTGTTCCTTGGATTTTTCCATCTTAAAATTGTCAAAATAGACAAACATATTCATAGTTTTCTGTGACACTCTTGATTTCTGGTATTTCACAAAATAAACAATAACATATTTTTAAAGTAATGTATTATAATTAAAAATCGTGTTCGTTATTATTCCATATTCCAGGTATTGCAAATTTCTTTCAGAATGAACATTGATAATTTTATTTAGCCATGTACATTATCAAGAAATAACATATTTTTTCAGGAGAATTAAGTATGACATTTAGAAGTTATTCTAAACAGAGATTTAATTCACGTTGATAATTAGGAAGTAGATTTTTAGATGCTAAAAGTTAAGATTGAATTATAGTATGCCTATAATGAGTAAAAATACTTTTTTTTAATGATTAAAAGTAACTTTTATATAGATTTATGAATATAACTTAAAGAAACTTTTTTGTTACTTTTTGTGGAATCTAACAGTGGCATGCAATCAGGGGAAGCAACTGTAGTACTGCTTTGGTAACAATATTGAACACATGATTATTCATTAATATAATGATAAAACTACCATATCATATTTCTTTGAAACATAATTATAAAATGATTAATACATTTCCATATTTTAAAAGTACAGTAGGAAGTAACATTAAGGGATTTATTTAATAATTAAGATGTTTGGTCTATGTATTCTGTGAAGAATACACAGACCAAATATCTTAATTACATTTACATATGTTGCATTATTGATATGACTATTGATAAGAGAGCCAAAGCAAATTTATTTCCACATGTGTTGAGTAGCAACAGACAGTTGCCCATGCACCTCATTTTTACACATATATGTATTTTTTCTGCTACAAATGAAGCTCGTTTCAGATTTTGCTTGCATATATGCAAGCCTGTTATACAGGATTCAGGTTAGAGGATAGCAAAAAAAAAATTATAAAATTATTGAACACTGATTCAGTTTAAAAAGAAATACAGCAGTTTAATATGTTAGTGCATACAATTTTTACGAGTATATCTTCAAAGGAAAGGTCACTTTCAGCACTGAAGAAAATCAAAAAGCTACTCTCAAAATTCTAGCAGAGAAGAGAGACTCTTGATATTGTTTCAATTGAAGTGTGCCTATTAGAAGAACTTAGAAAGAACAGATTTTTAAGATTGTGGTTACCTACTTCCCAGGGGAGAAAGATGGAATTTCACTTGATCTAGGCAAGAAAATGTGCCAAGTACTGTGCAGTTCTGCCTTCTTTAGCCGCTTTTGAGGAGTCTATGGTGAATGGTGCAGTAATAGGAGAGGGCAAGTTGCAGGTATTGCCAGTAACTACCCTCAGTTTAGAAAACATAATAGTTACTACACATTGCATTTTTTTATCTAATAGTTCTGTGTTAGTGAATATTTTTGTTGTCTAATAATTTTAGTGTTCATTATAGAATAGTGTTGTTTTTATAACAATTAATTTTTTCATTATTATTATTATTATTAATAATAAGACAATTTTTTTGCATGGCTACTAGTTCCATCCCCCACTCGGCAATGTTCCCTTCTGCCACGTGCCTTTGGGTTCACCAAACGGCTACAGTTATCAGAACTGGACTATATTAAGAGTGAATTATTTTGTATTAAATTTTGCTTATTGGTAACTATAATAAATATTAAGCTAGATTACTATATATGTATATATAAAGTTTATATATGAAGGGAACAGGGAAAGAACAAGGTAAGTCACTTTTTTTTGTCAAAATGGAGTTTGAGATGACATTAGATTCTTCATGGAAAGCACTATCATTTATAAGTGTGAAACAGTAAAATATACAGTTTAGTCATGAGTTTATTTATCTCCAAAGTTAGGTTTAGGGTAAGGAAGTATGTATGTTGTACAACTAAAAGTACATTTTCTAGGTTTCAAGGAAAAATTGGCTTACCTAGTTTTTGCCTTTACTCTTCATACATATACATAAGTTTATATTAGAATATAGTCAGTTGTGACTATATCAAAGGAAACCTACCCATTGATTTACTTTTGTTCACTTAAAAGTTGTAATATTCAAAGCTTCAGCTATCTGAATGATCAATGCATGCCACTGGAATCTAGCAATATTATCTTGATATTCCACATGTTACTTTTAGGTTAGGAAAGAAATGATGTTACATTTACATGTTTATCTGTCTGTGTTTTTATTTTAAATTTAACATTTCTTTCTGAAGGACAAATTATATTTAAAGGTAAAAATACACACCCAGTCTAGGCATATATTTTTCTTTATAATTGAAGAGAAAAATTACATGTTCAGACTGGGGTCTGAACCCAGGTCTTAATAATAAAGAAGCCGCCATTTGCAAGATTGAAGGAACGGTTTCGTACCATTTGGCGCTTGGGAATTAACAGTGTATATAAGAGAAAGATTTGCATTTAGATCGGAGTACTCAGGTAGTCAAGGGAAGAGCATTGGCCTAGAAAGCCTAAGGTCCTGGGTTCAAATCCCAGTCTGAGCGAATGATTTTTCTCTTCAAGTATAATTTATCCATCATTTAGATGTATAAAATGAATAATAAAAACATTGATATATTTTTCGCTTCAAATATGTTAATCTGTTTTTCATTAATATTTAAAGAAAGTGACACTATGAGGTTTATTGTAATTAATAAATAGTTAGATTTTTATGACTCACCTCATTATTGTAGATTTCTTAAAGACTACAGTTTTGATTCGCTATGTATCAAAGCCATAGTCTTGAAGAAATCTACAAGTATGAGGGGAGTCGTAAAAATCTAACTACTTATTAATGTTAATCTGTGTTTATCTTAACTTTCAAGTATATAAAAATCCTCTCTAGTAAAATCTGTTGAACTAAATAAAAGGTATGAACATTTTCTTTTTTTTTTTTTTTTTTTTTTTTAAGATTTTCCCAGAACACTGATATTTTGATGATATCATTAAGCAATATTAGTGACTGCATACATTAAAGACTGAGATTCTAATGACATTATTTTCTTCCTTATAGGAAGGTTAATAATTATCGATACATGTTCAGACTGGGGTCTGAACCCAGGTCTTAATAATAAAGAAGCCGCCATTTGCAAGATTGAAGGAACGGTTTCGTACCATTTGGCGCTTGGGAATTAACAGTGTATATAAGAGAAAGATTTGCATTTAGATCGGAGTACTCAGGTAGTCAAGGGAAGAGCATTGGCCTAGAAAGCCTAAGGTCCTGGGTTCAAATCCCAGTCTGAGCGAATGATTTTTCTCTTCAAGTATAATTTATCCATCATTTAGATGTATAAAATGAATAATAAAAACATTGATATATTTTTCGCTTCAAATATGTTAATCTGTTTTTCATTAATATTTAAAGAAAGTGACACTATGAGGTTTATTGTAATTAATAAATAGTTAGATTTTTATGACTCACCTCATTATTGTAGATTTCTTAAAGACTACAGTTTTGATTCGCTATGTATCAAAGCCATAGTCTTGAAGAAATCTACAAGTATGAGGGGAGTCGTAAAAATCTAACTACTTATTAATGTTAATCTGTGTTTATCTTAACTTTCAAGTATATAAAAATCCTCTCTAGTAAAATCTGTTGAACTAAATAAAAGGTATGAACATTTTCTTTTTTTTTTTTTAAGATTTTCCCAGAACACTGATATTTTGATGATATCATTAAGCAATATTAGTGACTGCATACATTAAAGACTGAGATTCTAATGACATTATTTTCTTCCTTATAGGAAGGTTAATAATTATCGATACATGTGATTTTTCAAAGCTGGCACACATTTGCCATCTACTTGCATTATATTTCAAATGCCACTTGGACAGAACTGGTTTAAGTGTGCACAGTACTTAGACTTAAGACATTTGCAGTAAACAAGATGTAAAGAAGATGAAATTTTTAGATGAGATGATTGTATTTTCAACTTTTTTTAATAAATAACTGAATATCTTTAGCAATTTTATGTCTGGCATAAATTATTCACAATGACACAGGTTTTCAATTGAGTAAACGAAAAATTTTTCAATCATACAAGTTCCAATCATACACCATGCGCATGCGCCAACAAATGCGAAGCAGTTTACACTATGGAATCACGGGATGCAGCCAATATATACATGATATTTAACAAACCTAAAAGCTAACCTAATGCAACTTAAGTACTCTAACCTGTAAAAGACCAACCTAAAAGCTAACCTAACATAATTTAAGCACTCTAATCTGTGAAAGAATGCAATGCCCAAAAATAAATAAGTTCTGAAATTCTGAAGTATATGCGTATAGTTAATTAGTACATACTCTATGTTGGCTGTACTGGATATTCATTAAAATCAATATGGCTGCCATGTCATAGAAAAATATATTGAAATAATCATTTGAAAAAATGTAAAAAACATTGTAAATGGTGAGAAATAATTTGAAATATGAAACCCTATGAAGGAAGTTTACGAAGGAATTAAAAAAGTCACGTCGCAGGTTGTGAAGAATAGCTGAGTAAACTCTTCTTTGCTCTGTTACTCGGCAGAATTCCTACTTCTTCCTGATATGGTTATCCTCATTTGATTTTCCTGAATATAGGAATGTTTGTCCAACTGCAATCTTTCTTCTTCTTCTTTCTTTCAAGTATTAGGCCAAGGTCTGTTATGATTCTATAGAAAATTTTCCCTCCAGCGTTTCATAGTACGGCCCAGAGATCTTTGTCCTCTTGGTATATAATTATAAACAGCTTTGGGGATCCGATTTGAACTCATTCTTTCAAGATGGTGTTTCCAATTTAGTTGGTACTGTTTAATATATTCCAAAATTGGCATAGTCTTCAATTCTTTTAAGATATTGGTGTTCCTTTTCCAATCCCATCTATCTTTTATCTCTCCAAACTTATTCCAATATACTTCTCTTACTCTTAATATATCCAGTTTAGATCTCTCTGGTTTTGCAGTAACTTTTTTTTCATTTTCCTGCCCCATACATAGTTCTAACATTCCAAAAATCAATAGCAGTATCTTACTTCATGCCTAAGTTCATACTTTCAAGATCCATCTGGCTGTTTTGTTTAATTATGTTAATGTATGTATGTATGTATTTATTGAACTACTGTTAGGCCATGGCCTTTTGGTAAATAAATATATGTACATCTCGTTAACTCAATATAGGTTCAAATATAATTCAATATAGGTAGTTCAAAATATTGTATAATTCAAATAAAAGTTTATTCCCCTTGAAACCCCTATTTAAATCAATGTTAAAATTAAATACTTGTTACAATTTTCATTAATATTTAGATGAAGTGACCCTTTGAGGTTTATTGTAATTAATAATTGAGTTTGAATTTTAACACCTCACCTCACAATTGTAGATGTCTTGATGGTTAGATGGAGCTGAAGATGGTACACAGAAGTATCAAAAATAGTCTTCAAGAAATCTACAATTATGAGGTGAGATGTTAAATTCTAACTCAGTTATTAATTACTTATTACAATTTCAAAATATTATTAACATACAGACTAAACAAAGCACAATATGGATGTTTGATTGAGTTTGAGAGCCAGTTTAAAACTCATAGGTCATATGGGCTTTATTGACATATTTCTGTCATTTAATAGAAAAGAGTACAGTGCTACGAAAAAAAATAATTTCCCTGTATAATAGTCACCAAGGTCAGCTGTAAGACAATTCACATTGTCTATTGTTTTTATTGTTTCTATAGTAACATATTAAACAAATTTTGACATGACATATATGTTCTGAATTTAACATTAAGAAACTTTTTTGTTATGAAAATATGGTATAAAAATGTTAACTTTCACAAGGTGAGTTTTTAAAAAATGGGATTTTATAAATTTGTCCTTAACTATAAATGTTATACAACATGAGTATTTAAATATAGGCTGTAATATACCATAATATTATTAAAGATATGCTATAGCACAAGCATAAAGGTACAGTATTGGTAGAAAATTGAGAAATGTGATTATTAAATTTGAATTTGTGTGATGTATTAGTTTATCAATCTATAATGACATAGCCCATTGTTGAGCTTTAGCCTTTCCTTTGTAATGAGTTACTAGACCAAGTTAATTTTTAGTTACCTTATTTGCTCATAGATGTCATGCGGTCAACACACCAACCCAATGAGACGTCTAAACAAGCAACTAAGGTATTACTAGGACACTGATGTCAGTAAATTTTGCTTAGAGGCCTCTTTATTCAGGCTTAAGTATCTTTTATGAGCCTGAAAATCTTCACACTTGGGACCCACAGCTTAAAGTCCCTCCTGGAGGACTTGCTCCTTGGATTTTTCCATCCTAAAAATCCATTGACCCTGGCTGGGTTTAAACCCAGAACCTCGGAACCAGAGGTAAGGAGCATAACCACTAGTCCATCGTGGCCAATAATGTATTAGTTTATATCATCATCAAGCAAATAAATGGACAATCTGACAAAGTTACAATAATTATTTTAAAGAATGGATCACTTAAAAAGTGATAAAATATATGAAGAGCTTTTTTTTTTTCAAAAATAAAAAATGAAAGTATAAAAATGTACAGTTTCCTTCCCAAATAATATTCTTGGTGGCTTCTTTGCCAACAGTCCACCTATACTCATTTTATTTTATTTCATTAGGTGAACAAAATTGGCAAGTTGGGGTTAAGAAAATGGACAAAATTAATGTATAACAGATTAGTTCACAGTTTTTTGGGTAATCTTGCGCATCATAAGGAAAAGTTGGCTATTCTGTTTGAACATTGACTAATATATTTTGAAGAGAAAAATTTTCGCCTAGACCGAGACTCGAACCCGGGACCCTTGGCTTTCCGGGCCAAGTGCTCTACCAACTGAGCTACCGAGGCGAGTTGCGATCTAGATGCAAATTTTTCTCTTATATACGTTGTAATATCCCTCGTGCCAAATGCTTGAAACCATAGCTTCTATCTTTGCAAGTGGCGGCTTCTTGGTTAAGAAGACATTTATCGGGAATTTAACACTACTTTGACTAATACACTTAGACTCCTGGCATAGAATCCACTCTTGGCTACTAATATTTGTTAATATTTTGTAGTCCTAATTTTTTTTTAGGCAAATGGCTATTTAGTTTCCTTGTTGGTAAATACAAGATGCTATTAACCTTTAAACGCCCACGAGCCCATATGCTGGGTTTTAAATTGTACGTCCAGTATGCCCGCAGACCCAGCGTATGGGTTCTGAGCAGGCGGAGCTGTTTGGTTGCTTGAAATTATACTGGATAATACTACTTTTGTTACATACCTTTTTTCAGGGTTATCAGATGCTTGGCAACGTGATGTGAAATTAACATTTCTTTATTAACGGTTTGTTTTTGTGTGATAAGTCTCAAAACAATTACCAATACACAAACCGACAACACACTTTTTACACTTCACTTGCACGTTTTCTGCTTCCCCGTGCCAAACACAAACAACAAATTAGTCTTTGTAAAGCTAACGGCCAATGTTGACTAAAGTTAACCTCCATTCATGAAAGGTCTGTACTCAATATACTAGGTCTACCATGGAGTTGTCTACAGGGTGTTCTACCATCCTGTTCCAAAAAGTCCTCTGACAAGTTTTAACGTAAGAAGTCACTATGTGTTTTATTGGCAACAATTAAGTATGAAAAAGTGAAAACTGTCTATAGAATGGTTAAGTTTTCTAACAAATGAAAACATTTAAATTTTTGATTGAGAGACACAGCTATAACGGCTGGGGGACTCGGACATGCTGGCCACGTGTCACCAATGCACTGGCTAGATGATCATCTACCTTTGTGATTGACACATGTGGGTGTGAGGCCAGCAGCCGGCTGGTAGGCTAAGGGCCTTCTAGGCCTGTCGCACCATGAAATTATTACTATTATTATTATTATTATTATTATTATTAGATTATTAGGCATCCTTTTTCTCTTAGGTCTTACTATCCCACATGTTATATCCCATTAGAATAATTAGTCCAAGAAAAAGGTACATTTCTGATTCTGTCATGTCAGGGGGAAGAGTACAGTTTTCTTCACGAACCCAAGACCCTACCCGTAAGTCAGGTGTCTCACAGGTATAAGTGTCAGTTGATTGTAGCTCGTAATTGTCACAGTCCGACAATTTCATATATTTCAGCAGAACTTAGTGATTTTGTACCAGACATATCGTAAACTTCACTCTGAGTCACAAAACTATGAATGAATATGGGGTGTGTTGGAATGTGACCTTTTTTTTCAAAGCTTTGGGGGAAAACTGACTGGATGCAACATAACACGAATTCTAAACAAAAGATTGCAAGAGGGTTGAAATATACCTAAATATATATATACAGTTTTTCACTTCTAACCTGATTCAGAACACATTAAAATCCCTAAAGTTATTTGGCAACTATCATGAATTTAAATATTCTCTATATGGTATAAAATATCACTACGGCTTTTTGCCATGAATATCACCGATTTTACAATAATATTTAACACTATAAACAATGTTTGTGACCCCCACAGATTTTAAAATATGAGTTAATAAAATTAGCAAAGTTATAGTCAAAAGCCAAGGAGTTTGAAAGCTAGGTGGATATTTAAACCTGGGCAGCCTGCCGCTACCTGGCCATTTAAACTTGGGCGCTTAAAGGTTAATGTAACATACGGGCACATAAGAATACAAAGAGAAAGATTACCTAGAAGAGTGTTGGAAAAAAATTTCAATTATTGAGTGATTATGGTAGATATCTCAAATGTATATTCATTTTTTAACAAATATGAACATAACCCTTTGATGTATGAATATAGATGTTTATACCAAACAAATAAAAATCTAGGTAATATGTGTTTTTGCCTTCTTATGAAATACACCCTCCAGCCAGTTTGTTAATTGAATCAATCAAATGAATGAATGATTCAGATTCATAAAACTTAGGTTATGTGATGTGTGAGTTATACCAAACCCCAGCCACCACCCCTAAAGGAAGATTCTTTACACATATGAAAATCAAAACCACCTAAACTCAAAATTCATCATCTAGTAAAAATTATTAACATCTTCAAAGGACCTCTCTGCCAAATAAGATAATGAATAAACTATTACGAGTTAGCCACCCATTACTTAAAATTGCCAATAATGCCTTAATTGACCTTCCATCTCCATCCAGTATTAGAGCATGATGAAATTTTGATATCAGTGGTAATTATAGTGACATCAGTACATTGTTATGGTACAAAAGCACATCAAGTTTTAATAAATGTCAAAATATCCTATTTTTCCAGTATAAGACATAAAGCTAACCCCGGTGGAATTCAACAAAACTAATAATATAATATTTGAATAATATATTTGAAGAGAAAAATTTTTGCCTAGACCGAGACTCGGACCCGGGACCCTTGACTTTCCGGGCGAAATGCTCTACCAACTGAGCTGCCGAGCGCGAGTTGTGATCTAGATGCAAATTTTTCTCTTATATACGTTGTAATTCCCTCGTGCCAAATGCTTGAAACCCTTGCTTCTATCTTTGCAAATGGCGGCTTCAGTCACATTGGTGACCGACAGCTGTGCGTTCCACCCACCGCTGCTAGACCGGACATTTCTGTCAGTGAGGTGGACTTTTAAATTTTAAACGGCGCTAGCACAGTGTGGTTTTTACATCAATATATTTACAGCCAATTACAATAATACATAAGTAATTCTTTATTAATGTTCTCACCAGACCTTCTAGTAGAAATTGGGGGTTGGAAACATTCTCCTTTATGTAAAGGCACAGTGCAACAGGATCATATGTAGTGAGTTTCTTTTCTTGTGTTCACTGCAAAAAGGGCAAGTTTTGGAGGGTATTTTTTCTTTCCAGTCACAAATGGTGTTAATTTATGTTTCTTTATGTCTCCTGACAGCTTATCTGGTGGGTCTTGACCTGGTGTCCTAGAAGTGGTTTCCTTTTCTCTCTGTCTTTCTTCATCTTCCCTGTCATCTGTTCCTAATTCACGACTGCCAAACAAGAGGCTGTTTCAAGCAAAAAAAACTTCTGTTTGACATTTTGTTGTTAGGGTTTTGAAATGTATAGACCCTGAAAGCATTAAAGAGTGCACAATTCAGAAGTCACAATACAACTTTCTTGCTCCATTTCACTGTTTTTCTAAGGATAGAGTAATATGTTAGGTACTGGTCAGCCCAGTCTACGCCCTTCACATACTTGTTATATTGGAGTATTCAATAGGGCATTTTAACAACTTTACCCCTCCCACTCTCTTGTTGCCTGATGTAATGTGCTAACCATTCTTACGTCTCTCTTATCTTTCCATGTTTGAAGCAAAACTCCTCCCTTATTTTCTCCTGGTTTGAGTTTATTTCCACAAATTATTTTTGAAGCCCCCTGTTAATCCTTATTGTTCCACAAACTCTCGCCTTTCTTTCAAGCAAATTTTCAGCTATAGCCACACTATTATAATAATTATCCTGGTAGACATGATGCCACAGATATAAATTCGGCTTCCACTGCAACATATATTTACAGGTTACATACGTATCCCGTAATCGCCTAACACCCGGCACTAAAATTCCATTTCACCAGCTGTCTGTCTTAAAACTGTAAACAACTCTTTCTGTAAATATGGAAATTTCTTAAAAGAGAAGACAAGGGTACAAAAATAACTAAAATTTATTTCACAATGAGAAAAAACAAAATTACTTGCCTCCATCAAAAGCAAAGAGGCAGGGAAACCATACAAAACGGAAATCTCCATGACCGGTCGTCTAGCGCTGGACATTTAAACACGGAGATCTCCGTGGCCTGTCACCAATGTGTTAAGAAGACATTTATTGGGAATTTAACACTACTTTATAAAGCCAGTAGGACTTCTTTTGATGTTTTTATTATTAATTTAACACTTCTCACTGAAGGATAAATTATATTTGAAGAGAAAAGTTTTCGCCTAGACCGAGACTCGAACCCGGGACCCTTGGCCTTCCGGGCCAAGTGCTCTACCAACTGAGCTACTGAGGCAAGTTACAACGTATGTAAGAGGAAAATTTGCGTCTAGATCGCAACTCGCCTGGTTCGAGTCTTGGCCTAGGCGAAAATTTTTCTCTTCAAATATAATTTATCCTTCAGTGAGAAGTGTTAAATTAAAAATAAAAACGTTAATAATACAAGTTTGAAAAAACAGTCAAATGCAAGATTAGTGTGAAATGTTTTGGGTTAGTATCCATTTTGAAGACATTGTAAAACACTGGAAGATGTTTTAAAACACATTTTAAAATAACATTTGTTGATGCTATATTATTTAAGAAGATTAAGTGATAATTGCTAATACTCAAGATAAATTACAATATGTTATGCATAAATTATATGCTATCTCAAAAGAATATGGCCTGGAAATATCTTTAAATAAAAAAAAGTTATAACGTTCAAAGGGTCTTCTCCACTACGTGCAAAAATATGTAGGAAACAAGTAAATCATTTCAATAACCTAGGATATAATGTAATATACGATAAACAAAGGGATGTTGAAAATAATTTTATAAAACTGATGATGTTTGTATTATTGTTTGGGAAACATAGTTAATTATTTTTTCTTATTCTCAAAAATTCATTCTCTTTAGATGGTCATAATATTCTTCTTAATATTTTCATCATCATCATTTTGAGGTCCCGCGCCGTAGCCGAGCGGTTAAGGTAGGAAGCCTTGGCGCAGAACTACGGGACTTGCGCTGGTTCGAGTCTCCATGGGGGAAGAAATTTTCTCATGGTATTTCGGTCAGTATGGGACCGGTGCCCACCCAGCATCGTGATGCATTTGGGTAGCTACAATAAGTAGTGGCTCCAGGTTGAGGAACCAGCTATAACGGCTGGGGGACTCGACATGCTAACCACATGTCACCCCTACACTGGCTGTTGATCATCTACCTCTGTGATTGACACATGTGGATGTGAAGGGCCAGCAGCCGGCTGGTAAAAGGGCAACCGCTGAAAAGTGGAAAGACCCTCAATCGCAATCGGAATCATTTTGAGAATTTTTCTCATCATTGAGAGTTTTCTCCAACCAATCTTAGTAATTAACATGAATTAAAAAATATATATATATATAAATGACTACGGACTTATAGACTATCGGTTTGCAACAAACATTCACAAATTTCTCTTAATTAAAGTTATCTATCGTTCTCTGTTCTCTGTGTCTTCATCTGTTACACCAAATTTCCTCATTGAATTTGAATGTTGTTCTTCCAGGTTGTTCTTGGTCTTCATTTTCTATTCCTTCTTTCAATTTTCCATGCATAGATGACCTTTGGTAGTCTTCCATCCTGCATTCTTCTTACAAATATTTTCCTTTCAAATATTAATAACTTTATCATGAAAAGAAGTTAATGTTATTTAATGACTTTGTTATGTCTATTGCTTTTAGTACTTTGATTTTTGTTACGTACAGAACTATTAGTTTTATTATTGTTGAGTGCAATTTTTGTTTCTTGAAATTAGTTCAGTTTTGAAAAAACTCTACCTCACTGGCACTATCAAACCCTCATGGACATAAGCTGTCCTTACATCAGCTATCCTGAGTTAATGTTTTCGAATCCTAACTAAGTAACTCACTGGCTCTATCGAACCAGTAAGTTTATGGTCACACGGACATAAGCTCTCCATACATCCCTATCCTGAGGTAATGTTTTCCAATCATATCCTGTATAATCTATTTCCCCTCAATCATGGTTAATGTTAATCTCCCATCTCATTTTTTGTCTGCCAACTGGGAGCTTTCTCTCTGGCTTTCCTACAAGAAGTTTCAATGCCTCTCTTTCATTTCCATTCGTGCCACATGTCCTAACCATCGCAGTCTATGAGACTAAACTGTTCTTATTATATCTGGTTACCTATAAATATCATGTAGCTCACTGTTATGAAGTCTTCTTCATTTGCCTGTCTGTTCATCTCACTTTGGTCCAAACATTTTCCTAAGAACTTTATTTTCAAATATTCATAATCTTTTCTCCTCCCTTAAAGTAAGAGTCCATGTTTCACATCCGTATAATGTAGTAGTAGTAGTAGTCTAATGCCCATTAGCTGGGATGTGTTCTAGTTGCTTTTTTGCTTCCCAATAGAGTCCTGTCAGAGTTCTTGTAGGTGACATCTTCAGAGCCTCACAGCTAGCAAGATGATCTTTGTTCATGGTAGTGTTATTGTCTTGGCAGAGGATACAATTTGGAGAGTTGAAGATTCCAATTTTATGGAGGTGTGCTGCCAGGTAGTCATGGCATGTTAACAGTCTTTGAATGTTGCTACTGCTCATCCATATAATGTAAATGGGAGAATAACAGTTTTGCATATTTTTAGTAGACCAGCCTCATGGGCTAGTGTTTAGCATTTCTGTCTACTATTCATGAGGTCCCAGGTTTGATTCCCGGTCAGGCCATAGGAATTTTTCCTTAAAGGTAATTTTTCCTGTGGTTACCCATGGTCTGGAATTTAGGTAATGGACTCTCCTAGTGCTTCATTATCATTTATCACCCATTTTATCATTGGGGTTGGCCGCAGTGGACTAGTGGTTATGCTCCTTGCCTCTGGTCCTGAGGGTCACAGGTTCATACCCGACCAGGGTCGATGCATTTTTTTTAGGATGGAATAATCCAAGGAGCAAGTCCTTTGGGAGGGACTTCAAGCCATGGGTCCCAAATCTGCAGATTTTCAGGCTTCTAAAAGATCCTTAAGCCTCAATAAAAAAAGACTTCTAAGCAAAATCCAACTTCAATGTCCTAGTAATACTTTAGTTGCCTGCTAGATATCTCATTGAGTTTGTATGTTGACCGTATGCCATTCATAACATATATGGGCAAATAAGGCAAATAAATCAACTTGGTCTAATAACTCCTAACAAAGGAGAGGCATTAGATATCATCTGGGTAATGTAACTCCACCTTCCAGGTGCCCCAATCTAAGAAATGGAATACAATTCTGCCAATGCCAGGGGAGAAAGCCAGAAATGTCATAAAAGACTACCTGGTGGCATTGGACAAAAATAAATATTTAATAATAATAAGTGGGTAAGTGGCACTCAAAAGAGCATTAAGTTTTAAGTTTATGATTTGTCTTTTATCAGTTCGTTCAACGATCCTGTCCATCTTCTCCATAAATATTTATAATATATATATATTAGTTTAACTTTGTAAAATAAGCTTTGTTTCCTTGTGATATCCTTAGTTTTATATCCTCTTACAACATATACTTTAGTACAAAAAAATGAGGGCGTTTTATTCGATATTGATTTTTTTAAATTTCAGATTCATGAATATCTAAACTGAAGAATGGATAAACATTTTAACATAGATTCATTTATGGATGAAACTGGTCATTTTGGCCGGTTTGAAGCAATAACATATGCTCTACTTAGTATATCTATTATTTATTGTTCTTTCACTACATTTTCATATTCTTTTACTGCAGGTTTGATTGATCACAGGTATGATTATATATTGGTATTTTAATATCTATTTTCAGGAGTCGCTTCTTGGAGCAAGGCTACTTGACATCATATCCCCTGAAAAAATTAAATCTCTTTTTATCATTGATATTCATCGGAGAACATTTTTTACAACTCACCTCATATATTATGTCTTTTTCACGATACTGCTGTTTCAGATGACCTCTCGTGCATCCTCAGCCATAACTCTGATTGATGAAGTTCTTCAGCCGTCAGCTCTTCTATTGTCAACATCTTCAGAAAAATAAATGTAGATCAATGAATTTTGATATTTCTAAAGAACAAAATTTGATTTTGAAGTTCTTAAATTTAACCATAGATGGCAATGCTGAAGATGTTGATAATAGAAGAGCTTATGGCCGAAGAATTTCATCAGTCGGAGTTATGGCTGAGGATGGACGAGAGGTCGTCTGAAACTGCAGTATCGTGAAAAAAATGTAATATATGAGGTGAGTTGTAAAAAAAAATGTTCTCTGATGAATATCAATGATTATACCTCATAATGTTTACTTCCCAACATTAATTTAATATACTCTTTGTATCATTTTCATTTGTTCTTAATACAGGATTACTACAAAAAATGTAACAACTTTTAACATTCTAACTAACTAATCAACTAACTCACTGGCAATATCACTTTGAAGCAGTGGCGTGTATTCAATAGATGCAATATAAGCATTTAAGAATTAAATTAATGTTTTTATTACCTCACCTCATATACTTTTTCTTCTATACTGCAGTTTCGGAGCTTATCTCCATCGTCAGTAGCCTCTGGTCGACCGGTCATTTCTTGGCGGTTTCCTTCTTACTTCTATCGGTGGACCGATGAACCTCTGGATCAGGTCAAAATTTGCGGGAGTTTCAAAATTCATGAGTTTGTCTTTCTTGTTTTTTTGGATGTGGATTTTTTCCCAGACTGTGAGTTCCTTTAGTTTATCTGTTTGTTTGATTAGGCTAGCTTCTGTATCAATTAAATATTTTTCAGACCAAGCATGGGCTGCTACAGCTGACTTGTCCACTTCACCCTTTTTTACATTTCTAAGGTGTTCCTTCAATCTAGTTTTTAAATTTCTTTTTGTTTTTCCTATATAGATTTTGTCGCAATCTTGACATTTGATCTGATATATTCCTGATTTATATTCTTCTTCAGGAATATATCAGATCAAATGTCAAGATTGCGACAAAATCTATATAGGAAAAACAAAAAGAAATTTAAAAACTAGATTGAAGGAACACCTTAGAAATGTAAAAAAGGGTGAAGTGGACAAGTTAGCTGTAGCAGCCCATGCTTGGTCTGAAAAAACATTTAATTGACACAGAAGCTAGCCTAATCAAACAAACAGATAAACTAAAGGAACTCACAGCCACCGATAGAAGTAAGAAGGAAACCACCAAGAAACGACATAACACCGGTCGACCAGAGGCTACTGACAATGGAGATAAGCTCCGAAACTGCAGTATAGAAGAAAAAGGATATGAGGTGAGGTAATAAAAACATTAATTTAATTCTTAAATTAAACCTCATAGTGTTCTTTCCCTGTGAAAGTTAAATAAGCAAGATAAGCATTGCTTACCCAGGACTAAAAAATAAAAATGAGAAACATCATAGAAATAATCAGTATTGATTAACATAAAATTTCAATGCAATTTAAAAATAATATTAGTGACCTGGTCATTATTTGCGTAGTCAATTTGTTCCATCCAGCTCCCCAGCTATAAACTCTTGCTCTATACGATTAGCTAGAAGTTGCTCGGATGTGATCGTGTGTCGTCATAAGTTTTCGTTATCTGTGGTCCTGCAGTTTCAAATGTGCGGGACTTGGCTAGTTGTGGAAACTTATTTTAAATCATAATTATTACACTTTTAATTAAGCTTGTGGTCCTACAATTCTCAATAGTAATTGTCGTGTCTATATTGAAGTATTGGTATGTTAATATTATTATGGTAAAATATATTAACACCATTTTAATAATGGAATGTACATATGCATTATGGCTGGAAGGTAAGCACTTCATCTTCTTGCGTACAGCAATGTTTGAAAATGTGGAAGCTCACAATCAGTCGGGGCAAGACAGTGGACAAAGCGCATGTGACTGTAATATGTGCTATCCTAAAAGTAACTTTGCTTGGAGCGCGTTCAAAGATGAGAAACGAGTAATACAAAGTGGTAGACTTATTCCTGAATTAAATATCACAACTAAGTTGTAAGGCATTTCAAGTCGCAAATTTACAATAGCAACAAGTGATTAAAGAGTGTACTCGTGCAAAAAAATTGTATTGTTGGACATGTTTTCTGTTTAATAATGATAGATCTCTATGGAACAGTGCAGGTTATTGCGACATGGGAAACATACATAAAACCATTAAAAAGCATAGTCTATCTAAAAATCATTTGATCTCCATTATAAATGAAAAATTTTCGGTAAGTCGAGAATTGAACATATGTTGGACAATCAGAAAAAAAAAATTGGGATTTGCAACTCAATCTTGTAAGAAAAAATAGTCATAGCAAAACGCTTCATTGATGTAGTTTGTTTTTTTTACTTTCTTTTTTGTCAGAGTAGAGATATGACGCGACCCTATCAATAAATACAATTACGTTGAACTCGTGAAATTACTCGAATATGACGAGAAACTAAAGCACCATTTAGAACATTCTACAACATTTACAGGAATGTCAAATTTAATCCAGAATGATATAATCCGTCCATACCAAACATATTAATGGACAGATCAAAGAGGGACATCAATGAATTAAATTTTATTTGCATTCTTCTAGATGAGGCAACAGACATTAGTAATTTCTCTCAGCTGTCTCCTGTGTTTCGGTACGTCATCGACGGTGGCCAAGTACATGAACGATTTTAAACGTTTCTGATAATAGAACAGTCGAGGCATTATACAAGATAGTGGTTCAACTGATTCATGATTTCGGTTGTGAGAAGGAACTTATTGCACATAGTTATGATGGAGTATCTGTCATGGCAAGTCAGTTGAATGGACTGCCATCGAAAGTAAAAACCACTTTTCCAAATGCAATTTTTGTTCATTTAGTATTATTCTTATCCGTGACCATCATTAAAGAATACATTTTATTCCTTACTTTGAATGGACTAGCTGCATTCTTTTCAAAATCAACCAAAAGAACAGGGCTTTTGATGAAGAAATAAAGAAACGGTTGGCAAAAGTGTCTTCGACACAGTAAAATAACAGTTCTAGTTTGGTTGGAATAGTACATGAGTATCGTGATGTGCTAATTTCTGTCTTTGGAAAAATTACGAATTCAGACGAGAATATTGGAATCAAGAAGCCTATATTACTGCACGTATAACTAACTCACTGGTACTATCGAGCCCATAGGTTAATGGTCGCATGGATATAAGCTCTCCACATGTCTATCATGACCTAATGGGTGGATTTTAATCACTGAAAGATTTGATTTCAGTTTTATATTGAATACGTTTGTTAATATTTTCCTTGTAACTGACAGTTTATTTGATATATTGCAAGCAAAATTTCACGATATTGATTACTGCATAAATAGATGAAAAGAATAAAAAAAACCTAGAAAACAAACGGGAAGAATTTAAACAAAAAAAAATGAACTTCAGGTGAAACTTTTGACACCAAAACATAATACAGACAAATGTACATACAAATTTTTGACACTATACTGTGTCAAATAAATTATAGATTCAGTAATTTAGACTGATTATTATTTTTAGAACATTTGAATGTGAAAAATTTCGACAAGTAAATTCTCAGTTTTTCGATAATTCCATTTTATTCACTAAAATACAGCTATGTAATATCATCATCATGAACAAATTCGTTTTAGGCCATGTGAAAGGTAATTAAACTTTTAGATGGAATTATATTGAAAAGGGAGTAAGTGTCAAAATCCAAAAGAAACTCATTTCCTCTCCATGACTTTCGAAACGGAAAATACGATATTTCAGTAAAAAAAAAAAAGTTTCTGGCATTTACTCCCAAATTGCTTACCCTAAAAAAATATCCAATACACACCACTGCTTTGAAGGTTCATGATAGTATGGACATAAGCTCTCCATGCATCTCTATCCTGAGGTAATGTTTCCCTATCATCCCATATATAAATCATCTCCCTTAAATCATGATTAATGTTATTTTCCCACCTCGTTCTTGGCCTAGCTACTGGATACTTTCCCTCTGGTTTTTTACTAAAAGTCACTTTCCCTCTACTTTTCCTACTAAAAGTTTTCATACCTCTCATTCATTCACTGTTTGTTCCACATGCCCTACCCATCACAATCTACAAGACTTAACTGTTCTTATTATATTTGTTTCCCATAGAGATCATGTAGCTCGTTGTTAAGTAGTCTTGTCCGTTCATCTCTCTTTGGTTCAAAAATTTCTCTAAGAACTTTATTCTCAAACACTTGTAATCATGTCTTCTGTTTTAAAGTACGAGATCATGTTTAGCATCCAAAATTAAATGCTTAGTCTAATGCGGGCAAGGTCGTTTACTCGGACAGAGAATTATAAGAATGGTCAGCATCAAGGTTCCCTCAGCAGTACTAACTATCTCTCGTCTTATGAATCAACATAATTTAAATCATTATAATCCATCAACTAGAGGCTATCCTATCCTGTATCCAACCCATTATTTAATAAATTCACCGCTTATGGTTATTAACGTTCATCGACCGATTCGATAAGATAGACTAAAACTCTGCATCCCTCAATTATGTTCTTTTGTTTCTAAATTATAAGGACGTTATGCGACAAAATATGTGTCCTAGTTCGACCCATCAGCTGACATACCTTGTACCAGTTGTGGAAAGTTTTCAGAATCTATTTTCAATACACCGTTACGAGATCTAATCTGATGTAGTGCCCATTACAGGTTTCCCATCCAAGTATAATTAGGTCTATTATAAGTTACACTTTAAATAAACTCCCTTGAAACCAAGATTTTATCTAAGTTAATTATTCCAACAGTTTATTAAGTATGAACCAATATTATAAACCCAACTGGATTTCTTAGGCTTAAAGGACCTTCGGGACTTGGAAAATCTGGTAGCGTTTTTCTAGCCGAGCGTTAGTATGAGGATGTACAGTTATACATGTGTTGAAATAAACAAAAGAAGTCTTATTTTAAACTATTTTATTACTAAAGTGTAAATAATTAGAAACCCTAAGTATTCTAGCCCTAAATCTAATCTAAGCCTATATTAAAAACTACAGTACTTTCTTGGGGGGGGTTTGAGAGAGTGGGAGTTGTGGAAGTTATAAATCTGCCCTAATCTACATGTTTAAAAATGTTATATCCCCTTTTGAAAATATAGTATTAAAACAGTCTACATTGTTTAGAATTCTATCAAAAATAGTTAAGGTAATTGATTCTTTTTACAAAAAGTACGGACTACATATTAAGAAAAATGGTCGGTGACTTACCCTTCAGCCGTTTACACACAGACAGACAGACGCGAGACCCTCACTTCTCAAGTGTTATATACTCAATATGACCTCAAATTACCCTAACTGTACTCACTAACATTCCAATGAACTAAATGTAGGGATGTTTACAGTTAGCTTAAGCAAAACTTTGCTCTGAACTATCTCATGTCTAAACTCTATCTCAACAGACTTTGAATGTCTAAACTCTATTTCAAAAGACTTTGCTTGAATAATTAAAATAATCTATAAAACAATAAAAAATCTATATAAAAGACTATGTATTCATAACAGTAAGAATAACTATTTTATGTATTTTTAGTTTAACATTTTTTTTGAGAGAAATTGGGATGCCAAGAATTTCTGTAATGTATATCAATGTACCTATTTCACCAATTAAAAATTAAAAGAGTCTATATATTTCAACAGCAAAGCTGCCATTTTCAAGACTAAATATTGACTCATCATTTAAGTCTTGAAAATGGCAGCCTCGCTTTTACGATTTTTATCACCAAGAAGATCATTAGTTTATTAAATATAATAGCATACATTACCAGAGATGAGCTCATGTTTCATTTCTTTCTGCATTTGATTCACCTCACATTTGTAATTATCGCAAACTTTTTTTATATAATTTTGAATACATAGCTGGTATTTTTATATATTCATATAGTATAGGGTTTTTGGAATCACATGAATTGTTATTAATTTACTATTATTAATACATTATTATCAGTATATGTCCACTGCTGTAGTCTCGAGGTAGCATGCTGCCTTGTCATGCAGTGGGCCCGGGTTCGATCCCGGTCGGGGCAGTTTTTCTGGGTGAGGTTTTAATCGGGGTTTTTCCTCACCTGTAAGACAAAAGTCAGGAAAACTTTAAGGCCCAAACGGTCCCCGAAATCATATGGCCATCATCATCCTTATCATTATCATTATCATCCTTCACCGGTGTGGAAAGCGACGGGAAGCTACCACACCTACAATTCCCTAGTAAAACTGCAACCATAGCATGAAAATGCTATGATTGCAGTGAAGGACCTGCCTTTGGCAGAATTACTATGGATGGATTATCAGTATTAGACTTGGTGCCTTTTTGCAAATTAAACAGCACTTGATAACAGATTAGCACATAATGCAAAATTTGTATTTTATATTTTATGAAAAATATGTATCATGGTCTTCTTACATTGATCATATTCACACTTCTATTTCACATAAACAGTAATCATGATCAATATTATTTTCTTTAACAAAAAGGACCAGGTCCAGGACTTGGTTACTTTTGAACTATAATATATACCATTAAACTCAATTCATTGTTTCTAATTGCTTTAAATGTATCTGGAAATGTTTTTATTTATGTTATTTATTATTTTAATGTTATACTTTTCTTGCTATTTAATTAAAATTCATTAGATTTAGGACTTGGTTCCTTTGCATCCTGAAAGGGGATGTAAAATCTGAAACTCGTATAAACTCAATTTCCAACCAAATGGGACTTAGTTCTTTTTACAAATTCCTGATTCAATTCATTGTTTTTTATTGCTTTAAATGTATCTGGAAATGTTTTTATTTATATTATTTATTATTTTAATGTTATACTTTTTTGCTATTTAATTAACCCTTTAGGTGTCATGAGCCGATTAGATCGGCTCTGGTGCTCCTGTCCATTACCTGCCAGACAATATACTTAAACTACTTGCAAAGCCGATCACATTGGCGGGTGCGATTTAAATCTCTGACACAAGAGATTTTACCAGTGGCATGCAGAGGGTTAAAATTCATTAGATTTAGGCTTGAAAGATGGTGGGAATTGAAACATACTAGAAAATTAAGACTCATAAGATGGCATTGATAGAATTTTCTGCTTCACTTCTAGAAATAGTGTTATAGTTTGAGACAAGTCTTATGGTATTTTCTTCCAAGCTGTTATAAATATTATTCTGAGTTGTTGTTTGACTCACCTCATATTTCTTGGCTTCCATGCAGACCCTGGGTTTTGTCACTGCTTTTGTGACATTCTCGATGTGAAATTACGTTCACAACTCAATATGAGGTGAGTCAAACAACAACTCAGAAAATTAAAATAAACTTCATAGTGTTATTTCCTACTATATAACTTAATGTCATAAATATATCTACACAAGCTGTCCTTAATACAGGTAAAGAGATAATTGAATGAAGGCGGCATTGGCAAACCCTCATTAGTGCCAGCCGTTGAAAGAATTTGCAAGGTTGTCAGCATTTCTCTTTTAAGTATATTTCCCAAATTTCTCTCTGTATTTGTTTGTACGAGGATGTGTGTAAGTTGATTTTTTTGTTATAGGCCAACCTCTAAAACAATCTATTATTTTTATTGTGGTTTTATTTTTCATATTTGTTTAATATTAGAAATAGAATGAAATAAGTAAATAAGACTGCAATAACAATTCCTCCAGAATTTTAACAATATTATAAATTAATAAAGGTAATACTTTACATCATGTGACGCGAAAAATGTTTCTAAGTTCCAATCATACACCATGCGCATGCACCAACAGATGCAAATTGGTTTACACTATGGAATCATGGGGTGCAGCCAACATGTACATGATATTTGAATTTGCATTGCTAACAAACCTAAAAGCTAACCTAATACAATTTAAGTACTCTATTTAAATTTGAGTTGTTTTTTGACTCACCTCAAATTAATTAAAATAAACCTCATAGTGTTATTTCCTACCTACATATATTAATTAAGCACTCTAGGGTCAAAAACTGAGAATATATTTGTTATCATTTTCAGACTATTATTTTAGAACTTATGTGAACCTGTGAAAGAATAGCACACTGATTTTATTTAGTGTAAGTTAATTAGTACAGACTGTTGGCTGCACTGGAACACAGAATATTCGTTAAAATCAATATGGCTGCATGTCTTCATGTAGTTCAATATCATGAAAAATACATTCAAGTAATCATTATAAAACATGTAAAAAATCATTTTAAATGGTGGGAAATAATTTGAAAAATGAAACCCTAAGAATAAAACTTGACAGGAGTTTATGAAGAAATTAAAAAAGTCAGGTTGTAAAATTTAGCCTCAATAAAAATGTTATGTTTCTCTAGTATTTAATAACATTTAAAAAATAACATAACAATAATAATAATTCATGGAAAATTTGAATTAAATGAATAAACACAAAACAATATTTGAAGAGAAAAGTTATACTCTCAGATTGGGATTTGAACCCAGGACCTTTGCTTTCTATGCCAATGCTCTGCTAACTGAACTACCTGAGAACTCCAATCTAAATACAAATTTTTCTCTTGTACATTGTTAATTCCTGAGTGTCAAATGCTACGAACCTTTGCTCGATCATGCAAATGGCAGCTTCTTATTTTAAGACATATATTGGGAATTTAAACATTACTTTATAAAGCCAGTAGGGCTTCTTTCAATGTTTTTATTATTAATTTAATACTTCTCACTGAAGGACAAATTATATTTGAAGAGAATAATTATATGCTGAGACTGGGATTTGAACCCAGGATCTTTGGCTTTCTAAGCCAATGCTCTACCAACCAAGCTACCTGAGAACTCCAATCTAAATGCAAATTTTTCTCTTGTACATTGTTAATTCCTGAGTGTCAAATGCTACGAACCTTTGCTCGATCATGCAAATGGCAGCTTCTTATTTTAAGAAGACATATATTGGGAATTTAAACATTACTTTATAAAGCCAGTAGGGCTTCTTTCAATGTTTTTATTATTAATTTAATACTTCTAACTGAAGGACAAATTATATTTGAAGAGAAAAATTATATGCTGAGACTGGGGTTTGAACCCAGGATCTTTGGCTTTCTATGCCAATGCTCAACCAACTAAGCTATCTGAGAACTCCAATCTAAACGCAAATTTTTCTCTTGTACATTGTTAATTCCTGAGTGTCAAATGCTATGAACCTTTGCTTGATCATGCAAATGGCAGCTTCTTATTTTAAGACATATATTGGGAATTTAAACATTACTTTATAAAGCCAGTAGGACTTCTTTCAATGTCTTTATTATTAATTTAATACTTCTAACTGAAGGATAAATTATATTTGAAGAGAAAAATTATATGCTGAGACTGGAGTTTGAACCCAGGATCTTTGGCTTTCTAAGCCAATGCTCTACCAATTAAGCTACCTGAGAACTCCAATCTAAACACAAATTTTTCTCTTATACATTGTTAATTCCTGAGAGTGAAATGCTACGAACCATTGCTCAATGATGCAAATGGCGGCTTCTTATTTTAAGAAGACGTATATTAGGAATTTAAACATTACTTTGTAAAGCCAGTAGGGCTTCTTTCAATGTTTTCATTATTAATTTAATAGTTAACTAACTTGGGCACTGGGAAATAAGGAGAACTCTTCCTATAATAAAGTTGGGAATTTTTACATTATGAGGTTTTCTTAATAAGAATCAAATGAATCGTGAATTCTTCTTACCTCATACATCTATGTTTTTTAACACAGAACTGCAGTATCGGGAAATATCATTCCCATCATCACAACAGCTAAAGTATGAGGTAAGAAGAATTCACGATTTATTTGATTCTTATAAAGGAGAACTCTGTCAACAATTTCTTTACCACATGCCTAGGAGCTCATACATCTATGTTTTTTAACACAGAACTGCAGTATTGGGAAATATCATTCCCATCATCACAACAGCTGATGTATGAGGTAAGAAGAATTCATGATTTATTTGATTCTTATAAAGGAGAACTCTGTCAACAATTTCTTTACCACATGCCTAGGAGGGTGTGAGTTGAGGAAAAAGAGCAGTTGGAAGAAAATATTTTAAGACTTGTCACAAAGTATACAATTATTACTTTATGTTATTGATCTGATCCCTGATGTAGATGATGATACACTTCTTGCAGATGTTTGATACCAGAATGTGAAAATAGAACTGATGCAGATTATGATCCTAAATGGATAAAAAATACTATGAACTTTAAGCATGGTGCTGTATGTGAACGCTATAATTTATCAAGTTCAGGACTAAAACTTAAACCTCAGGCTAATGCATCGTGTCCAAAACAATGGTTCAATAAAAGTGAACTTATAGAATGCAGTAGAGAAGATCTGATTTATAGTAATGATGACAAAACTGTTTTGCATGAGGTAACATTTATGAAATAATAAGAATTATATTAACTAACTCACTGGTACATTTGAATCCATAAGTTCATGGCTGCATGGACATAAGCTCTCCATATATCCTATCCTGAGCTAAAATGTTACCCAAGTATAAACTACTTCCCTCAAATCACAATTTATGTTATTCTCCCACCTCATTCTTCACCTACCAAATGGAAGCTTTCTCTCTGGTTTTCCTACAAGAAACTTCCATGCCTCTCTTCCATTCCCCATTTGTGCCACATGTCCTATCCACTGCAGTCTACGAGACTTAACTGTTCTTATTATATCTGGTTTTCTATAAAGATCATGCACCTGTCTGTTCATCTTGCTTTGGTCCAAAACTTTTTCTAAGAACTTTATTCTCAAACACTCATAATCTTTTCTCTTGTGTGTGTGTTCTGCCACCCACTCTACTTTATGTGCTTCAGGTTCATCGCTGGGTAAGTAGATGATGTTGATGTAATCTATTTTCAATTTATGCCAGGCTTGACGTCCCCATCTGATGGTTGAATCACTATCAACAGTACTACATGACTTTTCAACATATGAACTGCAGAGATGTTTGCAATTTAATGCAGGAATCTGGTGCACAATCTAGCATTTAAAAATTGTACACCACCACCTGTCCTGGCACTCAGATTGAAAATTTTACAACTACATTAATTAAATTTTATTTATATTTGAAGAGAAAAATTAATTAACTTAAATTAATCAAATTACAGTGGGAAGTAACACTATGAGGCAATTTTCAATTTATAAATGACTTCGAAAAAATGTTTTTTCATCTCACCTCATAAAGTTCCATGTTTTCATGATACTGGTTTCAAAGGCCATTTGCCTACATCTTCAAATAAATAGTTTGACTGAAGATGAAGGCAAATAGCCTTTGAAACCGGTATCATGAAAGCATGGAACTTATGAGGTGAGATGAGAAAACATTTTATCCAACTCAGTTATAAATTAAATTAATTTAACAATTAAAATTTTCAACCCTGCCAGGTATCGAACCTGGGCTTGCCAGTCAGGAAGCAGGCATTTATATATTTACAATTTAATGTTTTTGAGAGAAGCTGGGACAAAAGATCCCCTATAAAGTAAAATAGCATGCACTTCCAGAATTGAGTTTATGTTTAATTTCTTTCTGCATCTCATAAGATTTATATTATAGTAATCTACAATCTTTATGGGAAAATGGATGTAATAAGAACAGTTAAATCACAGACTGCAATAGGCGGGTTTTGTGACAAGATAGGGGATGAAAGAGGGACATTGAAAATTCTTGTAGGAAAACCAGTGGGAATTCGCCCTGTAGGTGGGCCAAGATTGAGGTGGGAAGTTAATTATACTGCATATGATTATAGAATATTAGCTTAGTGTATGGATAGCTTATGTCTGCATAGACAACAACCTTCAGATTTGATACTGCCAGTGAATTATTGTCTTATTTGTTTTTCTCTTATGTATTAATATTACACTTTACTTACTTATGTTTCCTGTAACTCAGCCAATTTACTTTGCAGACCACTTGTTGCTATGTAGGGCCATTCTGTAAACAGATAAAATAGTGTTGTAATTAATTTATACTACATATCATGGGGGCACGCCGTAGCATAGTGGTTAAGGCACTGAGCTACAAGCCGGAGGGTCGAGGGTTCAAGTCCCGTTGGGGGTCAGGATTTTTAAACTGACCCAAACCCTCTAGCGGCACTATGGCCCTGGGGTTGACTCAGCCTCAAACGGAAATGAGTACCAGATGCTTGTTTTGGGGGTAAAGGCGGCCGTCACGCAGGGCTGACAACCCAGCTGACATAAAGTGCTGATTGTCTAGAAAAAGTGGGAGCCTTAACCTCCTACTACCCCAAGGGCCTCCGGGCCTGTTGTGGGATCACTTTACTTTACTTACTTACATATCTATCATTTTATAATTAGATATGAAAAAACATAAAATAATCCTAGAGAATTAATTCTACATTTACTGTTAAAAAAAGTTTTAGAAGAAACTGTCTGCCACGTAGGAACTGTGGAAATTAAGGAAATTCCTTGGCATGTTGAATTTATGGTCCCATTTTAATATTTAAATTAAAATGTTTTATACCTCACCTCATATTCAGTCTATACCGACTTCATAGCTTGGGCAGCTTTATCTTCAGTAATTTCTTGTGACTGATGTTATGTTGATCAGGAGAACTGCTTCTTCCTCCCTCTGTTGGTGGACTGATGAACCTCCAGATCAAATCAGAATCCCCGGGAATTTCTTGTTTTTTTTTTAATGTGGACTTTTCCGCATCACCATTTTTGACGTTTCTAAGATGTTCTTTCACCCTTGTTTTCAAATTTCTTTTTGTTTTTCCTATGTAAATTTTGTCATAATTCCTGCATTTGATCTGATAAATTCCTGATTTGTTTTCTTCTTCAATTTTTTTCATTTTTGTTGGTTTTAATTATCCTACTTGGGCTGTATTCATTCTTCGGTGTCAATCTTATGTTAAACTTTAAAATTTTTTTTAACTTGTGTTTCAATGGATTTCTTGAATTTTGTGTTCTCTTCTGTTTGTTTTATAAATATGCTTTCATTAATAAATTATCTTTTTAAAAGACTTTTTTACTACGGTACTTTCCTTATCCCCAAACTCGTGCTTTGCCACTGGTACCAGTAATTAAAAACTTTCTCCATTTCTTATTTATTTATGACAAAAAATTATATATGGACCTACCTAATTGGTGTTTATGTTTTTCCATGATGTTGATAGATATCCTTTATTTACAATTTCATTACGAGTAGAATGTATGCTCCATGCTGACTCACCTGTAAATTCTGCTGTTAATTTCATCACATCCTCAATGACAAATGTTTGATATTTTTCTCTAAACTATTTGAAAATATAAAAATAATTTGTTTTCTCTGCTTTCCTTTAGAATGTTTTAAGAAATTCTATAGAAGTGGCCATTTTGAAACAACTGAAATTCTAACATATTCTGCATTATGCATGTGTAAGAATATCACAATGTTTATTTAATCCATTACAATTGTATTATATATTTTAAGATTCTCCCATATAAGTTATATAGACAAGTGCTACGTAATATATATATATATATTTATTTCCTTTATTTTGAATATTAGAGAGTGAACTACATTTTCTTACATGCTTAAAGGTTAAACCATTATTCAAACAATGAAAATGTATCATACATATGATTTGTTTACATTACAACTGGAACTTAACTTGGATTTAGTATACACTTTATTTTCGCTAAGAAAAATTCTCATAAAAGTAAATAAGTAAAATAACTTTGTTCATGTAATTTCTATTACACATATTTATTTATTTGACATGATGAGGTTTTTACTATGATCATATTAATTAATGGACTTCTTCTATAGATTATTAAATAGCAACATCCAATTTGAAGCTACAACCATTCTGCTCACAATTATTTCACATATTCAAGTACATCATATTCTGAGTCAAAACCTTCAACTCTCCCATATCTTTTCTTCCCTTCTTGGTTTCTCCTCCACACTCCTTCGTCATGACAGTCGTGGTCTTCCTCTTTTACTCTGACACTAAAGGTTCCAAAACAGGGCTTCTCTCTCAATAGCATTATAATTTTTCCAATCCTTCTATTCCTGCTTTTTAGTTAGATATCATGGGTTCTTCTTTTGTTTGTTTCCATAGATTTTGATTGGAAATAATATTTGGCCAAATATGTGAAGGATTTTCCTCAGACACCTGTTTAAAAAGATCTGGAGACTCTTGTTATCTTAGCAGTGACTTTCCAGGTTTCACATCCATATAATAATACTGACTTAATGTTTGACTTGAAAATACAGAGTTTGGTTGTTGTTGTAATTTCTCTGGATTTTCACAGAGAGTATAATCAACTTTTATAAGATTCATGATGTGTTCCATTGAGGTATTATTCAAAATTAAAATATAAAAATGGAATATTCACCTGAAAGGTCCATCTCCTCAACTTAATTAATTATTTAACTGTAGCGCTTTCGGGACTTGTCCCATCATCGGCATGATTCAAAACTGGTGTTTCACTGAAGATCTGACAGAGGGGGTTACATGTATTGGGTTCATTTTCGTTTATCAGATTGTCGTTGTTGTGAGCTGCTTTCATGATTTCCATCTCTTTGAGTATGTTTGTCTTCATTGGATTATTTTCTCTGTGCATTACTGTTAGGGTGTTTTCAACATTTAACATGCGATGTCCTTCATGGATAACGTGTTTTGCATAGCTTGATTTTCCTTCTGAATGAATGAAGTCTCGAAAATGTTCTTTAAATCTGATGTTAAAACTCCTGTTTGTTCTTCCTATATAAAATTTGTTGCAGTCCTTACATGTCAATTTATAAACTCCTTTGCTGTTGAAAATGTTATTTTCTTCGTTATTGTTTATTATGTTGTTTAGTTTGTTATTAGTTCTGTATGCTATTTGTATGTTTTTATCGGCTTTCTTTAGTGTATTGTCGACAAAATTAGCCAATACACTAAAGAAAGCCGATAAAAACGTACAAATAGCATACAGAACTAATAACATAATAAACAATAACATTGAAGAAAATAACATTTTCAACAGCAAAGGAGTTTATAAATTTATATGTAAGGACTGCAACAAATTTTATATAAGAAGAACAAACAGGAGTTTTAACATCAGATTTAAAGAACATTTTCGAGACTTCATTCACGCAGAAGGAAAATCAAGCTATGCAAAACACGTTATCCATGAAGGACATCACATGTTAAATATTGAAAACACCCTAACAGTAATGCACAGAGAAAATAATCCAGCAAAGATAAACGTACTTGAAGAGATGGAAATCATGAAAGCAGCTCACAACAACGACAATCTGATAAACGAAAACGAACCCAATACATGTAACCCCCTCTACCAGATCTTCAGTGAAACACCAGTTTTGAATCCTGCGGATGATGGGACAAGTCCCGAAAGTGCTACAGTTAAATAATTAATTAAGTTGAGGAGATGGACCTTTCAGGTGAATATTCCATTTTTATATTTTAACAGAGAGTATAGTTGGGTAAAAACTGCATTTCACTTATTCAAGTAAAGAATGAAAAAAATAATTTTCTAAGAGCTGGGGGATGTTACAACCCCTGCAGCCTGTAGTTTAAGGAACTTTCTTTCAAAAATGATCGCAAAAGCTATACTGGCTGTATCATAGCTACTTTTAGGGCCTCATATTCCGGAAAGGTAAAGGGCAAGGTTCCAGTCAAAAAGAGTCGCATCGGTCTTTGAACATAGGGCTAACCACTCAACACTATAAAACCTCAATTGTTAGGAAACTTGGACTTGGACTAATCGAGGATACATAACTGAGCTTTGGTAATTAACAGTTAAAGTGAAAAGGGAAGGAGGCCTGGATAGCTCAAATGGTAGAGCATCAGTACTTTAAACTAAAGATCTGGGTTTCATGTGCTAGTTCAGATAGAAATTGTTCTCTTTACCATTAAATTACAATAGCTTAGATGTGTATATTAATTTACTTATTTCAATCACAATAATGGCTTTAGATGTATAATATTAAATAACTTTTACAATGTATAATGTTACATCCATTTTATTATTAATCTGTTTTAGTTTGACATGCAGTGTGAAAAATCATATTGGGTTGGACTTGTTGGAACCCTACACAACATAGGTCAAGCATTTGGCTTCCCAAGTCTTGGTTATTTGTCTGATAGGTAAGTTAATATCTCAGGGAATATAAGAAAAATCCTTTAAGTACTTAACATTGAAAGTTAGTATTATGAAGAAAAGTGTTAAAAACTGGGTGTTTCTTTCTTTTTAAGGGGAGATGGCAGTGAAGAGTGTTACTCTTAAATTGGCAACGTATCCTATCAGATATATTGTTGTTGCTAGTGGCTTCCGGGATTATTCACCCAAATCTTTTTTTCCCTAGCTTCCCAATAAAGAGCTTCCAAGTTTTCAATATACTTAATAAAACAATAGAAAAATGAGAAGAAATTACTTAAATTTATATTGAATTAGGCAATATAAAGTAAAACTTACAGTTATACATTTATTTTCTTTTTCACTGCAGTCCAACACATTTAAATAACTGGCACAAGAAATGAGTGTTTTGCCAATTTAAGGGTTAAAAATTAGATTGTGAATACAAAATTATACTGAACTTTTATAAGAAAAAAATTACTGTGGAGTTTAATTTAAAATTAAATTAAAATGCTTCATACCTCATCTCATATCCAGTCTTATAATTAGACTGCGGTTACAAAGCCTTGGCAGCTTCATCTTCAGTAATTTCTCGTCGACTGATGTTATGTCGATCAGAAGAACTACTACTTCTTCCCTCTGTTGGTGGACCGATAAACCTCTGGATCTAATCAGAATCCGCGGGAATTTCAAATTTCATAAGTTTTTCTTTCTTGTTTTTCTGAATGTGGATTTTTCCCAAATTGTGAGTTCTTTTTTTGTTTTTCTATTTGTTTAATTAGACTTGATTAGACAAGTTTCAAAAAATTTTCAAAAAGTTTAATATAAGATTGGCACCGAAGAATGAATACAGCCTAAGTATCATAATTAAAACCAATAAAAATGAAAAAAATTGGAAAAAAATACAAATCAGGAATTTATCAGATCAAAATGCAGGGATTGTGACAAAATTTACATAGGAAAAAACAAAAAGAAATTTGAAAACCAGGGTAAAAGAATATCTTAGAAATGTCAAAAATGGTGAAGTAAAAAAGTCAGCAGTAATTGCTCATGCTTGGTCTGAAAAAGCATCTAATTGATATAAAACCTAGTTCAATTAAACAAATAGAAAAACCAAAACAGCTCATGGTTTGGGAAAAAATCCACATTAAAAAAGAAAAAGAAAGAAAAAATTATGAATTTTGAAATTCCTTGGGAATTTGATTTAATTCAGATGTTCATTGGTCCACCAACAAAGGGAATAAAAAGCAGTTCTCATGAACGACATAACATAGGTCGAGATATTACTGAAGATGAAACCACCTAGGTTTTGAAACCAGTATAATTATAAGACTGAATATGAGGTCTGGTATAAAAAATTTTAATTTAAATCTTTTAACCTCATAGTGGGTTTTCCTATAAAAGTTAAAATATATACATATATTTCTTTTTTATTTCAAAGGTAACATAATTTTTAATATTAATCTAGTCTTAATCTGCTTAATAACAATTTTCAGATTTGGGAGAAGACCATTGTTAGCAATAACAACATTATGTACAATATTGTTTGGATTTCTTCACTACTTTAGCAAACACTTCTATGATTTCGTTATATATGAAGTTTTCATGGGTTATTTTGTTACTGGAATATATAATTCTGCATATGTATTAGGTAAGTATTGTTAATTGATTAGCAGTCTGATTTCAAAATACAAATATTTTCAATTAATATTCTTATTCAATGATGTCCTTTAAAAGCTTAGGTCATTAGAATCACAATACAAATCTGGACATGAAAGAACTGACAAATTTAGCTGATAAGCTTCTTATTTCAGGCTTGAGATTGTTTTTATGTGCCACAAATCTAAGGCATGGGATTCATAGCTTCCTTTCTTTCAGAATCCCCTGTTGAAAAGATATTCATTTATTCCTGCCAGCTTCCTCATTTATCCTTTTAGGTTCTGGAGTCTTGTCATCCGAGTTGTTGGAATTCAAAGAATTTTCTTTTCCCTACTCTCTATCATAAGTAGGTCAATGCCAGAAACATCATCATCCGCACAATTGTTAGGCCAAATGGTCTGTTTACGATCTCATAAAGTAGGAATTTTTCTCACATTATTTTTTTTGGGATTCCCAGAAATTTCTTCCCATGGAGTTGGTAGTGAAGCATTGCTTTTGGGATTCTAAAGGATATCATCCGCTCTAAGTGTCTCATCCAGATGTTTTTATAATAAATTCTGTATAAAATGGAGATCTGATTCTAGACTAAGTTCTTTCATGACTGCCTCATTTTGTACAGCCTTTGAAAAAAAAAAAGATGATGCAACTCTTGATGATGGAAAGTTAGAGTTTTGAAGAGCGATTCACAACAGTATGTTGTTACATGTTCTGACTCATTTGAGTATAAAGCGGATGGTGTAAGTCTCTCTTCATGTAGCATTCGTATTGTTCACTTCAATGGCGCGGTCGGTAAGATGATCTTTTCCCGACAATGTGGGCCCACTTTCGATTCTGATCAGGTAGATTTTTTTATTATTATTTAATGTCATTAATTTTCATAATGCCTACATGTTACTAGGCTTCGTTATATAAATAAATTTATGTGTATATATATATATAGAAATATTCCCAGTAGGGACAGGCTCCTGGATGGAGATATTTTCGGGGTTTTCCTCACTTGTAAGATAAATGTCAGGAAGCTTAGGGTCCAACGGTCCCTGAAAATCATCCGGCCATCATCATCCTTATAATTATCATTATCACCAGTATGGAAAGAAATGGGAAGCTACCACATCTACAGTTCCCTAGTAATAGCATGTAAATGCTATGATTGCAGTGAAAGACCTACCCTCAGGCAGAATTGCTATGAAATGGAATATATGGAAATAAATAAATTAAAGGAAACAGCTCATATATATAGAAAACGAGTATCGATTGTAACATCTCATTACTTTGTTTACAAAACGCATGGCATAATAAAATTATATATTTTTATTACAAATAAAAAATGCTTCTGATTAATTTAAATTAAGTTAATATCTAATTTCAATATACAAGTAAGTCCTGTAGTACTGCATCGCTTCATACAGATAATTTCTAGGAGAAATGGTTGTGGTCTAGTGGAGGGAGCTTCTGTTTCCTGTGCGTGAGGTCGCGTGTTCGATCCTGCTGTCATGATTTTTTTTTTCTTCTAGTCCTTATTTCAATTAATTTTCTTTGTTTTATTTTCAGTATTTACCGCACTACTTATTTACACAAAATTGTTTTCCATTGCACGATATACAATGAAATAGAATGGATTTAGTTTCTCTAATAATTGTATACTTGTGAACCAAATAGCTGATCTCTGATCATGCGCAATGGCTTCGTACTGAGACTTGAAAATTATCTGTGCACCATCAATTATTTCAAAGGCTGTACATTCAGCAGTGCATCTCATAATATCATTTTATAAGCTGTTATTCTGCTTTCCTCCATTTTTGTCAATGTATCTACCTCATTGTCACAACAAAGAATAGGTCTTGCCAAGGTCATACGTAGGCATAATTTTATGCTTTTATGTACAAGGTAAGGTTCATTACATTGTTAATTATTCCCATAGTTTTGGAGTATTTTACAATTTTGCTTCCTATATTCATCCATCCATAGTAATTCTGCCTGAAGGCAGGTCATTTTCATGCTGTGCTTGCAGCTTTACTAGGGAATTGTAAGTGTGGTAGCTTCCCATTGCTTTCCACACCGGTGAAGGATGATGATGATAATGATAAGGATGATGATGATGATGGCCATATGATTTTGGGGACCGTTTGGGCCTAAAAAAGTTTTCCTGACATTTGTCTTACAGGTGAGGAAAAACCCCAATAAAAACCTCACCCAGAAAAACTGCCCCGACCAGGGATCGAACCCGGGCCCGCTGCGTGACAAGGCAGCACGCTACCTCGAGACCACAGCGGTGGACCCTATATTCATATAATTATTAAATGTTAACTTATAGACGAGATATGTGAAACCTTTCACTCTTTCTAAAATTTTGTTTCCCAAACATATTTTACTGGAGACATGATATTTCCCACAGAAGGCCATGACCTTTGTTTTCTCTGTATTTATTTCTAACTAACTCCATGGCACAACAGGCCTAGAAGACCCTTGGCCTACCATCTGGCTGCTGGCCTCACATCTACTACATGTGTTAATCAAAAAGGTAGATGATCATCTGTGATTAACACATGTAGATGTGAGGCCAGCAGCCATTTGGTAGCCAAGGATCTTCTAGGACTGCTGCACCATGGAGTTAGTTTTTAGTTAGCTAAAAATAAATAGGCCTACAGAGAAAACAAAAGTCATGGTCTTCTGTGGGAAATACCATGTCTCCAGTAAAATATTTTTGGGAAACAAAATTTTATAAAGAGTGAAAGATTTCACGTATCTTGTCTATAAGTTAACTATGTTATATTTTTTCCCAATAATATCCAAATTATATACAGAATATTGTAAATAATTTTCATTGGGTGATATTAAGACAAGATCATCTGCAAAAAAATAAGTGGATCCAGTTTTATGTTTTTGTTTATTTTGAAATAACCATGATGCATTTATCTCCATTCTTGGACAATATTATTAATCTATATTATAAATGAAAGATAAATAAGAAAGTAAAATATTATTATTTATCATGTACCCATAGGATTTTTTTAATAAAAATACCAATGCACAGTGTTCAACTACTAATTTGTGTTATACCTTGTATTTAAATTAGGATTTCTATAACCAATAGAATACAAACACATGATTTTAGAACAATAACATGCTGGATGTCCTGCATCATAACAGAGCATTTTCAGGCATGAAATCTTGGTGCATAATTACAGGACATGTGCTGGTTCAAGGCCCCATGGGCAAAAAAATTCTCATGGAATTTTATTCAGTATGGGACCGGTGCCAACATAACATTGTGTGGAATTTGATTAGCTACAATAAGTACTCTGGATTGTCCAAGGCTTGTTATGAGATTTGAAAGCAAATGATAAAAATATCCATTGGGTTGCTAGCCCAGAGGGATTGAGTTGTGGGGTTCCCACAGTTCCATGTTACAGCAATGAGGCAGGACATTTAGACAAATGGAGGAAAGCAGAATAACAGCTAATGAAATGATATTTATAAGACACACTGCAGGATATATAAAATGGGATCATAAATGTAATGAGGACATCATGGAAGATTCCTAGTTAAATATGGAACATTGTGAGGTTCTTAATTCAATGAATGAATGAGTCATTCCTCATGCCTTATGTTTTCTTAAACACGGAAACTGCAGTTTTCAAGAGGAACCGACATTATGATTACTGGATTTTCGTTGGAATCTCCATCTGTAACATTGCCATCTGGTGTTGATTTGACAAAAAGGAATTTGGACATTCAAAAAAAAATTAATAAAAGAAGTAAAAAAATAAGCTGATAAAGCAGCACAAATATCAGGATATATGAAAGATTTAATTTGGCACAACAAACATATGTCAATAAAAAGCAAAACCCACATATACAAAACAATAGTTTGACCAGTTATCGTATATGGAGCAGAAACTAGGGCTGATACAACAAAAACTAAACAAATAATAAGCACATGTGAAATGAAAATCTTAAGAACTATTCAGGGGAAAACATTATTTGATAAAATACACAACACAGAAATTAGGGACAAAATATCATATTCAAGACATAACCAAATTTATAATAGATAGATGAAAATAGTGAAAGGGTCATATAGAAAGAATGGAAGAAAACCGGCTTGCAAGAAGAGCTAAAGAAGACAGACCAATGGACGGGAGAACGACAAGAGGAAGACCAGCCAAGAGATGGATAGACAGTGAATACACATCCAATACATCTTCCTCCGAGGAGTGATTTTGGAAATAAACAGGATGAAGATCCTACAAATTAAGTTTAAGAAGAAGAAGACACAAAGGAACACTTTAGAAATATTAAAAATGGTGAAATTGAAAAATCAGCTATTGCAACATTATGCAGCTATTGATGTAGTCATAAAATTGAAAAAGAGGCCAAACTTCTAAAACATTTGGATAAACCTTTAGAATTGACAGTTTGGGAGAAGATATATATTCAGAAGAACAAATTTAGATCCATGAATTTCTAAATTCCCAATGAACGGGACCTGATCTTGAAGTTCATCAAATCAACACCAGATGGCAACATTATATATATGGAGCAAAAACTCCAAGCATGACAGGCCTAGAAGGCCCTTGGCCTACCAGTTGGCTTCTGGCCTCACATCCACAGAGGTAGATGATCGTCTAGCCAGTGTAGGGGTGACATGTGGTCAGCATATCGGGGCCCCAGCCATTATAGCTGATCTTCTCAACCTGGAGTCGCTACTTATTTTAGCTACCCAAATGCCTCACGATGCTGGGTGGGCACTGGTCCCAAACTGACCAAAATTCCATGAGAAAATGACTTCCCCCATAGGAACTTGAACCAGCATAAGTCCCGTAGCTCTTCGCCAAGGCTTCTTGCCTTAACCATTTGGCTACAGCGTGGGACATATATATGTATGGAGATTCCAATGAAAATCCGGTAGTCATAATGTCGGTTGAAAATAGGAGGGATGTTCCCGTTGAAAACTGCAGTTCCAGTGTTTAAGAAAACATAAACTATGAGGTAAGATAAGAATTGACTCATTCATTCATCGAATCATGGAAGAACTTGGCCTGAAACCAGTGCTCCATTTATTCAGAATTATCAAAACCACTAGATGATGCACTTGGCAGATGAGATTCTTTACAATCCCAAAGCAATACTACGCTACCAACCCTATGGGGAAGAGATATCTGGGATGTCCCAAAAAGCGATGGAAGGAAAACTGCTCCTTTATGAGGCCATAACAGGCCATTTGGCCTAACACTTATTTGGATGATGATGACAATAAGTAGTGGCTCAGTTGAGAAAACTAAAATGGCAAGAACCCAACATGATGGCCCCATATCACCCCTATACTGGCTAATGATCAACCACCTCTGTGATTAATATGTGTATGTGAGGCCAGCAGCAGGTTGGTAGGCCAAGGATCTTCTAGGCCTGGTATGCCATAGAGTTGTTTTAACATGCAGGATGGTCAGTATAGTTTTAACAGCAAAATAACATTCATCTTTTTCTCAGGAGAACAGAAAATATTAAACAAAGAAAAGGAAAGAAAATAAACATACAGGTATAAGCCAGAAAGGAATTGTAATATATCTTGTTGACAGTGGCAAGGCATCAATGGAAGCGGTACTTCCCTATAATTTTTACAAAAAAAAATGTATTTTAAGTATCATTTAAAATAATAACATTATAAAATTCTTATGCCATTTTAAATAAATTTACAAGTAAATAATTTATAAGTTAAATTTGTACTCTAGTGTCACCTGTCGGAGGTTTTCCAAATTGCATCTTCTGTTCCTGGTGGCTTGGATGCACCAGGCCTAGTCGCTTATTATTGCTGATATTCTATGTTGAAAGAAAAAGTAAAGTACATTGCCCTCAGTTAGTATTGAAATAGCAGTTTTATTCAAATTATTTACTTTAATCATTTATTGTATATAGTTCGTATGTTACATTTTATTGTGACCTTGTCACTAGACAAATAGTGTGAATGTATTACCCATTTAAGGAGTAAGTGCAGTTGTAGACGGAGGGCACTGCAGTTGTGTTTATGCTGGAATAGGAACACATGACACTGCTATCTATGAGTGCAGAGGGGAATGGGATGTGGGACACTGACAGTATACACTGCCTTATGTGACGTCACATGTAGCAACAAACAGAGCTTCGTAATTCTTCCGCCTGCAGAAATATTTTGAATGACTAATAAATAGTGAATTTTCAAGTGTTTCTTGTAATTTATTTTATTCTACATTTTGTCATGAATGAGTCATCCAATACTTGGATGTCACATCTTGATAATTTTGAAGAGCTACACAGTTTCCTAAATGTTCTCTGTCCATTTCCATATCTTGAGAACACAATATACACTCAGGAGACATTAATACACCAATTCTATGAAGATGTTTTCCTAAGCTGTCATGTCCTGTAGTAAGCCTCATTTTAGCAAGTGCAGATTTTCATGGTAGTTCTGGAATTATAGATGGATTTTCTAACAGTATTTTATATTTCCGTTTCTGACTTTTCCAATTAAATTGGAATTATAATTATCATTAATTTTTTCTTTATAATTCTATTAATTGATTCATAAGATAATGCATTTGTTACTTTCTGCTTAATTTTACATGATTTTTTTTGTGAGTATATTAGCTCTTTCATTTCCTTGTATTCCACAATGGGCTGGAATCCATCGTAAGACTATATGTTTATCAAGTTTCTCAATAGTCTGAATCATGTTTTGTATTTGTAATATATTTCCCCTTTTAATGCTATGGCCTGAATTGCGGCTTTGGAATCTGACAGAACGACAATTTTTTGCAAAGTTGTAGCCAATTAAAAATGTTTTTAAATGAGAGATTAAATTAATTATATTATTTTTGGTCTGGACATCTTACCTCAATATTAATGTTGATTTGTTCTTGAACATGTTTCAAAACAATTCTGTTTTATCTTCAGCTTTCCCAGACTAATATTGAGGTAAGATGTCCAGACCAAAAATAATATAATTAAAATAACCTCAAAATATAACTTCCTAAAATTAAATATTGAGAGATTAAATGTTTAGAAGCTTGCTAGCGAAGAGCTTCCAAGAATCCTCTCTGCTAGTAGCTCTGCCGCGAATGTTCAAACTCTGCCGTGGAGTTGAAACAGCATCATGAACCTATAATATGTGAGTGTGCTATTGAAAAACTTTTACAGCACTCATTTAATTCTCTATCACTTCAAGACAAAATAAAATTAATAAATAATTGTAGATCTACACAGCCACTCACTGAATTAAATACTCAATAAAAAGGTCATCAAATTTTCACAGGACATTTCAATCCAAATTCCTATCACACTATCCCCTGGTTATGTGGCTGCAACAATCTCAAAAAATTGTTCTGCTGGTCGTGTCTTTTGTTCTCATCTGAAAAAAACGTTTGGAACTAGACAGGTTTTGAGCATTTGAATAATTTTCATAAAGCTCAAAAAAGACACAAACTCTCATTTCATCACATAACAAGCCTGAAACAGTTGGGCAAAACTATAATTGAATTATGTCTAACATCTTCTTATTATTTTTTTTTTTTTTCACTGTGGAGCTTCCCTTCTCTTCTTTTGAAAGAGGCCGTACTGGCTTCATAATGTAATGTAAAATTCCCAATAAAGGTCTTCTTAATAAATTAGCTGCCATTTGCAAGTTCAAAGCAATGGTTTCGTAGCATTTGGCACTTGGGAATTAACAGTGTATTTAAGAGAAAAATTTGCATTTAGATTGGAGATTCTCAGGTAACTCAGTTGGTAGAGCATTCACATAGACAAGTAAAAGGTCCTGGGTTCAAACCACAGTCTGAGCATATTTTTTTTTCTTCAAATATAATACTTTTCCTGTTTTATTAAAAGATCTATACTGAGTTTTGTTGTGAAACCCAAAAAATTGCAGATATTAAGAGTGATGTTAAAATGTTTGCTTCAGGTGAACACTCAATTTTGCTCCTTGATAAACTTGATCTTACATTTCTTAATTTTTGTTATATGGCGAGTTTGGTTCCCTAAAATAAAAACTGTAACTATTAGAATATTAACACACACACACATATATAAATATATAAATTTCTGTTGTGCTCATATTCTAATTTCTTTGAAATTTAATAATTGAGTTAGAATTTAATACCTCATCTCATAATTGTTGATTTCTCAAGTACGTGTTGGAATTGGTTGATATTAAAAAAATTAATAAAAGTGTTTGTTGGACTCTTCACTTAGTTTTAATTATAATGGTTTTTAAATTTATTTAATTTATATTTTATAAAACTATAAAACCAACTAAGACAAAATGGAAGACCCCTTGGAAGGCTTGGGCCTTGTCACATTGTGGAGTTTCACACAATAGTAGTTACGCCCCTGGAACTAATAGCAGAGTTTATTTTTTGGAAGATGTTAAAAGTAGTATGTACTCATATTAAATTAAAAAAAAAAGTTTTAAATAATTTAATTTTATAAAATTAATGGTTAATATTATTTTAATGTTTACAGGTGTTGAATTAGTTGGGAAGAAAGCTCGCGTGGCTGGTGGAACTACACTCAGTGGATTTTATTGCCTAGGTATTGCTTTTCTTGGTGCAGTTGCTATAGGAGTCAGAGAGTGGCATATTTACTCCTTTATACACATTCCTTTTATTATCTGCGCATCTTATTTTTGGTGAGAAAATCTTACATTGAATTGCAATCAGAGTTATTAATTATCATAAGTAATGTCACGAGTAATTTCCAAATCATTGATAAATTCACGAAACACAAAGTGAATTTGTCTAGAGAATTTGAAAATCAAGAGTGACATTTGTTATGACTTTTTAATGAATAAAATTAAGCTGTTTATTTAAAAATAATTATTTAAATATAGTTACCAGTATAATGGTACTGTACATCAACTATACGTAGACTTCAAAAAAGCATATGATTCAATTAACACATTCAGTACCGTAAAACCAGTTAAGGCATTTAAAGAGACTATTGTGTATGCAGCCATCGGTCAGTTAACTCATTTTAGAGCGGGCGCGAACAAACCGCGTTTATATTTGGCGCCTAAATATTGTGTTGGCTTAGTATGTCTTGGAGATCATAGATGGCATGTAAATGTACATTTTCTATTCCTGTTTGACACGTTAACCTTGGTGAATCCCCTTTTATTTTTAAAACAAACAACACATGGAATTCGTTCACCCAAACTTGACTCCAGGCTCCAATGCAGTCATATATGTTTCTCGTTATCGCGCTGTTGTTTGTGCGTGAGTGAAACCATGGCAAAAGAAAAATATCTCACTGAAGAAGAATTAGTGAATATTTTGTATAATGATGATTCAGGTGATGAACTGATTCCTGAATTAGAAGATTCACAAAGTGAAAGTGAAGATGAACTTCCACTTCCTGAAATTGATATGCCGATACCATATGATGTCAATCACCCAAGTTATTTCACCATCTAATCCTACTAGGATATCTCCTTTAGGTATGTACTAAATTTGAATTTTCTAGGACTAATAGTTTGTGAATAATGATCCATTTTCTGAAGTGCCACAAAAAGGGTAGCTGGGGTATTTAAATGGTTGGCCTGTGGGTTTAAATGCCCTGCTCAGTGCCTGGTACTGAATGTGTTAAGAGGGACAAGTTATATAGTATCCTGTTGGAGTTCGGAAGTCCTAAAAAGTTAGTTAGACTTATACGAATGTGTCTAAATGGCACAAAGAGTAGGGTGCGTGTAGGCAAACAGTTTTTGGACACTTTTAGAAATCCACAATGGGTTGAAGCAAGGAGATGCACTATCTCCTCTACTATTTAATTTTGTACTAGAGCATGCCATTAAATCTTTAGAGAATGAGGAAGGCTTACAACTCAATGGTATTAATTAGCTGTTGGTTTATGCTGATGATGTAGTACTATTGGCCAATAACGAGGAGATACTAAAGAACAACACGTACACACTATTGAGTAACACTAAGAAATTAGGACTGGAAGTAAATATCAATAAAACTAAATATATGGTCACACGTAGAAATACATTATATAATGGAAATGGACAGCTAATGACAAATGAGGGGAATTTTGAGGAAGTGGCTGAATTCAAATACCTAGGAACAATAATGACAAATAGGAATGAGATGCACAAAGAAATTAAACATATGCTCAATTCAGGAAATGCGTGCTCTTATGCATTACAGAGACTCTTGACGTCCCAACTACTTTCAAAAAACGTTAAACTGAAAATATATAAAACTATTATTCTACCAGTTATATTATATGGAGGCGAAACATGGACTTTTACTTTAAGGGAGGATAGGAGTATTTGAGAATAAAGTACTTAGGAAAATTTTTGGACCAAAGAGAGATGAACAGACAGGTGAATGGAGAAGACTACATAACAATGAACTACATGGTCTTTATAGGAAGCCAAATATAATAAGAACAGTTAAGTCTCATAGACTGTGATGGGCAGGACATGTTGGACGTATGGGAAATGAAAGACTTGGCTGGAAGCTTCTTGTAGGAAAGCCAGAAGAAAAACGCCCAGTTGGTAGACCAAAAATGAGGTGGGAGAATAACATTAACTATGATTTGAAGGAAGTAGATTATACAGGGGATGATTGGAAAACATTAGCTCAGGATAGGGATGTATGGAGAGCTTATGTCTGCACGGCCATGAACCTACGGTTCGATAGTGCCAGTGAGTAAGTGAGTACCAGTATTTTAAAGTATTTATACATTTAAAGTAAATGGTGATGTTTGAAAACAAATCAGAAATGTGTGGTTATGTTTCATTAGTTTATTCACTGCAAAGTAAAGTAAGTAAAAAAAAGTAAAGCGATCCCACAACAGGCCCGGAGGCCCTTGGGGTAGTAGGTGTTAAGGCTCCCACTTTTTCTAGACAATTAGCACTTTATGTCAGCCGGATTGTCAGCCCTGCGTGACGGCCGCCTTTACCCCCAGAACAAGTGTCTGGTACTCATTTCAGTTAGAGGCTGAGTCGACCCCAGGGTCATAGTGCCGCCACAGGGTTTGGGTCAGTTTAAAAATCCTGACTGCAACGGGACTTGAACCCTCGACCCTCCGGCTTGTAGCTCAGTTCCTTAACCACTATGCTACGGCGTGCCCCCGTTTATTCACTGCAACTTGATCATATAATATTTGAAGAGAAAAATTAAATTCTCAGACTGGGAATTGTACCTAGGACCATAGGATCCAGTCTGAGCATATAATTTTTCTCTTCAAATATAATTTATCCTTCAGTGAAAGTGTTAAATTAATAAAAAAATCATTGATCATATTATTTATTGCCAAATAGGATTGCAATATTGTATGATTGCACCCTAGAGGAGAAAAAATGAAACAAATCAAAATGTATATTAAAACCAACATTATAGGTTATTAATTTTTTTGTAAACAGTACATCAAGTTTGATCTTAAAAAAAAATTTCAGATGCTGCAGCATTAACAGACAATCACACACACACACACATACATATATATATATATATATAAATTTTTGTCATTAAAAATGTTTCAAAAACATATAATTCACCTTCCTTAAATTATGATTTCATTAATATAGTACTATATTAAATAGAACCCATCACTAAAAGTTACATTTAAAAACTGTTAACATGTTTCAACAGCTATACTGTCATTTTCAAAACTCTTGAAAACGACAGTCTCATTGTCAAAATGCATCAATGGTTTTTAAACTTAACATTTGGTGACTGGGTTCTATTCAATATACTACTAACTAACTCACTGGCACTATCGAACCCATAAGTTCATGGCCACATGGACATAAGCTCTCCACACATCCCTATCCTGAGCTAATGTTTTCCAATCATTCTCTGTATAATCTACTTCCCTCAAATCATAGTTAATGTTATTCTCCCACCTCATTCTTGGTCTACTAACTGGGCATTTTTCCCCTGGTTTTCCTACAAGAAGCTTCCATGCACATCTTTCATTCCCCATTTGTGCCACATGTCTTTAATATAGGACTATATTAACAAAATTATGATTTTAGGAGATGAATTATACAGGGAATGATTGGAAAGTATTTAATTCAGGACAGGGTTGTATGGAGAATTTATGTCCGAGTTTCATAATGTCACTAGTTATTTAGTATTATGATATTAATTATACATTTTAATTATCAGGATTCTTCCAGAATCTACAAGGTGGCTCAATACAAAAGGTAAAGATGAAGAATTAAAGAAAATATTAATCTTCATAGCAAAAGTTAAAGGTTATAAATTCACAGAAGATGATTTGGAAAGATTCAGAGATGAGGTAATGATTTTATCAGGTTAAAAATAAATATTCCCAGAATTAATTAATTAGTACATAAATTTTGTTGGAATGAGCAAATATTAGATTAGATATTAATAATAAGTTCACCGCTGTGCTGCCTTGTCACGCAGTGGGCCCGAGTTTGATCCCCAGTTGGGATAAGTTTTCTGGGTGAGGTTTTTTGGGGTTTTTTCCTCACCTGTAAGACAAATGTCAGGATACTTTAAGGCCCAAATGGTCCCAAATATCATATGGTCATCATAATCATCATCATTCACATTCACCTTAGATTAAGTTTAGGATTAAGGACTTTTCTGGCACACCACTATCATCATCATCACCCATCATATTATCAGGGCAGTGAAATCCTGCCTATCAGGTGCCCCAGCCTCAGAAGTGGGTTACAATTATGCCAGTTCCAGGAGAGAACACCAGAAATGTTGAAATGACAACTTGTGGCATTGAATATAAAAATATTAATAACAAAAAATATTATGAAATGTTGACAGTGAAGGAAAATTTTAATAAGCTAGGAAAAACAATCATAATATTTTTATATAAAGTAATTAAACAAGTTTTACACTGAGCATTTTGGTGTAAAAAATCCTTAAAAAAGGGTAAAAAATTAACTTATATTTTCACGGAGTTCAATATCATCTTCATGAACAATTTATTATTTAATCAATTGAGTTGGTGTTTACTTGATGAAAATCCATATTTATTAATTATCTCATTTTCCTGTGACCATGATCTATACCAAAGCTGTCCAAATGGTAGCCCATGGGCCCCATGCGACCATCCAGTCCATTTAAAATGGCTCCCGAAGTTCTCACTTATTGTAATGTGATTTAATGCTATTTTTCCATTAAAACATTTTTTAAACAATTTTATCTTTGGAGTTACTAGTATACATGGTGTGGCATGAACACCTGTCAGTTTTAAAACACTCAGAACACTGTGTTCTTGGTCAAAGAAATAGTTTACTTATGTTAAAATGTACACAATTACACAGAGTTTCAGATGACATGGTTCATGGAAGATTTAACCTTCCGTTGGAAGCAATATTCTGACCTTCGATTTTGGGTGCAATGTGCCTGATCAGTATACGCTTAGAAAAATGTCACACTGTTTGCCAATATGAACAACGGGAATTCGAAGAAATGTTATTGTTAGGGATGTCCAAAGGATAAAATATTCAAAATTTACCGCTAGAAAACTATGTATTGGACATAGTATTGATTAAACAAATTTTAAGAAAATTTGTGACAAGCCTTCAAACAACATGATATAAAAGTAAGAACAAACTAGGTTCATAAGAATCAAATGAATTGTGAATTCTTCTTGCCTCATACTTCTATGTTTTTTTAAAACACAGCACTACAGTATCAGCGACCATCGTCAACCATCATCAGCTGTTTTCATGACTGTCAATCTTTTATTTTGCCGGTAATTATCCAAACTGCCATCTGGTGTTCTTTTGAAGGAATCATTTTCTAAACTACCATCTGTTGTATTTTTGAAGAACTTTGTAATCAAGCTTGGTTCTTCTGGAATATCGAAGTTCATGGTTCTAGTATGGTCTTTTTTGAATATATATCTTTTCCCAAACTGTTAAATCCAAAGGTTTGGATAGATGTTTCAAAAGTTTTGCTTCTTTTTCAATTCTATGATTCTCTAATAAACTATGTGCTGCTATGGCTGATTGGAGAAATTGAAAAATCAGCTATAGCAGCACATAGTTTATTAGAGAATCATAGAATTGAAAAAGAAGTGAAACTTTTGGCATCATCTATCCAAACCTTTGGATTTAACAGTTTGGGAAAAAATATATATTCAAAAAAAACCATACTAGAACCATGAACTTTGATATTCCAGACAAACCAAGCTTGAATTCAAAGTTCTTCAAAAATACAACAGATGACAGTTTAGAAAATTATTCCTTCAAAAAGAATATCAGATGGCAGTTTGGATAATTACCAGCAAAAGAAAAAATTGACAGTCGTGAAAACAGCTGATGTTGGTTGATGATGGTCACTGATACTGCGGTGCTGTGTTTAAAAAAACATAGAAGTATGAGGTAAGAAGAATTCACAATTCATTTGATTCTTATCAATAAAACCTCATAATGTTAAAAATTCCCAAATTTATTATATTAAGTTAGGTTCAGTTCAAATATATTTGAAAACAGTTCACATTATCAACATTTAGCCTATATTTTTAGCAAAATTATTCAAGAATATAAAATTATTTAGTCTAAATAAAGTAAATAAATAATTTTCTTTTGCAAATATTTTCAAAATACACATCTTCAATAATGTAATGACTTCGGGCGCAATGAGCTTCTCTGGACAAAATATTTACAACCCCACGTGGTAACGGCCGAGAGCAAACTGAGTGGGGTGGTTGTTTAGAGCAGGTAAAAAGAAACAGCTACTCAGATACCCAGTCATCAATGCCGTCTGATGTCAGTAGAAGGGGACAGAATTGAAAACCTGTGCCTCTCAGATCAGATGTGCCCGATGGAAGGTTAACATTTAATTTTTGCAACAAATTTCGAACCTTGGTGAATCGCTATTCTGATTTTCTCGATTCTCTTTTCTTGTCTGATGCTCATTTTCATCTCGCTGGAACTGTCACTACTGGGTTGAAAATAACTCCTGTGAACTACACTCTTAGCCACTGCACAGTCCAATAGTAACAGTTTGGCATGCAGTGTCTTCAAATGCAATTGTTTGCCCATTCTTTTTTGAAGATGAGGAAGGTGCTACAGTGACTGTCAGTTCTGCATGTTATTGCGCAATGCTGGAAAATTTTCTATTGCCATTCTTGATGACATCCCTTTGAAGATGGAAGCTTTGGTTTCAATAAGATGCTAACACAACCCACATAAGCATGCAGACTCTAAGAAGGATGTTTCCCAGGCACCTTATCTCAAGGTTTGGTAACATGCAGTTTCTCTCCTGTTCACCAGACCTAACAACGCCATACTTTTTTTATGGGGATATGTGAAATATATGGTGTACACAACACGTCTAACAACCATCTTGAACCATCTTGGAGAGTTGAAGCAACATATTCAAGTGGCCATAGAGGAGATCCCACAAACCATTTTATAGCGAGTAATGTATTCTCTTTGAAATTCATCGGAGAACATTTTTTTAAACAACTCACTTCATAGAATTATTGTTTTCTCCTTTAAATTGTGAAATTGAAAAATCTGCAATTGCTGCACATAGTTTATTAGAACATCATAAAATTGGAAGAGAAGCAAAACTTAAACAAGTGGATAAACCTTTAGAATTGACATTTTGGGAGAAGATATACATTCAGAAAAATGAAGATAGATCAAAAGAATTTTGATATTCCTAACGAAATAAATTTGATTTCAAAGTTCATAAATTCAACCATAGATGGCAGTGCTGAAGATGGTGACAGTAGAACAGTCGACGGTCAAAGAATTTCATCAGTCGGAGTTATGGCTGAGGATGAACACGATTGTGTTTGAAACCGTGGTGTCATGGAAAACATGAATACTATGAGGTTAGTTGTTTAAAAAAATGTTCTCTGATGAATTTAAATGATTATACCTCATAATGTTTACTTCCCAATATTAATTTAATATAAATGTATTCTCTTCTTGCTAGGAAGGAACAGTGTGTGGAATACCAGGGTGGACATCTCATAGACATTATTTTTTAAACGTGAGCAATGTCATCTGAAACATCATACAATTGTGTACATTTCAACATGAGTAAACTATTTCTTTGAACAAGCACATAGTGTTCTGAGTGTTTTAAAAACCGTCAGGTGTTTATGTCCCACCCTGTATTTATTTATTAATCAATATTTTAACATGAAATGGTTAAAAAAAAATTATTTTAGTTGATATTATATATTCTTTTGTTCAGGGTACCAGTACAGTTACTTCAATAGCACCCGCTGAAAGTGCTGAAACTGAAAATAAAACTAAAGCTGAAAATGAAGAAGAAGAATCTAAAGCTGAACCTGAAGCTGAAGCTGAATCTTCAGCTAAACAAGAAACTGAAACAGAAGGAGCTGAACCTGAGAAAAAGGTGGTAATCAAATTGATAAAATTTATTTTTTGAACCACTAATATTTCAGGAGCTATGGTAGAGTACCCCTTCCTTTCAGTAGTCAACTGTTATACCATTTCTAAAAATTCTATACCAAAAAGAGAATCAAAGAATCATTCTCCCATGAGGACATCCAAAAAGTTTGGAAGACGTCTAAAGTGAATATTTCACTATAATTAAGGTAGAATATGTTTATCACTCACCTCATATTGTTCTTCTTATTTGATTATAAACTAGTTTCGGAACATAGTTTCTGTTCCATCCTCAGTATCATCACGACCGTTGTTCTGTCAACTCTTCAAGACGACAGAACAATGGTCGTGATGATACTGAGGATGGTACAGAAACTATGTTCCGAAACTAGTTTATAATCAAATAAGAAGAACAATATGAGGTGAGTGATAAACATATTCTACCTTAATGAATATACCTCATAGTGAGAATTCCTAAAATAAGTAATTTCACTATAAATTCATTTGAGTTCATTTGTGTTTTCTACAAGAGAAATTTAACTATTAGAACTAAAGAAGGCACACAAAATGTAAAAAAAAGGGGAAGTAGAAAATCTGCAGTAGCTGCTAACGTTTGGTCAGAAAAACACAAAATAGATGTAAACACAAATTTATTAAAACAGTTAGAAAACACAAATGAACTCACCTTATGGGAAAAAAATCTACATACAGAAGAACAAGGAGAGAATAATGAAATTCCCGGGAGAGGAACCTAATTAGCAAGTTCATCAGTTCATAGGAAGAGGGAGCAGCAGTCAAGAATCAGGACCGACAACTTGAGAAAAATCAGTCTGTAATTGCTGAGGATGGGGTCAACAGGAAACATATGTCCAACAGAAACAACCATAAGAGGTAAGAATATACAGACCAAGCTTAATTGCATAATGTAATATTTAAATTAAAATTCTTTATACTTCACCTCATATAGTCTTCTAATTAAACCAGTTTCAAAACCTAGGTGGTTTCATCTTCAGTAATATCTTGACTGATGTTATCTCATTTAGGAGAACTGCTTCTCAACTCATCTGTTGGTGGACTGATAAACCTCTGAATCAAAAAATTTCCCTGGGCATTTCAAAATTCGTAAGTTTTTTCTTGTTTTTTTAATGTGGACTTATGAATTTTGAAATTCCTGAAGAATTTGATTTGATTCATAGGTTCATCATTCCATCAACAGATAGAGTAGAAGCAGTTCTCCTGAATGACATTACATTGGTTGAGATATTACTGAAGGTGAAACCACCTAGGTTTTGAAAACAGTTTAATTAGAAGACTGGGTATGAGGTGAGGTATATAGTATTTTAATTTAAATCTTAAATTAAACCTCGAACTCCTCTACTATTTAATTTTTGTACTAGAGCATGCCATCAAATCTTTAGAAGATGAAGAAGGCCTAAAACTCAATGGTATTAATAAGCTGTTAATGTATGCTGATGATGTACTACTATTGAGCGATAGCGAGGAGATACTAAAGGCCAACACACACACACTATTGAGTAACACTAAGAAATTAGGACTGGAAGTAAATATCAATAAAACTAAATATATGGTTACACATAGTATATATAATGGAAATGGACAGCTAATTACAAATGAGGGAAATTTTGAGGAGGCGACAGAATTCAAATACCTAGGAACAATAATCACAAATAGGAATGAGATGCACAAAGCAATTAAACATAGGCTCAATTCTGGAAATGCATCCTATTATGCATTACAGAGACTCTTGACATCCCAACTCCTTTCAAAAAACGTTAAACTGAAAATATATAAAACTATATTTGAATTTATCCTTCAATGAGAAGTGTTAAATTAATAATAAAATCGTCAATATATAAAACTATTATTCTATCAGTTATATTATATGGATGCGAAACATGGACTCTTACTTTAAGGGAGGAAAGGAGATTACGAGTATTTGAGAATAAAGTTCTTAGGAAAATTTTTGGACCAAAGAGAGATGAACATACAGGTGAATGGAGAAGACTACATAACAGTCAACTACATGGTATTTATAGGAAGCCAGATATAATGAGAACAGTTAAGTCTCATAGACTGCGATGGGCAGGACATGTGGCACGAATGGAGAATGAAAGAGGTGCATGGAAGCTTCTTGTAGGAAAAACAGAGGGAAAACGCCTAGTTGGTAGACCAAGAACGAGGTGGGAAAATAACATTAACTATGATATGAGGGAAGTAGATTATACAGGGGATGATTGGAAAACATTAGCTCAGGATAGGGATGTATGGAGAACTTATGTCCGCGCGGCCATGAACCTGCAGGTTCAATAGTAACAGTGAGTTAGTTAGTGATTTTTCTTATAAAAGTTCAACATAATGTAATCTTGAAGAATTGCCTAGAATTAACTATACTGGTAATGGTAGGAAATCATGATTCAATTTTTAAAAATTTTAAATATTATTTAATAGTAAAGAGAATAATTAATGTTTGTTGGTTTAGCAACATTATTTTGCAAGGAAAATTTTTACTCTGCTACATTTTTATATAGGTGTATTTTTTACATATATTATAATTTTTTTTTTTTACAGAAAGAAAAAAAAGACCATTCCGCAAGCTCTTCCATTCTAAAGTATTATTCCTACGCCTCATCAATTGTTATTACTGTTGGTAAGTTAATTTTTTTTTTTGCTACAGGATACAAATTGTCAATCATTCATTGCTGTAGTCTCAAAGTACCATGCTGCCTTGTCATGCAGTGGGCCTGGGTTCAATTCCCAGTCTGGAAAAGTTTCCTGGGTGAGGTTCTTTTTTTTCAGAGTTTTTCCTCACCTGTCAGGCAAATGTCAGGAAACGTTAAGGCCTAAACAATCCCCAAACACCATCTAGCCATCATTATCATATTCACCTCATTAAGTTTAGTTTAAGGCCTCTCCGGTCGCATCATTACCTTCATCACTTTTCATATCATCAGGGCAGTGTAATCCAGCCTTCCAGGTGCCCAACCTTGGAAGTAGGTTAGAAGAATGCCATGCCAATAGAGAATACCAGAAATGTCGTAATGACAACTTGGTGGCATTGATTAAAAAAGTTGTTAATCTCTGCTGTATTGTAACCATAGATCTATATGAGGCCTCCCTTCAATAACAAATTTCATTAATTTTTACAGCAATAATTTAACATGCAAAATTTTGATTTTATGATGCTTGTTAGATTAATGAGTAATGTACACATGATGCAAGTTTCAAAGTCTTCCCTCCCCACTTCTCGTCTGTGATTGGTGTGCAAATCAAGACATGTTTATTACTGTTTTGCATGATAGTCTGTTTTGTCATACTTACAGCAATGGCGACCATACAACTTCCTACATTTTGGGGTTGCCAACCTAAACAATTACACCATAATAAAAATAACTTCACTGTAATTCTACATATTACAAACATGCGTGTGGGAAGTAAAACCACTGCCTTCTTTGTATACTACATACAATATATATACAAAAAATATCCAAAAGGTAGTATTAATATACATTATACAAGACAAATCACTGCATTTTAAATGAACTAAACTTCTTGTTGCCATTTTATTACTAAATAGGTCTCACGGCCTCCTGTTGTTTCAACTAATAAACATTGCCCACACTTTTAGGTAGAATTTTTTATCACTCACCTTATATTGTTCTTCTTTTTGACTATAAACTAGTTTCAGTACATAGTTTCTGTTCTATCCTCAGTATCGTCATGACCGTTGTTCTGTCATCTTGAGACAGCTCTTCAAGACGACAGAACAATAGTCGTGATGATACTGAGGTAAAGGTAAAGGTATCCCACTACAGACCTCAGGAGGTCCTTTGGGTAGTGGGAGGTTAAGGTTCCCACTTTTCTGGACAATCGGCACTTGATGTCAGCTGGGTTGTCAGCCCTGCGTGACGGCCGATGATACTGAGGATGGAACAGAAACTATGTTCTGAAACTAGTTTATAGTCAAAAAGAAGAACAATATGAGGTGAGTGTAAAAAAATTCTATCTAAATGAATATACCTCATAGTGTGAATCCCTAAAATAAGTAATTGCCCACACTGTTAATGTTAGTCAATTGTATATAATGAACGCAAATATTTCCAATAAAGATGTTATTATTTTACAATTATATATTATTTTGAAAACACCATTGCACAAAAAATAATGTACAATGCACATTTGTGAAGTATTTTACAGAATCTCAGAAATTAAAAACCTTGCTATCGCTTGGTTTTTAAACATTTTTCTCAATTCTGTAAAAACCACTTCCCAACATCGTATTGTAATATACTATTATAATTGAAGAGAAAAATTATACACTGAGACCAGGGTTTGATCCCAGGCCCTTTGCTTTCTAGACCAATGCTCTATCACTGTGCTACCTGAGCTCTCCAATCTAAATGCAAATGTTTATTACTGCCTATGACTACAAGTCCTTGAGAACAAAATAACTGTTAACCAACTGTCATACAGGTTACAGGGTAGTTAGTATCTTTGTCTTATGGTGGGTTGAGAAAAAAAACAGACCTATAAATGGCAATGTTATGCATCAACTGGCTAAGTGCCATTTTTAAACAACAATATTTTGATGACATTTTTGTGCACTGGCTCATTAGGTAAGTGGATACACACTTTTAGCACCAACTCTTTAAATATAGCATTATTATCAAAGAAAAAGTAAATGCCATCAGTCCTATCAGAGATTCTGTTTTTTGCAACAAATGACTATGAAACCAGATCTTCATAAATGGTAATCTAAATTTTGCATCATGAAGTTAAGCACCATATATTCCCTCTCTTAGATTGTTGATGCAAAACTATCAAACAAGGAAAATAACTTCCATCCATAGTAATTCTGCCCAAGTGCAGGTCTTTCACTGCAATCATAGCATTTTCATGCTATGCTTTGCAGCTTTACTAGGGAATTATAGGTGTGGTATCTTCCCGTTGCTTTTCACTCCAATGAAGAATGATAATGAGACAAGTCTTGGAAATATGCTATGAACAGAATATTACAACACATCACCTTTTTGTGGATTTTAAGTAAGCATATGATAGTGTTTCAAAGGATGAACTATGATGCAATATGCAGCATTTGGGTTTCCCCAAGAAGTTGGTTAATATGTGTAGATCACTTAGGGTCGCATGTTTGGACGCATTAGACAGTAAAATGCCTTCTCTGCTGAGCAAGTTGTATGCAAATACGATTTTGCTTACTCAGAAATCTGTTCATGCGATAATAATTGGTTAAATTTGTAAGCTACCTGCGGAGGTACCTTACATGAGCAACTCAAATTAAAATCCCGAAGGGAACCGAACGGGGGAACCGATGGTAATCGATGTACTTTGCTGCTTTATCCAACATTTATCCAAGATGTCGGACCTTGAAGACTTCGATCATGTTTTCGGTATACACGGAGAAGAGGAATTTGATAGAGTCTACCAAAGAATTCAACTGGAAGAACAGGAGAATTGGCGTAATATTGCGTGTCGCAGACGTGTTTGTATACGGTATTATTTGCGGGATGCAAGCATAAATGCATTCCTCTATAGCAGACGAAAATAACGGAAGTGGTTTTATCGCTGAGAATTCTGGGTAATTCGTTGCCAATATTACGAAAACGTCGACTCTCGTGCGTGACCGATAAGTCGGCCGTTAATTCGTTCTCAGCAATTGCTCACGGTGAATCAGCTCACTAGTGATTGGAAGTAATTTGAGTAGAGAGTAATGTTCTAACATACGACCCTTAATGAGGCATATGCAGTTGTTAATGTGTCCACCACTGTGGTCTTGAGGTAGCATGCTGCCTTCTCATGCAGCGGGCCCGGATTCGATCCCCGGTCAGGACAGTTTTTCTGGGTGAGGTTTTTATCTGGGTTTTCCCTCGCCTGTAAGACAAATGTCAGGTAAACGTTAAGGCCCAAACGGTCCCTGAAATCATATGGCCATCGCAATCATCATCATTCATATTCATCTTAGGGACTCTCCTGGCACACCACTATCATCATCATCACCCCTCATATCATTGGGGTAACGTAACCCTGCCTTCCAGGTGCCCCAACCTCAGAAGTGGGTTACAAGTATGCCATGCCAGGAGAGAATACCAGGAATGTCGAAAGACAACCTCGGGCATTTGCAAAAAGAAGAAGAAGAAGATTGGCAGACACATTTCTAAAGAATTTTAAATTCAAAAGAGAGATGCCATTGCTCCAATTTTGTTTAATATAGCTCTGGAAATAGCTATGAGAAAATCTAGGGTTCAAATAGAAGGTACATTGTTTAATAAGTGCTGTCAGCTTCTCCACATATGCAGATGATTTGGTGATTTCATGGAGAAGAATCCCAGATGTTATTGAAACAATGCTTGCTCTGGAAACTCAAACATGTAAACTTGGACTGGAGATAAATGCAAATAAGACCAAATTCATGACTGTTTCTAGGAAAATTTACATACCAGGTCAAAAAATTGTGGAGAGTTAATTTTGACATTGTTATTGCACTTTTGTATCTAGGAACTCTTTTAACCAATAAAAATGAATTAAGATTTGAAATAAATAGAAGAATGAAATTGCAAATAAAGCATATTTTGCTCTTCTTCCCATATTAAAGAGCAATTCTGTTCTTAGATGTACCAAAATCAAGATATATGAAGCATTAATTATGGTTCTGAAACTTGGGTACTTGACTCTTACATCTGTAATCATTTAAATATTTTTGAAAGAAAGGTACTGAGAAGAACATTGGGAGCAGTTTGTGTAGATAACATCTGGAGAAGAAGATATAATAAAGAATTAATATAATTACTAGATCTTGATATTGTCTCACACATAAGGCTTGGCTGTTTGAGATGGATTGGACATATTAATAGAATGCCAAATAATAGAAAGGTAAAACAAATCTTCTGTTCACAACCTGAAGGAACTAGATTGAGAGGAAGACCTAAGAATAGATGATGGGATTGTGTGCACCAAGATCTTAAAAAATGTCAAATAAACCATTGGGAAAGGCTTTTTATGGAGAGGGATGTCTAGAGGAGGTTCATTGAGGAGGTGAAGGTCCTTATTGGGCCATAGTGCTATTTAAGAAGAAGAAGACAATATGCAAATAGAAAATAACTTACTACCGTATTATATATAATTAGTTTTCACTGCAATCCGACACTTTTAAATAAACAGGCATCAGAAAAGATTTTGTGTGTGTGTGTGTGTATATATATATGAATAAGAAAGTTTTCTTGGGTTTTCCACGTCTTGGATTCAAGTTCGGCCCCTGGCCACTGACTCCGACATTTCGGCATGATCCCACATGCCATTATCAAGGAATGATAAGTTCGAGTCACAGGTTTAGGTCTTATATAATTAAACAAATAGAGTTTTCGCTGTGGTCCGTTTCCGAAGATGTACACCCATCCAAGGTTTAGTTCTTATGTAGTTAAACACCTTCAGTTTTCAGTGTTTCTACATCTAAGATTACCATCTACATGAAAAACTACTCTCGCTGCTCACCATGTCATCCCTAGAACAGTGAAAAAGATATGAAGAAAACCACGGTTGAGCAACATGGAGAGTGGTCGACGCTTGGATGGGTGTACGGCTTCCGAAACGGACCACACTGAAAACTAAAGGTGTTTAACTACATAAGAACTAAACCTTGTATGGGTGTACGGCTTCGGAAACGGACCGAACTGAAAACGGAAAATGTTTAACTACATAAGAACTAAACCTTGGATGGGTGTACGTCTTCAGAAACGGACCACAGCGAAAACTCTATTTGTTTAATTATATAAGACCTAAACCTGTGACTCGAACTTATCATTCCTTGATAATGGCATATGGGATCATGCCGAAACGTCAGAGTCAGTGGCCAGGGGCCGAACTTGAATCCAAGATGCGGAAAACCCAAGAAAACTTTCTTATTCATACTTATATCCATGAAAATCTGCAATATCATATATATATTATATATATATATATGGTATGATAAGAAAAATAAATGCCTGGACGGGATTCGAACCCGGATCTCAGAGATCCGGGTTCGAATCCCGTCCAGGCATTTATTTTTCTTATCATACCATATTAAGCTTGCATTGCTCAATGTTAAACATTTAATTATAACATATATATATATATATATATATACACATATCTTTATATATATAATTCTTTTGTACTTGTATTTGTCACTCTATTCCTCCTAAACAAATAGATAGATTTTGATTAAATTTTTTGTATGTGTCTGATCGGGCCCTTAAATGGTTTAAATTTACAATTGGACCCTCTGAAACCATTAGGTGTAGGAGTTCACCTGAAGTGAAAATTTAAAATCACTCTAGTGCTCACAATTTCCAATGTTTCACAACGAAACTCAGTATATCCTATTAAAATAAACCAAGGTAGATATTATCCAAAAATGAGCGAAATCAGACAATTATAATTGGAGGTTTACTTGAAATCCTAAATTAAAAAACCGCCTAAACGACTGGACCGATTTTGATGAAATTTTTTGTATGTGTTTGAGTGAGTCCTTGAATGGTTCAGATTCACAATTGGACCCAGTAGGTGGAGCTATGATCAGGTTTCAGGAAAATTTTTATGTCAGATATGCAGTTATCTGCTTTACCGACATATTCTGCACAACAGCAAAGTGATGTGTCATAATGCACGCTTCTTGAGCCACAAGAGATGGGAATGAGGATTTTCTTGTGAACTAATTAATTAGTGAATTTTATGGTAAAAAGAAGTAACATATTTTTATTGTCCGGCCATGACACAAGAATTGAACGCTCGGGCAGGACAACGTCTGCTGGGTCTGCTAGTATATATATATATATATGTATGTGTGTGTTAACTCTCTAGTGGCTGCATCTTTTTTGTTTTTTTTTTCGGAACTGAACTTGGCATATAACAATTAAACAAAGTAAAGTTCAGTTAATTAACCAGCAAAATAGACCATTAGGAATAGAAGTACATCTGAATGGAAAATTTAGAAATCGCTCTGCTGAGTGCAATTTTTTATTTTTTGCAACGAGACTTGTTATATCAAGCCATTGAAACAAAACAAGTAGGTATATTCTTCAAATATTATCAAAATGTGACCTTTAGGAGTGGGGATTTACCTGAAAACCATCATTTAAAAATCCCTCAAGTGGCTGCCATGTTTGTTTTCTCACAATGTAACTGAACACTTATGATATACCGTATTTTGCGGACTATAAGATGCTACGGACTATAAAAAGCTATAGGCTATAAGATGCACCTTAATTTTTAAGTAATTTTTATAAATAAATAACATTTTTTACCATTTCTATTATTGGATTGCAAAACCAGGCCAAAAAAAACTTAGTTTATAAAACCGAACTGACCTTTAAAATCCCTGAAAATTGTCATCTGAACTTTGTACTTCTTCTTCATAGTCATCATTGTCCTCTTCATATATAAGATGGTCTTCACTGCTATCGAGAGCGTTACTTATGATGCATTTCTTGAAAGATTTAACAATAATGCCTTCTCTCACTCTAGACCACTGACACATTTGTTTGATTGTAGGTCATTTTAAAGTTTCGTTCGGCGTGAATTCATGTTGGATTTCATCCATCAACCATTTGTTTCATTCCTCTGTCATATACACTTTAAATGGTTTATTTATCAAGACATCAAGAGGTTGCAATTGTGAAGTTAGTCCTCCCAGAATAACAGCAAGCTCGGTATTTCCCTGTCTCAATTTCTCTTTCACAGAATTTTTCAAATGACTACTAAACTGATGTAGCACAAGAAGAGAACTCTTCTTCAATAAAGCATCTTTCCTTCTCTCCCACACTCTGTTAATCCATAATTTCATACCAGCCTCATCCATCCACTGCTGCTGCCAGTTGAATCCAATGTTGGCAGATAGAGATAGGTTTCCCGAGGCATAAAATATTTGGCCATTTTTAAGACTGGTAGGAATTTTAAATCAAACACTGGACATTTTTATATTAATTTCGAGTATAAGATGCACCTGAATTTTGGAGGCAATTTTTCGAAGAAAAAAGTGTGTCTTATAGTCCATAAAATACGGTAATTAACAAAAGAAATATACATTTCATAAACCAGCAAAATCAGACCATTTGATTGCTGAGGAATTTTCTTATTCTTCATAGCTTCTAGTTTTTTTTTTGTAATTTGAAGTGTGGTTTGTATTTGACCAGGAAAATTATTATTTTATTTTTTGCAGGATTACTAATGCTTTAATATATGTTGGTTTACAACTAGCTGCTGTATCAGCATTTGGGAACAGGCATGTCAACTTTTTACTATCTGGATTGGTTGAGATTCCAGCATATATAGTAACTCCTTTTCTTGCTGATCACATTGGAAGAAGAAATACTTTATCTATAGCTCTCATCATTTGTGGCATTTGCAGCTTCATCTATCCTTTTGTGTCTGAAAGTAAGATTTTATATCTTAATATTAAACCAATAGTGGGTAACTAACTAACTCACTGGCACTATTGAACCCATAGGTTCATGGCCGTGCAGACGTATAACCTCTCCATACATCCCTATCCAATCATTCCCTGTATAATCCACTTTCCTCAAATCATAGTTAATGTTATTCTTCCACCTCATTCTTGGTCTACCAACTGGGCATTTTCCCTCTGGTTTTCCTACAAGTAGCTTCCATGCACGTCTTTCATTCCCCCATTTGTGCCACATGTGCATTCTACGAGACTTAACTGTTCTTATTATATCTGGCTTCTTATAAAGACTATGTAGTTCACAGTTAAACAGTCTTCTCCATTCACCTGTCTGCTCATCTCTCTTTGGTCCAAAAATTTTCCTAAGAACTTTATTTTCAAATACTCATAATCTCCTTTCCTCCCTTAGAGTAAGAGTCCATGTTTCACATCCATATAATATAACTGATAGAATAATAGTTTTATATAATTTCAGTTTAATGTTTTTTAAAGGAGTTGGGACATCAAGAATCTCTGTAATGCATAATAACATGAATTTCTAGTATTGAGCCTATGTCTAATTTCTTTGTGCATCTCATTCTTATTTGTGATTATTGTTCCCAGGTATTTGAATTCAGCCACTTCCTCAAAATTTCCCTCATTTGTCATTAACTGTCCATTTCCATTATAAAATGAATCTCTGTGTGTGACTATATATTTAGTTTTATTGATATTTACTTCCAGTTCCAATTTCTTAGTGTTACTCAATAGTGTGTGCATATTGTCCTTTAGTATCTCTTTACTATCATCCAATAGTACTACATCATCAGCATAAACTAACAGCTTATTAACACCATTGAGTTGTAGGCCCTCTTCATCCTCCAAAGATTTGATGGCATACTCTAGTACAAAATTAAATAGCAGAGGAGATAGTGCATCTCCCTGCTTCAACCCATTGTGGATTTCAAAAGTATCTGAAAAATATCTGCCTACACGCACCCTACTCCTTGTGCCATTCAGACACATTCGTATAAGTCTAACTAACTTTTTAGGAATTAACCAATACTGGCTGGTTGTAAAATTAAATGGGTGTGCATTCATGAGGTAACAGGCCTAGAAGATTCTTCACCAACCAGCCGGCTGCTGAAATCACATAATATGTTTTAATCATAGAAGTGGATCATCATTCCAGCCAGTATTGGGGTGAGATGTGGTCAGAATGTTGGGGTCCTCCAGCCTTACAGCTGGTTTCCTCAACGTGGAGTCACTTATTACTGTAGCTACCCAAATTCTGCATGATGCTGGGTAGACATTGGCCGAGATTCCATGAGATAATTTCTTCCCTAATGGGTATTCGAATCAACACAAGTTCCGTAGTTCTGTGCCAAGGAATGGTGCTCAGATTAAAATAAAAATATAATACAAAACAAATTTAAATAATTAAAAACTCATAGGGCTGATGTCTTGTGAAGCCAGAACAGCCGATGACCTAATCTTGAAGTGATGATGACAGTGGTGATACAAATCCATCATTAGCATCTTGTTATATAGGTCCATAATTAACTTCATCCATATTTTAGAAATCTAAAATTTAAATATTTTCAAATTTAAAATTAGCATCTTGTAAATAAAGGTCTTAAACACATATTCCTGAAATTTAAATTCCATAATAACTGATTCATTAAAGAAAAGAAAAACAAAAGAGATGTCAAGTGGCAAAGTTGCCATACACTGATTTACAATTTCATAACTTATGTTCATAACAGTTTTGAAAGCCAAACAATTATAGGGAAGTTCGGATAATGTCGACCCTTCTGTTTGAGTGACCCTATTAATATCTTCTTTAATTGGTGCTGCTCTCAAACAGAAAATATTTTAACTTCTTCCCCTCATCAACTTTGACGGATTCAAGGCCAGTTTCTTTTATTATTTGTGCGAAGGATTTATTTGTGATATTTATGAAAATGACCACTTTAAAAGTTTTTCAAGCTAAGAATCAATTCTTAATTTCTGCTATTCCATCCATAGTAATTCTGCCCGAAGGCAGGTCCTTCACTACACTCATAGTATTATCATGCTATGCTTGCAGCTGTACTAGGGAATTGTAGGTGTGGTAGCTTCCCGTTGCTTTCCACACCGGTGAAGGATGATGATGATAAGGATGATGATGGCCATATGATTTCGGGGACCGTCTGGGCCTTAGAGTTTTCCTGACATTTGTCTTACAAGTGAGGAAAAACCCCGATAAAAACCTCACCCAGAAAAACTGCCCCGACCGGGATCGAACCTGGGCCCGCTGCGTGACAAGGCAGCATGCTACCTCGAGACCACAGCGGTGGACTTTCTGCTATTGAATATTACAAATGTTGAAAAAAAAAACTCCTAAATATATTATAATATGTAGATGCTGTTTTAATATACTGATGGGTTTGGTTTGATATTATGTGGCATGGTGGCTGTATAAAATAATTAAACATAAGAAAGAAATTCAGTTAAATGTAGACCCTCAGGGTCCACTTTACACGAATATGTATATTTTATCAATGAGGATGCTATCTGTAAAAACCATTCACTTGATTAATTTTATTTAATATCCTTGTAATTTTACTAAACCCAATGACCATCGCTTTCTGCAGTTGAATGGCATGTGAATGTTATAATCAACAATAATGTTTCAAAACATTAAATAAATATCAGCGCTTTTTAATTATGATCAGGCATAGATATTTTCAGATTAATCTGTGCATATCTGTATAAATTAATAGAGTAAATAAACTTAAAAATAGACTAATAGCTAAGGAGGACTCTGGGGTCCACTTTATAGGAGTATGGAGGTTAAAGTGGATTTTTCTTATAATGTAAAAAAGTTTATAAATTATGAAGATGTTTCCATATTTGAATAAAATAATAATGCTATTTCATAGTTACAACACTAATGATAATCATTGTAATTAAACAAATTTCAAATTCCTTAATTCTTCTTCTTCTTCCTTCCAAGTATTAGGCCAAGGCCTGTTACAATCCTATAGAAAATTTTCCTTCCAGCTTCTTCCGGAAAATTCTCGTATAAGACTTGAAAGCATAATAATAGTCCCTTCGATTGGTTGCTGGCCAAAGGAAGGCAAGACCAGTGATGGGCCTGCCATCCTATAGCCTCTGGTCAGGCTTTTCTGGAGAAGAAAAGAAAATAAAGGAAAGAAGAAATGGAATAAAGGAAAGACTCCCTAGCCCTCGGATGCCCTAATAGCGACGGGGTCGAAAAAACAAGAGTTAACCAAGAGAAGTTAGATAGTAAAGTTAAAAGAGTGCAAAACACAAGTAAGCGGAAGAAATGTTTTGCACGGCTTGGGCACCTTGTGGTCGCCATCCACATATCCCCTAGATGAGGACTCCTGAGGGTGAATTAAAAGAAGAAAAACAACAAATTGAAAACAGGGTCCAAATTCTCCAAAGTTCCTCTGTAACAAAATTAAGAGTGAAACTTACACAAAACAAATTTTTAAATGACATATAGTTCTAGGGCTGCTTGTAGTCAGAATTTTTACTCCGAGTATAAAATCTGGTTTTCACTGATTCATTTTTAAGTTGCTTTTGTTGTAATATTATGTAAAGTAGCCTTAATTTTTTGTATTTAATAACATTTGTTTTCCAAAAGGATGTTTAGACCCTAATAATTTTGTTATATTTTGATAATTTTTGTCTATGTCACTATTTATATCAGATTTTAAATGTCCTAAATAATTTTTCCTTCTAATTCTATTTTAACTCTTTTTAATGCTATCCTACCTGAATCCCAACCTCGCTTTCTCTTAATGCAACCTGTTCTAGCATAGATAAGGCTCTGGGGACAGAGTCATAGCAGTATTAATATCACATCATCATAGAAGAAATGCCACCGTGCACACTAACTACAGACCAAATACGTAAAACAACACCAAACACTAATAAATGCTGAAAAAAATACCATATCATCGCAGGATGATCAACATATTTTCCTTCAGTCTTAACACTATTCTACATAAATATCATCCCTGCTGCTCATCAAATCCACTACAAACTTACAGCATTGAACATACACCAATCGACCCTCTGTCATGGTTCTAACACATTACACATATTTTCTTAAATTCTTTTTTTGGAATTTATTTCAAAATTAGCAGGGCTAAAAGCCATCGCCTTGGAACCCATGGATGTATTAATAAAATTTATTAATCTGTTAAAAGGGATGTCATGCCCAATCAAGGGCATGATTTTTCCCATGTCAAGATAGATATGCCATTCACAAGCCTGTAGAGTAGACTGAAATGTGGCAATCCCACCACTGAAATTACCTTGCAAAAGGTAATTTCCAGGGAAATATCACATTCTTGAAAAAGTTTAACAAACAAAATGGAGTGGATATTAATGACAAAAACAGCAAGAAAAAACTGACTGGGATAGTGAATAGAAAAATAAAACTAGTTGCTTGGAATGTCAGAAGAACTAATAATAAAGAACAAGAACTTTTGGGAGAGTTATTCCAAAGGAATATTGTAACCAATAAAAAAAAAAGGATTGAAAGATTTAGAGAAATATCATCATAATCATATTCCAAACAAGTTTATGTCCTAAAGCCTGTTACGGAAGCATGACTTTTGGAAGTCTATTATGATTCATTCATTGCACATGAGTTTTTCACTGTAGCTGGTATTTATTTATAAATTATGAGATTGGTTGTAATTGAAATTTATGTAATTCTATATTCTGATCTACCAGATAAAAATAGTCTGCTTAAGGAGTGGCAATATTTGTTAGGAAAGACTGGAAATGAAAGGGGACATATTACTGAAAATCATCAGGAAAACAGCCAGATTTTAAATATTCCTGATATCAGAATGGGCTAACAAGCCTAAATAATATAGATGGCGACTGTTTGTTTTATTTCAGATGTTACAGGAACAGTAATCTACTTTACTGCTAAACTTGCCATCACCTGCTCATATGCAGTAATATATGTATTTACCGCAGAATTGTTTCCAACAGAAATTCGACATACACTCTTGGGGTCATGTTCCATGGTAGCTCGACTTGGTGCCATTACAGCACCTCAATGGCAAGTTCTTGTAAGTAGAATCACATTATACTACATTCACGATGTCTTGATAGTGGAAGTAAACAGGTGTGTGCGACTCTCTGTCCTCTCATTGGTTAAGAGTACCAAACACCACTCAATGGTTAGTTGATGTAAAATGAGATGAGTTCACCCTATGTCTAGTTGTGGCTGCCTTATGTTGCGACACAGGTTGAAGAACAAGTAAACAAAATGTTTCAATCTCTATCATGTCACACAAATCCACTTTTCACAACATAGAACAGTTTCCACAGTTGCATACTAAATATCAAAACATATTTCCCAGATATATTGACTTAGGCTTTCGCGGCCGAGTCCCAAGACAATCCTTGAGGATGCCGGCTGCAGTCTCTGGTAAAATATTGGGGAACTATAAGCCTCAAGACCATGGCCAGCAGCCCGGAAATCTTTTACAAGATCATCATATTTCCCAGAATCTGCAATTCACCTGATGATAACCAACAAAATTGAAATGTGTGATATGTAGAGCCAGGATTTTTATGTAATAAAAGATCAAATTGCAATGCAAATAGTATATATTATTCAACTGTTTGTGTGTGAAACCAAAACAAAAGACAGTCATAAATCTAACTTCTCATTATACTTTTCAAAAATGTTTGTATGTGAAACCAAAACAAAAGACAGTCATAAGTCTAACTTCTCATTATACTATGTTACAATCATAACTTTTAGTACATAAAAATCCTAGCCTTAGTGATATGTATCAACTAGAATAGCATGGCTCATTCTGGCTGTCAGTCTACAGACTATCGGCTCGTCAGCAGTACAGCTTACGATGCCTTGTTCTAATTCTGTGCTATCCTAATTTCTCTTAAAACCATATCTGCATTCCACTAGCACAACTCTGCCAAATGGCAAAGGACAAATGACTAAATCCTATAATAATAATCACCACAAAATTATCTGCCAAGGTGGCGAGTCAGTTCCAGTTTGCAGCACACTGGATAATGCATTGTCATTGTCACAAATAAGTAGTAGTCACCAATTCAGAACATGAGCAAAATTTGACAAATCTAAATATATTTACACAATATTTTATACATCCCTTTAGATGGTGTTCTTTAGCTAACATATCAGTCCTGGTGGAATAGTGGCTTGTACTTGCTTCAGGTACCATGGTTCCCAGGTTAAAGCCTGGCTGAGGTCGATTGATTTTTAAGGGTGAAAAATGTCTTCTTTCAGGAAAGGAAGTAAAGTAATAGATTTACGATACATAAAACAATCTCAGGACTGAAATAAGAGGCCTCTTAAGATTTTTCAGACCTTTCACTCTCACTAGGAAACTCTCAACATTTGCTGAAACCTACCTCAAAATTTCTCCCAGAGAAGTGTTGTGATGTACAAAGGCCGTGTCCAAAAATTAGCTGCTGTTTTTAACTGCAAGGTATAGAAATTGAAGCCAGAATCCAACAATGGCAACCACTATGCAAAGCAGATGAATTCCCTGCATGAGTAAAATGATGAGATGTGTGACAGAACGTGCCATGCAGGCATGTTGTAAGGGTTATCCATTTCACCAAGTCAGGGGTTGTATTACTTCACTGTAGTATAAATGACGGATTTGGCGCTGGATTTTTTAAACTGCACATAATTTTTTTGGACACAGCCTTGGTATATATTTAATAACATCTACTCATTATAATATATGAGTTAAAATATATTAATCAATCCTTTCCCAATATTGGAAATAATTTAATGAACAATATTATAGTAAATTTCCCAATTACATCTCTGCAAATATAACCTATATTACATTTGATATGACTAGGGCTCAGAAGTTAAGGACCTATAAAGTGCCTATGAAAGACCTTTAAAAGGACTTATTGATATCCTAAAAAAGACTGAACATAAAAAAATTACAGTTTAAACTGCATTTTTAATGAGTATAATAACAAAATTTGATGACTGGAAGTGCTTCTTTTTTCATACTTTTTTTTAATTCAACATAGTTTGAAAAAGGAATTTTGTGTTAATTAAAAAGAAAGTTCTTGTATAATTAGAATGAACAATTTGTTTCATTTAGAATGAATTTAGCAAACCTGCAATGAATATTAGGCGGTCAGTAGGCTGGTTAAAAATAATGGGATATTTTGTGAGGGTTCAATAGCTTCTCGCAGAACAAAAATGTTTGGAATGTGGAAGGTCTTTGAAAAGTAAAACTAGATTAGTGCTTTTTAAAAAAGTTGGAATTGAGACTCGACTCTGTGAATTCTTGAATTGTACAAATGGTATAAATGTAGTCAAAAGAAGATAAGGTTGCAAAAAAAAAAAGCTAGAAAAGGACCAATAAGCCAAAAAAGGACAAATAAAATCCACAATTTTCTGGCTTACAATGACACAACATATATATGTGTATATATATATATATATATATATATATATATATATATTAAGTTGGGCCTCTTCTTCAGACATAAAATGAAAAAAAATGATTTTTCCTCAACTTCTGAGCCCTAGATATGACATTCTAAATGGCAGCACTGAAGTGAGCATCATAATAGTACACCTGAAATATTTTTTCATCATCATTATCCTCTTATCATGTCCTCCTTTCGGAAAGTCAATTCTGAAATATTTTTTACACAATGTTATTAATTTAATTAAAGGTAAGAAATTCAATATAGTGTAAAATAAAAGATTCTATGAAACTTTTTGAAAGGAGTTGGGACATCAAGAGTCTCTGCAATGCATAATAGCATGTATTTCCAGAATTGAGCCATGTTTAATTTCTTTGTGCATCTCATTCCTGTTTGTGATTATTGTTCCTAGGTATTTGAATTCAGCCACTTCCTCAAAATTGCCCTCATTTGTCATTAGCTGTCCATTTCAATTATATAATGTATTTCTACGTGTAACCATATATTTAGTTTTATTGATATTTACTTCCAGTCCTAATTTCTTAGTGTTACTCAATAGTGTGTGCATGTTGGCCTTTAGTATCTCCTTGCTGTCGCCCAATGGTACTATATCATTAGCATAAACTAACAGCATATTAATACCATTGAGTTGTAGGCCTTCTTCATCCTCTAATGGTTTGATGGCATGCTCTAGTACAAATTTAAATAGTAGAGGAGATAGTATTGTTTTCCGTGCTTGTATCGTAAATAACTATTTGTATTATATTGGAACTATCTGACCAAACCATCTCCCATGAAATGCTTATGTTATAATCAATGTACTATGCTTCCCCATTTTTTTTTTTAAGGGTTTGGAGTATAAAATATATTGCTCTTACAAAATAAGACCATATCTCAGAAGATTTAAAATGTAGGAACTATTACTATATTACAATATGAGGTGAGTGATAAACATATTCTACCTTAATTGTAGGAACTATGTTTACAGAAAAAAATGATCTTGTTTTGTTGAACACCACCTCTTCTATAAATATTGCTTTTCAGAACATTCTGTTTATTTATGTACAATTATTTTGTTTTACTATTTTTTAGAATAACCTTATAGAAGGCCTGCCTTTCTACATATTTTCATTTACATCAATAACATCAGGAGGATTAATATTTTTACTTCCTGAAACTTTGAAATTGTCACTACCAGATACCATTGAGGATGCAGAAAAGCTTGGAAGGAAGCGAAGACACCGCTGATATATGACATTAATATTAATAAGTTTTGTATAATTTCATAATAATTTTCAGTACCATATTGTTATAGACAGATTATTAAAATAAAAGAACTTTCCTGGTCAATTTTTCCTTCTTTTTTCTTTAAACATTTTTCTCTATATTTTTTTACCAATTAACATTTTATACTTACACTGTATATCTATGCAACTGTTCTTCCCAATACCAATTTTCCTACAAACATTATTACCTTCAGAATTTTCCAACACTATTTTAGGCAAGATGATGTAATTATATTATCTAAGAAACTGCATATTTTTATTTAATTCATATCTGTATTGAAGTAACTGTAGAAATGGTTTCATATTTTGATTCAAAATTTTTAGTTAGGATGTCTAATTTTCTGGTTCATCCAATTAATGAAAGAAGCTAGCTTGTATCATATATATTAGGGTTATAACTTTTTGGACATTAGTGAAATAAAATATTTCCTGTGCAATGAATGGGTGAACTTTTGCTTCACTGAGCTTCAACAAAAGGTCATCCCAAAATTAATATCAACTATTGATATATAAATATATTTGAGGGTGACCTTTTCTTGAAGCTCAGTGAAATGAAGGCCCTTTTCAACGTTTTTAAGTAAAAGTTCATCACATGAAATATTTTAATTCACAAAAGTCCAAAAAGTTATAACCCTAATATATATACTACCATAGGAACTCATAGGGGAGAAGTTTACTTGACAGTCAAAGGAAACCCCAGAATTTAAGCCAAAAGCAATCATCATATGAACAAAGAATGTTGTTACAGTTCAGAAAGAAAGCAAACATTTTGACGCACCTAACCAGGAAATTGTAAAGCACAATTTACTATGAATAAAATAAAATGCTTTGCAGTCAAATACCCTCAAAGATATTATGGTCAATATCAACACATAGGTTAGATAAGATTAGGTTTGCTTAGAAAAGGTTAAAATATAAATAAAAAATGTAAAATATTTCACTTTGTAAATTTTTAATTATAAATATTACTGAATATTAATAAAAATTATTAGTAATGCAGACTCTGTAATTATTGAATGGGGGGATTTCATTTGGAAAATTAGCTTTGGTAACAATTCACAAGGAAAAATGTTTTGGAAAACAATTCATATGAAAAATTGATCAGCAGAAAAAAAAAGTATTGAGAAAATTGATCGGAAATCAAATAAGGAAGGATATTTGTATGTTTAGCATCAACTTTCTGTATGTATGGTACTTCAATAAAGTTATGAGAAAAATAAAAGTACTTTTATTTGTTCCTTATTTAAAATACTTCATATTAGGTGTATCAAATAGGAATCTACACGAATCCAAATTGTCCTCTATGCAACAAAGATGAAGAAATGAACAAAGAACATCTACAAACCTGTGAAGTATTACCTGTTGGATCCACCATAGAGAAATATTGGAGAGCAAGAACGCTAATGGCTTCGTTGCCAAGGCCCAGCATTTGAAAACAACAAGAACAAGATGTGTCAAACTGGCAGCCTGCTGGCTTGAAGTGGCTTTTTGTAATTTTTTTGCAACCTGCCTCTTCAAATTTTTAAATGACAATTCTAAATATTGTAGTTTTCCTTCTAGATTTAAATTTTGATTTATGCACCTTCTTGTGTCAAATTCTTCCTGTCCATACTCTTCTTCTTTTGCCTTTGGCATTCCATTCGAAGATCATTTTTGGAATTCTTTCATTCCCGATCCCATCCTTTTGACATGCAGAAATGATTTCAATTTGTTCTTTATTTACATCCAAAGAAATCTTATTGGCTCTCTAATTCTTTCATTTTAGTCCTGTGCTGTAGCCAAGTCATTAAGCATGATCTTGGGACTTGCGCTCGTTCAAGTCCCCATAAATGAAGAAATTTTCTCAAGAAATTTCAGCCAGTATGGGACTGGTGCCCACCCAGCATTGTGAATAATTTGGGTAGGCTCCAATTTGAGAAAATCAACTACAATGGCTGGACGACCTGACATGCTGACCACATGTCACCACTATACTGACAAGATGATCGTCCATCTTTGTTGATGTGTGGCCAGCTGGTAGACCAAGAGTCTCCTAGGCCTGACGTGCCATGGAGTAATTCTTTAGTTTCAATTTTTCTCTTCTTGATTCTTTGAAACATAACCACATTTTAATTTAATTTAGTATTTTACCGTATAAATCCCAGTGGAAAGCTAACAAAAAACTCATAGATAAAAACTAACAGATGACAATCTTTCTTCCATAATGAAGTTTCTGTTTTCAGAATCACTTTTTTTTTTTTCCAAAACTGGTTGCAAACAAGCAGTGCCAAAAATCTTAAAATGTTTTGAGTTGGCTTATGATTCTGATTAAATGTATTATAATATTTACGGTGTTTTGATAAGTCTGTCAATATAATTATAACATATTTTTATTTCCCTGAAACTGTTATTAATACATTCTTCTTTTTCCTTGTATTCATCTTATTCTTGTGTCCCTGTTCTGGAGGTCGAGTTTTGATCAAAAGCCTCCTCCTATTTCGGTCATTCCATGTCTTCTCATCCATAATTTCCATCCATGCAACTCCTCTTGATATTCTTCTCAAGTTGTTCTTCCCATCTATATCTTGGTCTACCTCTTGGTTTCTACCCTCCTAATAAAAGACAATCTTAGACAAGTACTACAATTTAATGTGGTAATATTTAGAGTTTTGTCTTTTATCTCTTCTAGTTTTTCCGAACATTCTTCTTAACAGCTTCATTTTTGTTCCTTGAATTCTACTCAAACCCCTTTTTTGTTATTACGATCTATGTTTTGACTCCATAAATTAATGTAGTTTATGTTTTATAATTCAATGGCATATACTGTTTATACAGCAAGCTTTTAATAATTAAATCCTAGCATTTGCACTATTTTGTATTCCTTCTGGTTACCAATAATATGAATTGACAACCAGAACTCACCAAAAACACTTTTAAGTTTATCAGTGACAAGAGGCCTGTGAGAGGTTGGATAATATATAAAATGGCCTGCAAATTAAAATGAGTTTGACTCACCTGCATTATATCTTTATTACATTTTTTAAAAAAAATCATGAATTTTGATAGAACTGAAGGGCTTAAGGCAATAACATGATAAGTCACATATTGTTCTTTCTGAGATATAAGGATTTTAATGTTTCAAAAAATTATAAATACTAATTGGGCAGTATTGTTGTTAATACATTATGTGTCTATATGTTTTACCATCACTGGCGCACTTACAAATGATTTTGTGGATATTTCAATACATATATTTGCTTTTAAATGGAAATATCTTATTTCTTAATAGAATGTGCCTTATTATGTTACTGCCCTAAGGCTTTCCATTCAATAACGAGAGAAGAAGTTTTTTTAAGAAACATGTCTGGAAACCAGAAGAGATAGAATACAGAACACTAAAATAAGAGATAATTTGAAGTTGGAAAAAATACATGATGAAATTGAAGGTAATAGAATGAGATGGTATGGCCTTGTTAAAAGAAGGAATACTGGAAGAATATGAAAATATGCACTGAAATTTAGTTTAGGAGGGGAGAGACCAAGAGGTTGACCAAGATATAGAAGGGAAGAACAAGTTAAGAAGAATGTCGAGAAAAGAGGAGTTGAATGGATGGAAATGTAAGGGGAGACATGAAATAACTAATGGAATCTTTAGTCCAAAAGTCCACCGCTGTGGTCTTGAGGTAGTGTGCTGCCTTGTCACGCAGCAGGTTCAATCCCCGGTCTGGGCAGTTTTTCTGGGTGAGGTTTTTCTCGGGGTTTTTTTCACTTGTAAGACAAATGTCAGGAAAACTTTAAGACCCAAATGGTCCCTGAAATCATATGGCCATCATCATCATCCTTATCATTATTATCTCATCATCATCATCATCCTTCACCGATGTGGAAAGCAACGGGAAGCTACCACACTTACAATTCCCTATCAAAACTGCAAAGCATAGCATGAAAATGCTATGATTGCAGTGAAAGACCTGCCCTCAGGCAGAATTAATATGGATGGATGGATTAGTCCAAAACTTGACCTCAGGATTGAGGACACGGTACTAGATGAAGAAGTTGAATATTGATAGAATAATATATTATTGTATTAATTTCAGTACAATATAAATCTAAATAATGAAAGACTTGTCCACTGCTGTGGTCTCAAGGTAGCATGCTGCCTTGTCACGCAGCGGATCAGGGTTAGATTCCCAGTGAGAATAAGCTTCTTTGGGTGTGGTTTTATTCAGAGTTTTTCCTCACCTGTTAGACAAATGTCAGGAAGGTTTGAGGCCCAAATGGTCCCCGAACATCATCTGACCATCACTATCATCCACTGGCGTGGAAAGCAATGGGAAACTACCACACCTATAATTCCCTAGTAAAGCTGCAAGCATAGCAAGAAAATGCTATGATTGCAATGAAAGACCTGCCCTAGGGCAGAACACTATACAATAGAATGACAGACTTTGTATATTTTCCAGGATTAGTTTCCAAGATATATTTATTGTCAACTAGCTCCTGACTGTTGATTTGATTGTTTGTAATCTTATAGGCCTATTTTCCACCCTCTGTTGATTGTTCGATGACCTTCCAAATAAAATTATTTTCTCCGGGAATATCAAAATTTTTTATTTTGTCCTTGTATTTCAGGATGTAGAGCTACCAAACTGCGAGTTTTTTCCAACATGAATATTTAAGACAAGACTTACCGCTCACTCATACATCAATACTAAACACGGCAAATATTATATGGCCAGATGTTGTTTGGTGATATTTGGGCCTTAAAGTTTCCTGACATTTGCCTAATGCAAGAAACTTTTCCAGACTAAGATCTAACACGGGCTCGCGTCAGAGACAACAATGTTACCACTACCACTACAATGCAACAGTAGTAGTAGTAGTAGTAGTAGTAGTAGTAGAAGTAGTAGTATGTTACCCATACATCACGTGTGGGGACATGGGTGCTCTCTAGCGGGAGTTTCTTAACCAAGCTAATTTAGTTATACTTATTTACCAACAAGAAGAGAAGCATTTTCTGCAGACCTTTGGAAAAAGAATTACGGAAGAGGCTAGTGAAGTGCTTTGTGTGGAGTGTAGCATTGTATGGTGCAGAAACTTGGATATTACAACAGAATAGGGAAAAGTGACTGGAAGCTTTTGAGATGTGGATATGAAGAAGGATAGAGCTTATAAAATGGACAGACAAAATAAAAAATAAAGATGTGCTAGACAGAATGGGCGAAGGAAGAACAATGCTAGAACTCTTAAAGAAGGAAAGAAATTGGATTGGCCACTGGCAAAGAAGAAATTGCTTACTGACGGATGCCCTAGAAGGAATGGTCAACGGAAAGAAGGTTAGAGGCAGAAAAAAGACATCAGATGATAGACAATATTTTTCTATCTTCTTAGGGTATCCAGCTATTTGCTGACAACATAATATGATGATAAACAATATTAAAATAAATGGTTTGTATGCAGATACAAAAAAGGAAGGCTGAGTTAAGGAAAGAGTGGAGAATGCTGAGTTTGCAGTGAAATATCTGCTCTTGGGCAGAACACTATATATCGTAATGTATGTATTTATCAACAGCTGATATCAACAAGTGACACATAGTTAGCACATTGCCTCAGTGAGATATCTAGTAGGCAACCAAGTTATTACTTGGATACATGAAGGTCGATTAAATTTTGTATAGAACCCTCTTTATTCAGGCTTGAGGTTCTTTTACGAGCCTGAAAATTTTCAGACTCGGGACCTACGGCCTAAAGTTCCTCCTGGAGGACTTGTCCCTTGGATTTTTCCATCCTAAAAATTCATTGACCTCGGCTGGGTTTGAATCCGCGACCATCGGGACTAGAGGCAAGGAACATAACAGAAGTAGAAGAAGAAAAAAAAATTAAGATAGGCGTTAAAAAAATAGTAGCCCATTTTCTAGAGTGGGAAACTATTACATGGCACGACAACTTTATTGTAGAATCTGAAAAAAATGCTATGAAATAAATTTACAATTAAAAAGGTTTCCATTGTTTCGGGTTGGATGGGTGGGAATTATTGTAAATGTGACGCAATACTATCGTTCACAAACTCCGGCAATAACACTTTTCCCTCAAGGCGACCTTGTTGTGTCAGGACGAAAGTCTCCTCGCATACAGTAAACAGTGAAATCATAATGGAGGATACAGCCGACACTTTTAACTATTTTTATGCATGCGTTCACTCTCACCAAATCGCAGACTGCCTCTCATGACAGAGAATTATGCAAGTTTATAAGGAAGAAAAATAAATGTTTGTGCTAGGATGCCAGAGTGACGCAGTCGGTAGTGCACTAACGTATAAATTAGAAGCCCCGGGTTCAAATCCCAGTTCAGAAGTTTATTTTCCTTTTTATGTCATCCCTCGACCCGACCCTGAGTTGAGGATATTTATACATTTATCTTCTATGATACTTTGCCAATTTACGGGTTAACTAAATTATATGATATAGTAAACAAGCTATTTTAGGCATGATGTCTTGATGCATATCTACCGGACTTGCGCTGGTTCGAGTCTCTACAAGGGAAGGAATTTTCTCATGCAATTTCGGCCAGTATGGGATCGGCGCCCACCCAGCATCGTGAGGAATTTAGACAGATACAATAAGTAGTGGATCCAGGTTGAGAAAATCAATTGTAATGGCTGGGGGACACGACATTCTGATCATATGTCATTCCTAAAGGTCTGGATGGTCGTCTAACTCTATGATAAACACATGTTGATGTAAGGCCAGCATTCAGCTGGTAGGCCAAGACCTTCTGGGCCTGTCGCGCCGTGGAGTTTTAGAGTCATTGCGACGAAGCAATCGTGGGGGTGCTAGAGCGAATTTTAAATTTCGGATTTCAGGTAAACCTCCACTTCTAATGGTCGGACTTTGATGTTTTTTTTTTTTTTTAGTATACCTTCTTTGTTTTACTTTAATAGCATATACTGAGTTTCGTTGCGAAACTTCCGCTAGAGTGATTTTTAAATTTTACTTGTTAAACAACTCGACCTTATTTTTTTTAAATGTATTGTTATATGCCAAGTTTCGTTATGGTAAAAAACTGCAGCCTCTGCAGCGTTAACAGGTATATATATATATATATATATATATATATATATATATCATATATATATATATATATATTTCTTTTGGTCGTGGTAATTTTCGGTGTCTACTGGATACTTTTCTCAAAAGTCTTTTCATGAAAACAGTTTCAATAGCTTCATTTTTTTTTTTTTTTTCCAAAATTTGCTAAAATCTGAACAATACAATATAGTTACTTTACTTTGGAGAAATTCCTGGATAAAACATGGAAAATAAGAACAAAACTCATTTGTGAATAAATATGTAAAAAGGTGTAACATCATTAATACTTAATAATTTTACGTAATCTAATTAATGTTTAATATAATTGTATCGTTATATATTGTGTTTTTTCTACTATATATTATTGCCAGATATTATTTTATTGATTCGGACCGGCTTGCTGCCCGTGCGACTCATATTTGTAAATAACATTGTATGTGTATCTGTACTTATAGTTTAATAAAGTCCTACTACTACGACTACTACTACTGCTACTACTATCCTACTACTTTGAAGAAAATGGAACATTGAAAAATATTTTGTGGGAAACACTGAGTTTGTTGGCAGGAGGATAAAGAAATGGTCACTTTGTAATTGGTTGTTGAGATTCATTGCGTTGCTATGACAACGAGAACCCACAATATCCAAATGCTGAATTGTTAGATAAGTTCAAAGTTGTTAATTCCACTGGAATTAAGTGTGCGACTGTGGAGGTCGGTTACTCCACCCACCTCACAAATTCTTTCCTCTAGAGATCGCATTATCAACCAACATACGTCAAATCTGATGTTAAACATGTTTTTGCCACTGGGTCAGGGTTCCTAGCGTTCACGCTTCGAGAGAATCTTCTTTATGACAAGAGTATTGCAACTTCCGGTCACCTAGTCACGCATTTCCTCTTCCACCTTCAGAAGTCATGGTCCTTTACAATACTTTTCAAATCATTGACAATTTACGCTTAAATTTAATGTCTCCCTTTATCATCCCCAAATTTCATATCGGTCCCGGTGGTCTAGTGGTTATCATACTTGTATTTCGTTTCCGAGTTTTAACACAGCCGGGTTGACAGATTTTTCATCATCATCATTGGCCATATAGGCCTACTATTTGTAGTCCTAGAAGGACTTAAAGCTTATATATAAGAATAAGAATAAATTTTATTCACAAATAAATGTTGTACACAGTATTATAATATTATAATGATATTATGAAAAGAAAAATTAATGTCTGAACCAGAAATCCAATCGTGGACCTCTCGTTGTCCGTACGAGTGTGCAGCCCACTACACAATTCAAGACATGGCACGAACATTAACAATTCTTTCCACATATACAAATCTATAATTCTCATTTCGTCCGCTGCCAGGTAAGTGTCATTACCAACGCCAACGGCCGGCTTCAATTATATGGTCCACGGTTCGATTCCTGGTTCAGACATTAATTTTTCTTTTCACAATATCATTATAATATTATAATATGATCCATTATTGGAACTGTGTGAAAATGACAGTATTGGAAAATGTTAAAGTACGCAGTATTGACACCCGAGCGAGCAATACATAAAGAATATATAGCCTACATTACAAAGTTTTAGTTAAAGAGAGAGGGGATATATATATATATATATATATATATATATATATATATATATAATATCACGAGCTCCAAGGATTGGACCACCGTTTCCAGAATTATAGCTGTTCTGTCCATATATATATCCCACTAAAACGCAAATTAATAAAACCAATCAAGCTAATAATAAATATTTTGACATTTGGCAACGAAGTGCAATTATGACATGAAAATAGTTAGAGGTATCGGGTTCAAATGCCGGCTCAGGCATTTATTTTTCTTTTCATATATTGATTTAAATTTAGGAGCCAGTTTCAAGATATAAAACAAATTCTGGTACATAAAATAAAAAATAATATAAGACAATAAAATAAGCAAACAATATATAATAGATTAATACGAAACTTAAGAAGGTAACAATATTCGATGGCTCTGAAGAGTGGGAGTTAACAAAACTTTCTGATGCCATATTTTTAAAAGGTCATACTGCAGTGAAAACAAATCATGTATAACCGTAAGTTATTACCTGTTTGCATAGTGTATAATTTGACACTAATTTAACTAAATCTACCTATTCATTTTCAATTACTTTATAAAAAATATTAAATAAATTAAACTAATGGTATCCTGTAGGATACATTGTCAATATAAGAGTTAATTAAATTGTATGGTAGTCTATACGATGCGACGAAGCAAATATAGAGTTAATTTTTAATTTCGGGTTTCAGGTAAATCCCCATTTCTAATGGTCGGGTTTTTGGAGAATATCTTCCTTGGGTTTTACTGATAGCATATACCGAGTTTCGCTGAGAAACATCAAATCTGGCGATCAGTGAAACAATTTTAAATTTTCGTTTGAGGTGAACTCCTACACCTAATAATTAGATTTTGCTGGTTAACGAACCTCGACCCTACTTCTTTATATTAATTTAATTTCTAAATGCCAAGTTCGGTTTCCACGAAACAAAAATAAATTGTAGCCGGTAGAGCGTTAATGGACACACACACACACACACACACACACACACACACACACACACCACACACACACACACACACACACAATATAGGCCCATGTATTATTTGTCATTATAATTTTCTGTATCTCCTAGAAAGGATCGGTGAAAGATCTGTAAATTCTTTTCAAAAATGTTTTTATGAGAACAATCTCAATAGCTTCATTCCTTCGGAATTCGCTAATAAGATCCGACAAAGGAAAAATAAGTACAAACTTTATATTTCCATATCTAAATGCCTTTTTTTTTTTTTTTTTTTTTTTTTTTTTGTATATTGGAATAAAAGTGGTACCATAGAATTTGCAACGACCCTCTGAATGCCTCAATCTTTGCTAATGAATGCTTAATGGTATTTTAAATGTTTTGTATAACGAGGCAAAATATTTTTACGGCGTCTCTTGCTCCAACCGTCCATCACATTGACGACTTCTATTTCTCTCAGTTTATACGAGTTCTTATAGACCTGTATTGTATACTCGTAATTCTACACAAATTTAAATAGTTCCTAATCATTCGTTTTTTACTGTTTTTAAGAATATTACATAAATTAAACCAATGAATATGGAGAGTGGCGAATGAGATATACCAGGGAAATACATGAGTTGTATAAATCATCAGATAGCATTACAGATATTAAAGTAAACAGACTAGACGAGCAGGGCCTATGCAGAGGATGATCAAAAATGAAGTAGTTAGAAGAATTATAAATGGTAACCCAGAAGGAAGACGGAAAACTGGAAGAATAAATTCGAGATGGATGGGTGGATAATGTACTACTCTACTCCATGGCACGACAGGCCTAGAAGGCCCTTGACCTATCAGCCGGCTGCTGGCCTTACATCTACATGTGTTAATCACAGAGGTAGACGATCATTTAGCCAGTATAGGGGTGACATGTGGTCAGCATATCGGGTACTCCAGCCGTTATAGCTGGTTTTCTCAACCTGGAGCCGCTACTTATTGTAGCTACCCAAATTCCTCACGATGTTGGATGGGTTTTGGTCCCATAGTGGCCGAAATTCCACGAGACAATTTCTTCCTCCATGGAGACTCGAACGAGCCCAAGCCCCTTAGCACTGCGGTTGGAGTACTACAGGATGTCAAATCTTAAAAAAAAAAAAAAAACTCAAGATTGAGAAGCCTGGGAAATTCTGAACGAAGCTTGACTCACCCAGCGCTATTGCGCTGCTGCTGATGATAATCTTTTAGAATATAATACCAATTTAAGAGTTAAGTTGACCCCCGGTAGAAGGACATGATACTACATGAAGGAGAAGATAATTATTATCAAACTATTATATAACGTTAATTATTGTTACTGCAATGTTTTGTCGAAAGTATGAATAATCTTCGATCGATTTTAAGACTTTTATTGTTGTTGACGTATGTGGTAAGCGAAGGAGAGAGATTCATTGCACATGAAATATGGAAGGTAGGCCTTCACCCCGTTTTCACTTCCTCCGGTGAGGATGATGGCAGATAATTCATAGCTGGGATGCACTTCTTTGAGGACTCCAGTTCAGTAGTAGTGTGAGTGCAGTGCTGTGAATATGTTCTACGTCAGACTTCTGTTTCTTTCTTGTAAGTAACTTCAATGAAAACAAAGTCTGTCACGCAGGAACTGCGTAAACTAAGCGAATTTCACATCAACTTGAATTTACTGCCCGATTTTGTTAATTTACGAAACACATATATAATTTTGTTACTAGATAGATCATCGGTTGATTAATGTCTTCGACATCGTCCGATTCCTAATAGAAAATTTTGTCGGTCCATCCAATCTCCTGGTTGTAGATGTTTCTCCTCCATGTGTAAATATAATCCCTGATTCCAGGAGGTTTTAGATCTTCATCTGCCTCGTCTTCCCTCAGGTTTCCATTTCAAAACACATTTGGGTAGCTGATCCTCTTCCATTCGTTGGGCATGTCCGTACCATCTTAATTGCTGAGTTTTAATATAATCTAAAATAGTGTCTTCAATCTTCATTTTCTCCTATATAACTGGGTTCCTATTTTTTTCTCTTTATATATATATATATATATATATATATATATACACATACATATATTATATTTTCTGTCAGGATCATTTAATAAGTAGGATCAATGAAGATTTAAAAAAAATACTCTTCATGGGTACAAACTCAATAACTACATTCCTTCGGAATTCGCTAAAAATGAGAAAATAGTTTGTTCACTATCGGCCTAAAAACACTTTTTTAACACTTTCAAGCCCAGTGACTTTTACAGTGAACATGATTATATTAAATCGATTTATAACTTAATTTTTGCACATGGAATTATTGCTATGGTAATTTTTAAATACTTTTTATTTCTACAGTTAACACTGTGAATTGATTGCATTTATTTCATGTGTAGATGAAACTTTGCGCTCAAAACGCCCCATTTTTATTTTAAAAACTTAAAAAAACATCCACGGATGATAGGTCTAGAAGGATTCTGGTCTACCAGCAGGCTGTTGGCCTCACATCTACTTGTGTCATTTATAGTGATGGATGATCATCCAATCAGCATAGGGGTGATATGTGGTCAGGATGTCAGTCTTGCCAATCGTTATAGCTAGTTTTCTCAGCCTGGAGCAGCTACTTATTCTAGCTACCCAAATTCCTCAAAATGCTGAGTGGGCACCGGTTACATATCGACCGAAATTCCATGAAAAATGTCTTCTCCGTGGGAAGTTGAAACATTGCATGCCCTGAACTGCATGATTCCTTACGCCATTTGGCTACGGCGCGAGATGTCAAAAAATGTATTAGGAAACAAAAGATTTGCATGTAAATTGAAGATATGTTGTTTTCAAAAGACATATAAGGATCTGCTTGAAACGGTTAATTGATTGTTATTTAATATGCAACGCCATAAGTATGTAACATCTATATAATGTAATCCAATAGGTTGTGTGTTTCTACTGTGTTTGTCATATGTTTTCTGAAGAAATTATTTGAATAATTCGATCTTTCGCTATAAAATATAGGCCTAACCGCCAAGAAACATCGATATTATTTTCGCAAATTATAGCGAAAATATCACCTTGAATGGAAATTTATTAATTTTGCAAGAACTGCGAAATTGTAACAATATTAAAAAAAAAGTTTCGAAATGTAACCCCAATTTTTGTGCGTGAACTGAAAATTATAGCTTGAGCATTTTCACGAAAGAACAGTAGATATTTTAAAAGATAAAATGTGAAAATAAATGTAAAATTTACATATTTAAATTTGATTAATTAATTTTTCAATTAACAACCATATATATATATATGGGCCCATATTTGAAAATGGTACCTGGCGAACTCGAGGAAATATAGAGCTGCAAAACCTAGCTCTTATATGAATAGTATATTTTTAAAAGGACATCACTGAACAGACTCAGTTTTTTTTTAAATCGAGAAAAGCTATTTAAAATACATACTAATAAAATATGATTAATTATATTGAACTTGTCGTTTCTACACTTGAAATTCCATTTTTAGTTAGAGATTGTTTTCAAATAAATATAACATTCTCAGGATACATTATAAATTATAGATTTTGGTATTTTGCAGTACCTGTGTACAAAATAATCATTATTTTAAAGTACATTCACTCTAGATTGCCATTTTTTTACGAGCCACTTAAAAATTCTAGGTGCACTTCATGCCTATATGTTTTGGTTTTCCAAATACTTAATATTATTGGACTTAGTAATTTCAGTCAGTGCTGCTGTTTACTGTTTATTTATAAAACCGCATAAGACATTGACTGATGCCCCTTTAAAATACCATTTTTTCACTACAGTATAGAACTTGCTGGAAATTACAGACTGATGTTCTTTTTAATATAAATCAGTGCAATAAATTATGTATTTGCTGAAACAATACAAATCTCAAAATCATGTAATAGCTGACATTTAAAAATATACCATTCATATATGGATGTTTGTAATTAAGTGATAAAAAATAAGAAGCATTAAATGGCTGTGGCATGTTATCAGCACGAATGATGTTAGAGTGTCCAAGATTATTTTAGATGCCAAAGCAGTTGGAAAAGAAGATTTTGAAAATCAAGACTACGATGCATGGATTATGTGTACAATAACATCAGACAACTTGAATTAAAATATGGAGAATGAAGGCTCAAGACAATCAAGATTGGATGGGCAAGATTAATCTCCAAGAACCATAGGACCAAAGAAGGAGAAGAAGAAGATTGACAACTTCAATAGATAATAAATAATATGGATGCGAAACACGGACTATTACTTTAAAGGGAGGAGAAAAGATTATTAGTAGTAAAGTAAAGTAAAGTGATCCCACAACAGACCCGGAGGCCCTTGGGGTAGTAGGAGGTTAAGGCTCCCACTTTTTCTAGACAATCGGCAGTTTATGTCAACCGGGTTGTCAGCCCTGCGTGACGGCCGCCTTTACCCCCAGAACAAGCGTCTGGTACTCATTTCTGTTAGAGGCTGAGTCGACCCCAGGGCCATAGTGCCGCCAGAGGGTTTGGGTCAGTTTAAAAATCCGAGTAGTACAGAATACATTTTTAGGACTATTTAACTCATGCCCCAAATGGGAGTCAATGACCAATCACGTTTCAATGATTTCTGTTTTACAACCAATCAGAGTCGTGTTTCACGAAATATTTATCAGTGTCATATTTACCATATTAAAGAAAGCTCCTCCTTTTTAATATTCTGAACAGGTCTGACCATTATTTTGCAGTGACTGAGCCTATAAGAAATACGGCTACCAGATTGTATATATAGTGCATAGATGTCAACACATAGCGCTTGCAGGAGTTAATATAAAACATTTGTAGCAATTTATTATACCACCAAAAAAAGAAACTACTGTTTGCACTTTCTTAAATTTATTTTTTCCCAGGTAATAACCCAGAAAAATATATTTGTCATATTTACATCATACGACATCAAAAATGAATTAATATACAGTTTGATGTGTTACATTTTTTCTCCACTAGAGAGCATTCTTACAATATTGCGTTCATTTGGCAATAAATAGTATGATCTGGTTGCAGTGATAAACAAAAGAAGCAGATGAAGCGTACCTATCGTTTCTCATTTGTTTTCAAACATCGCCGTTTACATTAAATATATAAATATTTTAAAATAACTATAGTTAAATAATGATTTGTGAGTAAACAGCTTAATTTTATTCGTTAAATAGTCCTAACAAGTGCCACTCTTGATTTCCAAATTATCTAGATAAATTCACTCCTCACTTCGTGAGACGTGAATTTATCGATAATTTGGAAATCACTCGTGGCATTACTTATGAACATTTTTGAACCAAAGAAAGATGAACAGACAGGCGAATAGAGAAGACTAAATAACAGTGAGCTACATGATCTTTATAGGAAACCAGATATAATAAGAACAGTTAAGTCTCGTAGACTGGAATGTGCAGGGCATATGGCACGAATGGGGAATGGAAGCTTCTTATAGGAGAAGTAGAGGGAAAACGCCCAATTTGTAGGCCAAGAATGAGGTGGAAGAATAACATTAACCTTGATTTGAGGGAAGTAGATTATACAGGGGATGATTGGAAAACATTAACTCAGGATAGGAATGCAAGGAGAGCTTATGTCCGCGCGGCCATGAATTACGGATTCGATAGTGCCTGTGAGCCAGTTATTTAGTTAATAAATAATAAATTAGTACATTTCTAAAAATTGTGTTTAATTATTCAGATTCCTAGTAAATTCACCGACAATTTTAAAAGTATTCTTTATGAAACATTGAAATAAAATTAAAGCGAAAGTGACTGTTGATAGTGTTTGCGAAAAAAAGCAAAATTACATATTTTTCAAAAATGCGAAAAAAAAATGTGTTTCTTATAATGGGGCATTCTTATGAGGGAGGAGAAAAGATTATGAGTAGTACAGAATACATTTGTAAGATCCTTGGTTGTTCACAATGAACCTAATTCGCACGATATGTGTGAATTATCAGTATGAACTGATTTTATGAATCACAACAGAGATGGCATTGCAAAACACTGTAATAGTATCCAATATACTGCATGTACCTAACTGTGAAGGAAATTTCCTGTTGCATCAGATGCGTTGTACTCGTACGTCTCATAAAAGTAGGAGAGAGTTATGCGAGATTCACATGATATCAATTCACGTTTCCTTGAACAGAGAATCTTATTGGATGATTCAGGACCCACCATTTCCGACATCTTACATGTTCTTAAAAATTCCACAAACAAAACGAATTTGTCCTGAATTAGGCGTGTCAAATATTGAACAAATTTTTAGCACATATCAATTATTTATTTCCGAAAAAATATAAACAGGTTTAAAAATAATAATACAAGTTTTTACAGCACCAGACAAAATACTAGTTTTTTTGCTATATGTACCTACATCCTACACATTTTCTGGATCTAAACATGGGTAGATATTTAGGAACCAAATTATGTAATGAATTAATTAGGTCTACTTCAGAATTAAGTAAATTAAACATAGATAGATTTAAGAAAGCTAACTAACTGCCACTATCGAACCCGTAGGTAATGGCCGTGCGGACATAACATCTCCATACATCCTTATCCTGAGCTAATGTTTTCCTATCATCCTCTCTATAATTTACCTTCCTCAATCTTGGCCTACCTACTGGGAGATTTCCCTCTGTTTTTTCTAAATATAAGGTATATTCCATATTGATCCTAAAAACTAGTTAACTAGTAGGCCTATAATATCTACAAGGAGTTTCCAGACCCCTCTTTCATTCGTATTACATGTAAGCCCATCGTAAACTACGAGATTTAAATGATTTTATTACATCTGGATTCCCATTACGTAGTCTTCTCCATATTATTTAAATATTTTAAAATTATATTTTAGTATTAGCCTATTTTCGTTTATATTGTATCCTAACATAAATCATTTATTTTTTAGTTTGATATTAATCGATTCTATGTTGTTTTGTTTAATTTATTCTCCATCATATTAATTTTTATTTATCAAGGTGCGTTTTTTATTGTGAAAATTTATCGTAATTTGTGTATTTTCCTGCTCTCAACAGACTTCATTGCTAACCACAGTAATGTTAACTACAGATAGAATATTGATAGTAGTCGTGCACAGTGCCGACTGTAACAATACGTCATAATCTTTGTCTAACTACATGTAGAGTAAATTCGGGTAATTTTGTGATATTGGTAAACTCGTGAGACTTTCCTACAATCACCACACATTTGGGGTTAGACGATATTAGGGTCTCCGCCGAAGATAGCATGGGACATCTCAAGACAAAGGACACACATCCAGATTCTGACTTTCTGCTAACCACAGATCTATGGAAGTATCACGAGTTTACCTGAGTTTGCCCTACATACATCTTGTTTCAGGTGCCTCAGCAATGAAAACCAATGAAGTCTCTCTATTATTTATAATATAGGCATATATTCCCTATAAATACGTTAAATTCTGTAAATGAGCATGAGCACAGTGCAAAAAAAATATATTCTGAATAAAATGTATTATTGTTAAAAAATATATTCAGCAAATATTTGTGTTTTTGTGTAAGAAGTATTAAGTCCAAAATTGTATTTTTGCGAAAAATGGGATTTAAAAAGATAGTTCTTTATTTTACAAACATGCTCGGCTCAATAACTCATTTTAACCCATTTTGGATTTTACATTTTTTACACAGCAAACACAGATAATAAATGCTACAGAAACATGGATAATAATAGTTCTTCTTTAGCCCTAGAGCCCTATAAGGGACTTCGCCTTCTCAAAGGACCTCCCCCAGTTATTTCTATCCAGTGATGTTTGGTCCCAACTCCATATTCTTCATGTTACCAGATCCTGATGTACACAATCCCACCATCTATTCTTAGGTCTCCCTGTAAGGTCTAGTTCCTAGTAGATAAGTAGCAAATATTTGTTTCACTTTTTTATCCATGCCCGTTATGTTTATATGACCAACCAATTCAACATTCTTATTTTAATTGTCGTTAATAAGTCCATATCTTGAAACAACTTCATTAATTTCTTTATTTATGTGGCAAGTTTAACGTCTTAAGACTTGTCTACCACTCAACCAGTATAATAGAATTTGCAATAATCAGTTTTATAACTAGTAGCAGTAGTAGTAGTAGTATCTCCTGTTGCTCTTATCAAGAGCATAAGGCCTCAACGAAGCAACTCCAGCTCACCCTATTCTGAGCCAAAATCTTCAACTCTCTTCATATCTTCCTTTCCTCCTGGCTTCCTCCTCCACACTTCTTCTCCATGACAGTCGTGATTTTTCTCTTTTTCTCTGGTCCTGAGGGTTTCAAGATAGAGCTTCTCTCTCATTATGATTCCTAAGAGTGTAGCAAATCCACATTTTTATAACTAAATTACAATATTTGAATAAAGTAAATTATTACATTGTAGACCTACAATTAATTAGGTCTATATGTAGATTTATTCTAAATTTAACGTAAAAATCCACTAATGACATGATAAATTTCATTGTTTGACAGAGGAAAATTAATTATCCAACATGTAATTATTGTCAAGTAAGTACCAACTCCTGATAATTTGAAGGAGGGAGTTTTAGTAACAGGCATTGACAACTGTGAAGGAAGTAGGATATAAAAGATGTCTTGTCAAAAGGTACTGTTATTCACACAACGATTCTAGAAAAGTTTTACAAGAAAACTTAGTCTTGAATTTTCTGTTTCTATTAACTGGGATGCACCAAGCATTATTTTTCTATTTTTTCGTTCTGCATGAGTTTTGATTTTGTTTCAGGGTGTTTTTGCACGTTATCCACAACAAATGCAGAGTCAAATCTCGAAGAGAAAGAAAATGGAACATCTACATCTGAAAGTCCTCAGACGTTAAAAACTGAACAGAAGTCTGAAATTAGAAGTGAAGATGGAACAACACACATACGTAAATACAGGAGACCACACATAGAGCGTGTGTGGATTATGAAGCCCAATTACAGCAACACAACGTCTGGAAACAATCGTTTTAATATGAACTTTTCTGATCCCATTCGTTCATTCGCTTCTGCAATCAAAGACCCAGAAACTTTTGTTCGATACTTAAAACAGGAAGAAAGGCAGGAATTATCGAAGCATTCGAGCCAACATTTATCATTCCTCAATAGAACACTTCCTAATTCTAAATTTGTTCAAATGGAAATATTTTCTCAATCATCAAATGAGAATAAAATACCTATTTTGAATGTGATAGTGGAACAAGATGATTATGACAAAATAGATTCTAGAGCCTTTATGGATCTCATGAAAGAAGTAGCGTCCATACCATGGGGATCAAATTCTACTAGTGATGTCATTCATAGAAAAGATATAGAATTTAAACGAGGACTGCAGCAATATAGGACTGAACAATTACAAAGATCTCAATCTATCACATCAGAAACATCTCAAGAATCAGGACTTCAATACCGTGAAATATATGACAGTAACAGTAATAAAAATATTAACAATCAAAGTGAAAAAAATCAGAAAGATGTTTTAATTCAAAATAGTTCTGAAGCTAAACGAAGTGGAAGAGAACATCATCGGAGAAAAACACGTAAAAGACAAAGAGAACGACAGTTCCGTCAAAAATTGAGTACAGCAGAACCTTTAATTGTTCTCGGAGAATTTGGCCAGAGAACTCGTAATTACACCAGGTCTTCTCTAGAATTTAATAGGTCTAAATCTCACGACATTCTGATGGCACCATCAACATATCTTCTACCTCCTGCTGAGTCTAATTTTAGACATTATAATTTACCACAGAATGTTGCAACTTTCACTCAGGCACCCATACCAGTACCACGTGAAAGACATTCTTTAAGAAGAAGAAAGCGACCAAGACCTCCACATTCTCGAACTATTGGTAATGAATTGGTTACAGAGGCGCCTCGAATTTCAACAGATTCCAGTCATACTCATCAGCCTGTTATCATCACTCCAATAACTCAAGATACGGCTGTCCTAACTACAGATATACCTAGAAGATCAACTGATACATATCATTACTCATCTACAGAGTTGTCATCTCCAGAGATTGATCCATCTCGAATCCATTTTGAAGCTCCATCAAATCATTCAAGTACCACTCATAGTAGTGTTCCCAATTATCCATCCTCCACGTCACAGCCACCAACTGAACGCATTGCTGTCCACCAACAACCTTCAAGTTTAGTATTACCTCCAGATGATACTTCTCAATATCAAAATACACTTGAGGTTGATAACGAATCGTCTTCAAATGAGGGAGGGACAAACAGTCAGGAGAGACAGAATATTGTCTCCGCATCTTTGAAAGGGGTATATCGATCTGAAGTTGGTTATATTGAACCCCGTTATGTACTTCCACCTTCAACAAACCTTTCACCACCTGAAATTGAAAGCTTGAACAATGAATATCCTTACAACGCAGAGAGAAGAATAGCATATTCAGAAGAACAATATAGCCAGAGCGATTTTCTGGTAACAGCTACTCCGAATGTAAATAACTTTCCAAATGAGGAACAGAATCTTCAAAGTTCAAGCAGGATTAACACAGTAACCCAAAAAGAACCACTCACAAGGCAAAATGTTTCAAGAACAAGTAATCGACAAAGTAATTTTGATTCTCTTCCACAACATGTAAAAAATAATTATTCCTCGTTAATGGCAGTGATTGTTGATATGTTTGGGGATGGCGACTACGGTTTTAGATCAAATCACAGTTATTCAACAAATGAAAGAACCCAAAAGCAGAATCAACCACGGCGAAGACCCAAGGGTCGCGACGATAGAGAAGATGAGTACGATGAACTACAACTGACGGCTGCTGAAACTGCATATTACAGAAGAAGACAGTTAACACAGAGACCATACGCCCTGTTTGAAAACACAGGTTAGTACATGCATATGTTATTAGTAAGCTTATAACAGAATGTTTTCTGACATTTACTTTTTGAAATTGGTTTAGAAATTAAAAGGGTGAGAGTAAGAAGGAAAAATTGCCACATTTTAGTAATTTTCAACTGAGAAATTGTAATTACTATTTAGGCTTATTATTAATTATTTATCAGACATTAAGGGGCTCTGAATTGTCTTATATCGCTATATTTTTCCTCATGATCGATTTGCTTAACATTTTAATATTTACATAACAGATAATTCTGAACAATTTAACAACCCAGGTCCGCTGTCTGCGAGGCAACGATGTTACTCCGAGACCACAATATATCATTTTACTTACTACCACAAAGTATTGCTTAGAATCCATGTCTCAGATCCTTACATTAGTACAGGTTTAATAAGAGTTTTGTACATTAGCTTAAAAATCAGAAACATTTGCGAATCAGGTTCGACAATTTCCGAATATATGCGTATCATTTCGACAATATTTCAGTGATAGTCGACCGTGATTGGTTCATACTGACATGGAATGTAAATTGTATTGGTTATTATTCAATACCTAGCATATGAACATAAAACAGTTTCTTTATTTTATTTTATTTTATTCAATTTGTGAATTTTAGAACTTGATATCTAAGAAAAATTATTCATATTTATATTAGCATATTCTTAAATCTTGTATTGTTTGCATACTTTTCAAGGAGTCAAGATCATCTTCTTAATCTCCTAGCAGGAGTAAAGGGCATCCACAAAGTGTCTCCAATGGGTCCAAATCTGGGCTTCCTTCATTTCCCCCCCCAACATATTTCCTATCAATGCAATTTCATTTTGTACGGTTCTTTCCCAGATTTTTCTCGGGATCCCTCTTCCTTTTTTCTCCCCGAGGATTCCAACTCTTCTTTTTCAATTGCTCAATTATTTTCCCGATCAGCTATAACGGCTGGGGGATCCTACAAGCACATGTCACCCCTAAACTGACTGGATGATCGTCTATCTCTGTGACTAACACATATGGATCTGAGGTCAGCAGCCGGGTTGTAGGCAAAGGACATCCTAGGACTGTCAAGTCATGGAGAGAGTGTATCTTATCAAGTTCCATTTTTAGTCTTTTTGTTTTTATTTAATGTTTTATATTTTCCCTCACAGTTATTTATTCGTTATCATCGTAATTGTATCCACCGCTGTGGTCTCGAAGTAGCGTGCTGCTTTGTCACGCAGCGGGCCCGGGTTCGATTCTCGGTCGGGACAGGCTTCTGGGTGAGGTTTTTTTTCGGTTTTTTCCCTCACCTGTAAGATACATGTCAGTAGCGCCCAACGGTCCCCGAAAATCATCCGGCTATCATCATCATCCTTGACCGGTGTGGAAAGCAACGGGAAGCTACCACACCTTTAATTCCCTAGTAAAGCTGCAAAGCATAGCATGAAAATGCTATGATTGCAGTGAAAGACCTGCCCTCGGGCAGAATTACTATGGAATGGAATGGTAATTATGAAGAAACGTCTTATGACCAATAGTTAGGCCTATAAATATTCATAGCTATCCAACTGCTACTGAAGTAATTGGTAAATGATGTAGGCTATAAAAAGTTTAAAATCTGATAGTAAAACTCATCGTAGCCTTATATTTATTGTTTTTGACTAGCGTAGATTATTTATTAGTAAGGTCATATTTCGGTTAGGTTACAATATTGCTTCGCTTTACATTTTGTAGGTAATTAATTCATTAATTACTTTGATAATAGTTACATTTTCGTTTTAAATAGCTATGAAAGTTTATAACTGTTATTAACGAAAGTATAACTTGTATAAATACGCCCGTTTCTCCATAATTACCTATATTATTTCTGATCATTAAATTTAATGCTTTTCATTAGCATCTATTCATATTAGGGCATTCCATAAGTAATAGCAACACTGTTGTAAATAAGCGATCCTAGTGGTGACCATTGTAAATCTTGTAGTATATCGTTCACCAGTCTTTGTTGTATAAATATGTAATATTAAAAGTCTCGAAATAGTAATATTTTGTGAATACATTCTATTTTTCTCACATTTAGTAAATAGTACTACCCTAAAAAATGTTCAGTAGAGTTTGTTTAGAAGGCGGAATTGGGAAGTATTCGAACATTCATAAAATTCACTAGAAAAGAGCCCTTGTGACTATAACTTATTCTCAAAGATTGATAAATGGAAGAGATGTCCAGAAATGGTGCTGCAGATGGAGTTCGTCGTATTCCAAGTATTTGGCAACGTATAGTTAACTTGGCATGGGACTGTACATTATGTTTCTAATGTCAAAAGTAACCTAAATCAATTTTTGTGATGTTATAGCAGTGTTGCCATTACTTATCGAATGTCCTAATAAAGTACTTGTAATTTGTTTTGAATTGTTTTACTTGTTTTTCAAGTTTCAAAAGCATGTAACAAAAGAAGAATCAAGTTGAAATTAGTTAATTGTGTAAGATGATAAAATTTGTGATATATATGCTGATCATATTCGTTATTTTCAAAAGATTCAGGATCCATCCCAGGTGTTCCAGGAAAGGACTATCCAATCTATAACCGACCTCCAAAAACAAATTTTGTCTGTATCAGAGGCCAAGGTGGATACTTCGCAGATGTCAGCACTAGATGTCAAGTGAGTAAGATATTTAATAAGATTTTGTTAGCTCTTTCAGCCTTATGAATTAAGGTGGAGAAAATAAGTATGGATATTTTTTATTAATACAATGCGCTGAACATACACAAAAAAGTATATTATTTTGGTCAAACAGTTCACTTGTTTACATCAAGAAAATCTTAAATACAGTCAATCTATTAAGAGTACGAAAACTAAGTTCTGGATAATTTTTGTTGGTCCAATGAATGCATGACAGGGGACGAACTTGACGGATGGATTGATAGCAAAAGAGGGATAATTTCCATTATAATTGTGATATCATGAAAATTACGAGCCGCTCACTACTTCTGCACTTGGAAGCAGGCAGAACTATATGTCGTATTGTTGAGTTTCAAAGATACAACGAATTTCCCTGCGACTGGAATAACCTGCGTTCCAGTGGTGGATCCTCTCTTGAAGAGTTCCAAGGCTTGTTTGTTAAATTAACAGATATTGTCGCTGCGGCAGGCTTTTTGGTCTATTATTTCGGCATTTGCCCTTGTACCAGAAAAAACCGCAGTAAACCCTGGTCGAAATAGTCCGTCCTGGGACCATGGTCAAATTTGACCTTTGTGTGTGTGACTGATGGCGGCCAAAAGTTCCTCCAAGTTCCCCAAGTTAAAGAAGCTCCTCTATTTATAACTTTGAAGGTTATTAGTTTAATTTAACTTAAAATCTTTCCTGTGAAAGTTAAATTAAGCCTTAATAAATAGCTCACCCAGCAATTATTACAGTATAAACACCTAATCTTGTACAACTTAAAAAAAATAAAACCCCCAACTACATAGACTATGTATGCCTTTCCAAAAAATAAATTAGGCATTGCTGAAAAATTATTTCAGTAGCCTATATTTCTTCAATAGAATAAAAATGGAACCATTCAATAACAGAGTCATGAATCTCTGGTTTAATCCAATAACAATTATATTTTTGTAACATAGAGTGTTTTTATTTTAAAGGAAACCTCACAACAATGTCAACAAACTTACAATGATAAAAATTGATATCTAAACAATTTAAAAGTCATGGCCATTGCCATCTATATAATACATTTATCAATATCTTCGAAAGTACTGATATTAATGTCTTACATAATAAACTAATATGCCCATTAAAAAAGAAAAATAAATGCATTTCTTGATTGATTTTCTTATTTAATAGAATTATCTCACATATACAGAATGGCTCTAAAGCCACTATCCATTTCCATGAAAACACTACTTTTTTTTTGCATACACTGTTATCTTAGTACAATAATTTTAGCATGGGTACGCGGATTGTCATATAAAGACTCCAAAACTGAATTTAACCAACAAAGGCACCCATTTGTCTGCTTGTAAACATATTTAAGCGTGTGTATGTGTTGAGGCACTTCATGGATGACCCGAGTATCAGCAGAAACAATGCAGCAGGTTCAAATTGCCAGTGATAGTCCGAACGCATCAACTCAACTGCTCAGTAGGGAGTTGAATGTCCCTCGCAACACAGTGTGGAAAATTCTATGTTTCACTCAGTGGCGTGCATTCAACCCCAGCTACATATTATATTAATAGTATATTAATAATTTTGAATTAAAAAAATATATATCTATTTGCCAAATTCCATTCAAACCAATTACGCGTGAACATAAAAATTCAAAATTCCCGCCGCGCCAGCAGACATGTATCGCATTCGGTTGGACGGAGCCATGTGCGTATTCATATTATCTCCATAGAGAAACACATAGAGTGTTTCCTCCATGTTATCCCCACCAACACCAGCTATTGCGCTACAAATGAATCCGTACAAGCCTGGTGCAAGCGAATTGCATCACTGCCTGCTACGTCCAGCGATAATCCACTATAGACGAAGCTTGTATCTTATTCCATTGTTCCATTGACTTTTTATTAAATACTCGTACTAGCCAGTTAAACGTCACAACTCGAATAGGAATACATTTGATGAAAAAAAAAGTGATTGGCTGATTCGGGAAGCGCCAATTCCTCAGTAATATAATTTTTTGAAATAACATTTCTTAATTTATAGTATTTAATTTACGCTAATTACATTTTTTTTTCAAAATACAAAAAAAAATAAAATTATGCGGTACATTTTGTCAGCTATAGCAACCTGTTAATTTAAGAAGCTTTATTTATATTGCATAACTGAATAACAACAATTGGATTATTACGAACGTGTATATTATTTGTGAAAAGCAACAGTTGAATTTATCGACACTGAGTTTGTTCAAACGCATTATTATTACGTTTTTACGAGTTACTGATGAATGTGATTTGTCAATTTAATAAAAATGAATGTGACTGTATAATTTACAAACGAGACTATTTTTGTGCAGCAGACCTTTCATCAAGTAAAATTACCTTGTACAACAAGGTAGGCCAACTCCAGATTTACCGGATCTAAAGAAAAAAAAATACAAGGCATTTTAGTATCATACCATTTGTAAACTGAATAATTCGGAATGTAAGTTTTTATAAACTACAGTATAAGTCACATTTTCTCGTCATACAGCTGGGGTAATTGATCTGACCACCGCACGCCACTGGTTTCACTCTACGAAAACGTCTTATCACATCTACTTGATTTACAGAATCGTATCACAGAAGCAGCAGGCTTTTTTTACGGTTTAAATGTTAAGATCTACATTTCGTTTCACAGCTGAAAGAGGGAGTGTGTGTTTTCACTTAGATGGCGGTCATGTAGAAAGACAGTAGAATATGTGTAAAAGTTCACAATAACATTGTTTTTTCAATCATTCCCGTCTTCATTGAAATGGATAGTGACTTTAGAGACAGCCTATATATATATATATATATATATATATATATATATATATATATATATATATACATAGTAATTCTGCCCGAAGGCAGATCCTTCACTGCAATCATAGCATTTTCATGCTATGCTTGCAGCTTTACTAGGGAATTGTGTGTGTGTGTGTATATATATATATATATATATGGGGGCACGCCGTAGCGTAGTGGTTAAGGCACTGAGCTACAAGCCGGAGGGTCGAGGGTTCAGAGTCCCGTTGGGGTCAGGATTTTTAAACTGACCCAAACCCTCTGGCGGCACTATGGCCCTGGGGTCGACTCAGCCTCTAACGGAAATGAGTACTAGACGCTTGTTCTGGGGGTAAAGGCGGCCGTCACGCAGGGCTGACAACCCGGATGGCATAAAGTGCCGATTGTCTAGAAAAAGTGGGAGCCTTAACGTCCTACTACCCCAAGGGCCTCCGGGCCTGTTGTGGGATCACTTTACTTTATATATATATATATATATGTGTGTGTGTGTGTGTGTGTAAAAATATAATTCTGCTTCAATGCCCATAACATTTCTATTGATCGTCCGCGATTGTTTACATGTAAAATTATTAGATAAGTTCGTCAAGGTTTATTTATTTGGCGCTCCGGATTATTTAATTTCTATGAGTATACTACAGTTCATGGTAGGCCTACTATAATATTCCATTTTCCGATTTTTTATAACGAAAGTACTAAAATGGGAAATGGTATGAAAAATAAACAACATTTTGTGTTTCTACAGGTTTTCTTTGTATGTTCAGAAGATGGACGAGGAGAGCCAATGATGTGTCCAAATGGCACACTTTTTAATCAAGATTACCTGGTGTGCGACTGGTGGTACAATGTAGCCTGCGCGGGAGTTCCCTCAATATTATAAACATTTTAAGAGTTTTTTTTTCATAGCTGAACATGTAAAAAAAAAAAAGGTTATTGATTGATTATGGAAGAATTATTCATGTTTTAAATCCAATGGACAAGTCCTTCTGGAGGGACTTCAAACCATGGGTCTAGAGTCTGAAGATTTTCAGTCTCGTAAAAGAACCTCAAGTCTGAATAAAACAGGCCTTTGTGCAAAATATAACCGACCTTTATTCATACAAGTCAGGTTGAGAAAACCAGCTATAACGGCTGGGGGACCCGATGTGCTGACCACATGTCACCCCTACCCTTGCTGGATGATCGTCTACCTTGTGATTAACAGATGTGGATGTGAAGCCAGGAGGCGGCTGGTAGGACGGGGACCTTCTAGGCCTGTCGCGCAATGGAGTTTTATTCATACAAGTAATAAGTTAGTTGCCTACTAGATGTCTCATTGAGGTGATGTGCTAACCACATATCACTAATTGACGTCCGTAGGTAAATAAGCCTAACTAAATTAGTTTGGTTAAGAAACTCCCTCTATGGTACACCCGTAACCCCATGCGGGACGTATGGGGTATATACAATATATACGTACATTCATGTTTTATAAATGTAAAACATACCCCATTAAATCGGTGTGTTAATATAGATGTTTACATTAAACAAATAAAAAATTTAGGAGACATGAGTTTTGGCTTCTAATAAAAAAAATAAAGTGGACATGTTCAGTTTTGAAAAAAGAAAACTCACTTGTCTGATATAACTAGGTACATTACTATAAAATAAAATAATTTCTAGTCTCTGATATAAGAATTACTATGTAATGAATAGTTATAATTTAAATACAGTGTGGAACAGAACTCTAAGAAACCCATGCGGACGTATTTCGGAAATAGTGCGGTGTTGTCAGATTATGAAGAGAATTTTGAAAGAGATGAAGAGGGAGATGACCCAGGGATTCCGGAAAACGGAAGGCATGGTGTCTTTGATCAACTCTGTAGTGAAGAGGGTGTAAGACATGGAGATAGCTTGGAGCAGTACGGAAGACACAATTAGATGGCGAGAGGAGAAAACTGAATACTCAATCAATCTAGACGGTACGATCACAGATTACGATATTGTGTTGCAAGGAGTGGGGGAAGAGAAGAAACGAGTCTTGGGACACTATGGCAATTATAACCAGGGATGTCCTCAGGCAAATAAGAATACTGCTTCTGTACCTCTTCCGAGCTAACTTCCACTTGTAATGTAAGCAAACCAGATGTATTACTGCGTTTTCATTGGTCGAAGAATGGTTTTACCTTTAAGCGTGTAAGAAAATGTAGTTTCCTCTCTAATACTCGAAATACAGGAAATAAAAATAATACAAATATATATTATCTGGCACATGTCCATATAATTTATAAACGAGAAGAATCTTGAAATATATATTTACAATTTTAATAGATTAAATTAGAATTGTGATATTCTTCCACAACGTAGAACATGTTGGGATTTCAATTGTTTCATAATGACTTTCTGCATAATTTATTAAAATATTGAAAGGAAAATATTTGAAAAAGGCGGAAAGAAAAAGAAAACTCATTTTTTGAGTGTTTTCAAAACAGTTCAGTGAAAAATATAGGCTATTGCATTAGCCAAGGTGAAATTGTCAAAATAACAGCAGAATTTACAGGTGAATAGCATATAGCATATATTCTGCTATTAATAAAATTGCAAAGAAAGAGTATCTATCGACATAATGGAAAAGCGTCTATTTAGGTAGGCCCATATATGACTATAATTTTTTGTCATTACATAAATAGGAAATGGAGGAAATTCGCAATTATTGGTACCATCTTATCTTGAAGTCAGTCTTATTTCTCATAAAATACGATGTTACCTACGAACAATGTTTCTACCGATGACTGTTCCGTACACAATTCAGTCATATGGCGGGTAAGAGTAGCACCACAGTTCCGCCAATAAACGGAGTCGGCGGAGTAACATCTTTTGCAAGTACAGTACAACTGGAACTTAGCTCGGAATTTGGTATAGATCGAGAAATCGAGTGCGCCTATAGTGTGTAAGTCAGCACCTTATAGGGATAAAAAGGACATCATAAGGGCAGCAGTAGCTATATCTGCGGGACTCTGGAATGGCAGTATATGAAGACCAAAATACAGTAATATGTTGATGTGTTAAAACTTGTAGCATGTCCTTTGGACCATGATAAGATGGGTTCTGAGATGGATTATAATGATATCCTCAACTCCTGTCCACCTCAAGGTCGGATCTGGGGATGAGATGAGATGAAGCCCTTATATTTATACAGGGTCTATGAACGACAAGAGTGCCGGCCGAACACGACTGACGCACCGTTGTAGGGTCCGATGAACGAAATAACACGAAATGGATGAGATGAGTGTGGATAAATGGTGAAATGAAATTTGTGGCAGGGGAAAACGAGAGGAACCCCGAGAAAACCCGCCCAAGCTTCGTTTCGTCCACCACGAAACCACATGGAGTGACCGAGGCTCGATCTCGAGACCCGAGCGGTAAGAGGTGATCGTCTAACTGCTTGCGCCACGGAGCCGCCTCTGATAGATTACAAAAAAAAAATCATCTGATCATCTCCTGAAGCAAACACTAATACAAATCATAAACTGCAATATAAATAATACAGCGTGTCGACATTTCGATCAGCTGCTTTAAGCTCAGAAAATAGCACAAGAAGTATTAAACAATGCTCAGTGTACAGTTTAAGTACTTTAAGTTATGTCTTTGGTGTGTTTAATTATTTATGATTTTATGTAATTTATTGTTTGTAGGCCTATTGTAGTTTCTGATTTTTACAGTAGGCCTACTTATTTTAGGTGACCCCAAAAGATCTGCTCGCCTATCCTTTTTTATTATGATTTTTTATTGCAATCTTCTTCCTAATTTTTTTATGTAGAAATTGTCCTTCTATTACCAATAACAATAATTATAACAAGTTCCTCTTATAAGAAGAAGGGTATGGAGTGTAGTGATACAATTTTTCTTAAATAAGTAATATCTCATAGTGTTAATTACTAAAAAAGTCATAAACAATTATTAGTTTATCTTCTTATTTATCCTGCTAATTGGATTATTCCACGAATAAAATAAAATAACTCTTCAACTTTCAATTTATTAAACTTTTAATTAACTTTTAATTTATCTTTCATCTTATGGAGGTTCAATGGACATGCTATATCTAACATATCAACAACACATTATTCGGTAATAAGTCACCGAAGACCATGATTTAGACAACATTCCTAAACAACCTGTGTAAGTTTGTCTTTAGAAAACCTGTATAAAGAACTAAAAACTGTCATTGGAATATGAACAAGCGGCAGTCACTAATTATTTGATATAAATAGCGCACATTTCTACGATTCTAATGTTCACCAAATAGTTTTTTTTTTAAAACAAAAAGAAGTTCCTCAACAAACATATTGTCTAATATTCATGTGCAGTGTTTCAAAAAAGTTAAATACATAGTGTATTTTCTTAAAATAAAATGTTTTAAAAATATATGTGATATACATTTTATAAATAAGTTCTTTCCTACCCAATTCATATTCGGTTAAAAAATACTAACAATGAAGTTAAAATGTATGTCGAACTTACATCAGTTATTAATGTTCACAGGTATACAAAGTGAAAATTTAATTCTTATTTAAGCAATTAATAAATGTCTACCAAAGTTTAAGATTAAGCAATATTAAAACTTACCTTATTGTAACCTAGCTAAATGTTCTGTAATTAATTAATTAATTAATTAACTCTCTGGCACCGTCGAACCCGAAGGTTCATGACCGCGCAGACATAAGCTCTCCAAACATTCCGGTCCTGAGCTAATATTTTTCCAATCATCCCCTGTATAATCTACGTTCCTCAAATCATGGTTAATGTTATTCTCCAACCTCATTACTGGTATACCAACTGGGCGTTTCCCCTCTGGTTTTCCTACAAGAAACTTCCATGCTCCTCTTCCATTCCCCATTCGTGCCACATGTCCTACCCATCGCATTCCACGAAACTTAACTGTTCTTATTGTATGTGGTTTCCTGTAAATATCATGTAGCTCACTGTTATGCATCTTCTCCGTTCACTTGTCTGTTCATCTCTCTTTGATCCATTTTTTTTTCTAAGATCTTTATTCTCAAATACTCGTTATCTCCTTTCCTCCCTTAAAGTAAGATTCCATGTTTCGCATCCATAAGATACGCTGGTTGCTTAGTATGATTTGGGAAAAAGAAGCTCTTCCAGATGAATGGAAGGAATCAATTATCGTACCAATTTATAAGAAAGGAGATAAAACTGATTGCAACAACTATAGGGGCATCTCATTACTTTCAACTTCGTACAAAATTCGAACAAATATATTAGTAAAGCAGACTTACTCCCTATATTGATGACATTGTAGGAGATCATCAATGTGCATTTAGAAGAAACAGGTCTACAACAGATCAGATTTTTAGTATAAGACAGATTTTAGAAAAGAATTGGGAATATAATGGTACTGTACATCAACTATATGTAGACTTCAAAAAAGCATATGATTCAATTAAGAGGGAGAAGTTATATAGTATCCTGCTGGAGTTTGGAATTCCTAAAATGTTAGTTAGACTTATACGAATGTGTCTAAATGGCACAAAGAGTAGGGTGCGTGTAGGCAAACAGTTTTCGGACACTTTTGAAATCCAGAATGGGTTGAAGCAAGGAGATGCACTATCTCCTCTACTATTTAATTTTGTACTAGAGCATGCCATTAAATCTTTAGAGAATGAGGATGGTTTAGAACTCAATGGTATTAATAAGCTGTTAGTTTATGCTGTTTATGTAGTATTGTTGGCCGATAGCGAGGAGATACTAAGAGGACAACACGCATATACTATTGAGTAACACTAAGAAATTAGGACTGGAAGTAAATATCAATAAAACTAAATATATGGTCACACGTAAAAATTCTGTATATAATGGAAATGGACAGCTAATGACAAATGAGGGAAATTTTGAGGAAGTGGCTGAATTCAAATACCTAGGAACAATAATCACAAATAGGAATGAGATGCACAAAGAAATTAAAAATAGGATCTATTCTGGAAATGCGTGCTATTATGCATTGCAGAGACTTTCGATGTCCCAACTCCTTTCAAAAAACGTAAAACTGAAAATATATAAAACTATTATTCTACCAGTTATATTATATGGGTGCGAAACATGGACTCTTACTTTAAGGGAGGAAGGGAGATTACAAGTATTTGAGAATAAAGTACTTAGGAAAATTTTTGGACCAAAGAGAGATGAACAGACAGGTGAATGGAGAAGACTACTTAACAATGAACTACATGGTCTTTATAGGAAGCCAGATATAATAAGAACAGTTAAGTCTCGTAGACTACAATGGGCAAGACATGTTGCACGTATGGGGAATGAAAGACTTGCATGGAAGCTCCTTGTAGTAAAGCCTGAGGGGAAACGCCCAGATGGTAGACCAAGAATGAGGTGGGAGAACAAAATTAACTATGATTTGAGGGAAGTAGATTATACAGGGAATGATTGGAAAGCATTAGCTCAGGATAGGGATGTATGGAGAGCTTATGTCCGTGCGGCCATGAACCTACGGGTTCGATAGTGCCAGTGAGTAAGTAAGTAATAATATAACTAGGAGAATGATAGTTTTATATATTTTCAGTTTAACGTTTTTGGAGGGAAGTTGGGACAAGAGTCACTGCAATGCATAATAGCGTGTATTTCCAGAATTGAGCCTATGTTCAATTTCTTTGTACATCTCATTCCTATTATATTAATTTTTCCTAAGTATTTGAATTCGGTCATTTCTTCAAAATTTTCCTCATTTATCATTAACTGCCATTTCCATTATATGATGTAGGTCTAATTCTATGTTTGAACATATATTTAGTTTTTTTGGTGTCCCAATTTCTTAGCGTTACTGAATAGAGCATGCGTGTTGGACCTTAATATCTCATCGCTATCTGTAATGAATTAGGGAACAAAAATGTTGACATTTTATAAGTGTCACCTTATTTTTACAATGCAATGGTTACAGTTTTACTGCTGACGAAATTGAGTTACCCCTTACACAATTATAATGAATTTAGCTTGGTTTCGTTAAGTATAATTGTAATATGTCTCTACTTTAAAAAGTATTGTCTATACAGTAACAATTTCCTAGCCTGGGTTAAAACAGTATTTCTTGTAATTCAGCAACAAAACGATGATATTTACCTTGAACACATGGCGACTTGTCATGGATGTATGATGGATTATGTTCACGGTTTATATTTTCTAATATTTTTGTTAGTAAACTGCTTAAATATCACATTTCTTTACATCACGTCACTCCCGCACACAACCAAATGCACTACACTAGTACCAGGCGCGCGTGTCGCATCCATAGGTGCCAACGCCAAATGGAAAATAAGCTAGACACACATAAAAATCCGCCAAATGTTGCATTAAATCAGGGGTGGCTGGTCGTGGAATTTTAGTGGGCATGCGCTCATAAACAAGCTTATACACCAATACTCGTATTAAAATAAAAATTAAAAATAAAGCAAATTTAAACAATTAAAAAATTAATTTATTTAATACACAAGTGATCTTCTTGGTGATAAAATAAACAGCTAATTAATGATTAAAATGGTAAACATGTTTCTACAGCTAAGCTGTCATTCTCAAGACCAGATATTGATTGAAAACAAAAGTAAATTACTAATTTTGTTACTAATTTTGTCTTCAGTCACTATCTGGTCTTGAGAATGACAGCTTGGCTGTAGAAACATGTTGACCATTTTAATCATTAATTGGTGATTTGGGAACATTCCCTGTACACTTTAATTAAACATTCACCACGAGATCTTGAATGTAGTCCCACATCTGTGGTTTCGAGATAGCGTGCTGCTTTGTCACGCAGCGGGCCCGAGTTCGATTCCCGGTCGGGACAGGCTCCTGGATGAGGTTTTTTCGGATATTTCCTCACCTGTAAGATAAAATGGCAGGAGGGCCAAACGGTCCCCAAAAATCATCCGGCCATCATCATCCTTATCATTATCATCATCATCCTTCACCGGCGTGGAAAGCAACGGGAAGCTACCACACCTATAATTCCCTAGTAAAGCTGCAAATCGTAGCATGGACATGCTATGATTGCAGTGAAAGACCTGCCCTCGGGCAGAATTACTATGCATGGATCTTGAACGTATTTTTATAATACAAGGTCTCCCAAAGTATTACATTCACCGACAACTTAAAAAAAATATTGGTCATACTGGTAGGATATTTTTTTAAGGAACATATTCGTATACTCCCAAATATGTGGTTTATGAGTTCTGCACATTATTAAAAGTGTACGCCACATAACCTAAACTTTTTTTTTTGAAGGCATCTCAAATGTATTTTTTATTTGCTAGAATCAATGCTATATTACTCGTCCAAGTTAAATCTGCACGGGGAAAACAAGCTAAGAATATGCTGTCGGTTCCCTTTCTTCTCTTACTACGTTGCCACTTTCTGTCCTCTGTATTGTGCTATTTGACTGAGAGAGGAGTGCTGGCAAATAATGTACTTATGATCCTTCACCCACGGTAGTTATTGACCAAATGAATAATCCGGCAACCATGTTATTACTGTGGATTGCCAGAATCAATCCTATATTACTCACCCAAGTTAAATCTGCACTGGTAGAGGGGAAGTGTGTTAGCGCTAGTGTCGCCAAACAATTTCTCTATGAAACCAGAGGTGTTTATAATATGCTGTTGAGGTGATCCGGAGGAGAGGCATATTCACGATTCTGAGCCTATATGACAACTTAGGGGAGATTGGGCCAAGGAAGGGTTGTAGCACTGGGCCCAGCCCAGAATATGACGATATGAGTCACGTGAGAATGCCTGATGTGTCGAAACAAGGAACACCATCCATCGATAGTATTTCTGCCCGAGGGCAGGTCTTTCACTGCAATCATAACATTTTCATACTATGCTTTGCAGCTTTACTAGGGAATTATAGGTGTGGCAGCTTCCCGTTGCTTTCCACACCGGTGAAGGATGATGATGATAATGATAAGGATGATGATGATGGCTGGATGATTTTCGCGGACCGTTGGGCCCTAAGTTTCCTGAAATTTGTCTTATAGGTGAGGAAAACCCCGAAAAGAAAACCTCACCTAGGAGCCTGTCCCGACCAGGAATCGAATCCGGGCCCGCTGCGTGACAAGGCAGCACGCTACCTCGAGACCACAGCGGTGGACCAGGAACACCATAAGAGACTGCATAACGCAGCAGAATATATTTAGTTTCCATTTATTCATAATGAACAACAATGGGTACTATAATACAAAGAACTTTCACAAGATTGCCGTGTTATAGGCATTGAAATACAGAGCTCATAGGGTTTTCTAATCTAATCTATCTTTCAATAAAAATTTACATACGATTGTTTTTATTCAATGTCCTAACCTAGCAAGCGAGCATGTTAACTAATACTCTTAACTCATGAATAACGTATTTCCTGTAGCTGCTCCTACCTGAATTAACTGTGAGTTCAATAGATTCTTATTAAATATTTTTAATTTAATATAGCATATAAATAATTTAAAAATCTCATAAAATTAATATCATTGGAATAACATATTTCTCTCATCATACCAACACTCAGAACATGGGACATTTGGATTGAATCGTTGGTTTCAGCAGAATTTGTGTTTACATACTGTCTTGTCGACAAGCGACAAGAAAATTAGATATATTTCCCCTAACCTCTTATGTATTCCCAAGAATACAAATACATTCCAGGGAAATCGTAATAGAGAAAAGTCCGTCATTCATGGTAAACTAATCGAATTTCTCAGTAAGTCGAAGTTATGGCTCGATTTTGTTCATTTACGAAATTTGTCTTTATTATGGCTATTAAATTGCATCAGTTATTTTTCGCGAAAACAAAAATTACGAGTGCCAGAGCGATTTTTAAATGACTACTTTAAGGCAAACCCCCACTCCTAATGATGAGATTTCGTTCATTTTATGGAGAATGCCTTTCCCATTTTATTATAATAGCATATAATGAGTATCGTTGCGAAAAATCGAAAATTGCTGTCGCTAGAGTGATTTATAAATTTTCGTTTTTAGTGAATCCCCACTCCTAATGGTCTGATTATTCTGGTTTACGAGCTGAACCTTACTTTTTTTAATTGATAGTTGTATGCAGAGTTTGGTTCCAAAAAGCAAGAATTGAGGCTGTTAGAGCGTTAACAAAAAAAAAAACAATATTTATTTATATAGAAGATGCAGTATAAATCAGTAAACCGAAAATGCAAATATATTATTTTCTGTAACTTACAACATCTGTACAAAAAACAACTACCGAAATTGTTCAAAGTGACCTCCATTGATGTTTGAGATTATACAATAACACTTGTTTAATCCAGAACGTGAATAATGTGGAAATCTGTCCAATGTGAACAAATTTATTGGTCCCTGGGAAATAATAGTAATTTTACGTGTATTTATTTTGCATAAAACAGAATCTGTCCAACGCGGAAACGGAAGGATATTTCTACACAATTAATGAAAATGAAAGTAATATTTTATAAAGCAGAAAGACAGAGAAATAAATTCGTTTCCACTTCATTAAATTCCCGTTAGGAAAAAAAAAAAAGATTCTTGCCGCCGGGTGAAGTAAGACATTCTACCTGTACCTGAAATTTTATTTCGGCCTCACTGCAGACCCGTTATGCGAAACACATATACCTGTCTTACAAATAACCATTTCACTGTAAAATCTTAAATTAGTTTAAGTTCTGAGACCGATCTTTCACAGGTACCGTTCTGAATTTACGGAATAAAAATGGGTAAAACGTAAGTATCATTGTCATTAAACGAAAAGTGGAAGTGATTGAAGATATATCTCCAAATTTCCTGAACGATGTTCCAAAGTCAAGCTCTAGCTGTTGCTAAATCCCTAGGGAATAACGATTTCAAGGCTGGACTAATGTAGTGTGGATGTGGACGAAAGTGTAGTTAGTGATCCGAAACCGAGACTGCATATTTTAATTTCAGGATACGCGCCTAAGAGAAAATTTTAACGCCGATGAAATGGAACTGTTTTTTCGCGCGTTACCGTTGTAGTCGCTCTTACACATTATACTTCACTTTTCAAAGACAGTGGAACTACAATTAGTCCAGGTACGTAAAAAGACACATACGGTACTCTATAATCTAAGATTACTAATAAGTTTTAGTTTTTTTATAATGCGGAATTGTATCTAATTTGGAAAAAAATCTAACTTTTTTTTCTTACAATCACATGCAGTGGTAACTGACTTATGCCGCAACCTGTATGTGTGTATATATATATATATATATATAATAACTCCTGGCGCGACAGACCTAGAAGGTCCTTAGCCTACCAGCCGGCTGCTGGCATCTCATCCACATGTGTCAGTCACAGAGGTAGATGATCAGCCAGTATAGGGGTCACATGTGGTCAGCATGTCGAGTCCCCCAGCCTTTATAGCTGATTTTCTCAACCTGGAGCCGCTACTTATTGCAGCTACCCAAATGCCTCACGATGCTGGGTGGTCACAGGTCCCATACTGGCCGAAATACCATGAGAAAATTTCTTCCCTATGGAGACTCGGACCAGCGCTAGTACCGTAGCTCTGCACCAAGGCATCCTGCCTTAACCACTCGGCTACGGCGCGGGACGTGATATATATATATATATATATATATATATATATATATATCCATCCATCCATCCATAGTAATTCTGCCCGAAGGCATGCCCTTCACTGCAATCATAACATTTTCATGCAATGCTTGCAGCTTTACTAGGGAATTGTAGATGTGATAGCTTCCCGTTGCTTTCCACACCGGTGAAGGATGATGATGATGAGGGCCAATTATTTCGGGACCGTTTGGGCCTTAAAGTTTTCCTGACATTTGTCTTACAGGTGAGGAAAAACCCCGATAAAAACCTCACCCAGAAAAACTGCCCCGACCGGGGATCGAACCCGGGCCCGCTGCGTCACAAGGCAGCACGCTACCTCGAGACCACAGCGGTGGATATATATGTATATATACATACATAAATAACTCAGTGGTGCGATAGGCTTATAAGGCCCTTGGTCTAGCAGTCGGCTGCTGAATTCACATCCACACGTATTAATCACAGAAGTGGACGATCATCTAGCCAGTATTGGGGTGACATGTGGTCAGTATGTCGTTATACCTGGTTTTCGCAATCTGGAGCCGCTACTCGCTGTAGCTCCCTAAATTCCTCACGATGCTGAGTGGGCATCGGACCCATTTATATATATTTGCCATGGTCATTTTCGGTGTCTACTAAGTACAAAGATGAATATTCGTAAACATTTTTAATAATATATTTCCATGAGAACAACCTTCGGAATCCACTAAAATGTACATTTGCGCTTCAAAGTAGGCCTATGCCTAAACGATATTTCCGCGGCAGATATACGTGCTGATTCAAACTCTCTGGTTATTTTACAACTTCTTAAAACAACAGAATAGTCGGGCTTCTTTATTTGTCATTACAACTTTCTGTTATTGTTAATGAATTGAATTTTTATTTGGGGACGGGGGTTCAGTGAATCATCGGACAAACCACTGTATGATTGAGAATATAATTGTTCTTTAAAAAAAAAATCCTCTCTGTAAGATCTTACGTTCCTAAATATATATATAATAAAGCAATATTTAAACTGGTAGAGTTAAGGCCATAAGGCCTTTTCTTCCACTCAACTCGCGAATACTAAAATAATGCAAACATTACATACCGATACTTATTACAATTTTAAAAATTATTAAAATTTAGGTTATTATTAATGAATCGTCCACCGCTGTGGTCTCTAGATAGCGACCTGCCTTGTCACGCAGTGGGCCCGGGTTTGATCGGGACAGGTTCCTGGGTGAGCTTTTTTCGGGTTTTTTCCTCACCTGTAAGAAAAATGTCAGGAAGCTTAGGGCCCAACGGTCCCCGAAAATCATCCGGCCATCATCACCATCCTTACCATTATCATCATCATCCTTCACCGGTGTGGAAAGCAACGGGAAGCTACCACACCTATAATTCCCTAATAAAGCTGCAAAGCATAGCCTCAAAGTGCTATGATTGCAGTGAAAGACCTGTCCTCGGGCAGAATTACTATGGATGGATTATTGAATCTCCAAATATTTTGAAATCCTATTTCGCCACAAAGGCATGTTAGGGTTGTAGCTTACTATAATAATATTATACTACATATTGTGAAATAGAATTATTAACTTATGGTTTTGAATGATTGTTATGAGTGTTATAAATCATCTATAAGTGTCTTTAGCAATATACTACATATTGTTATAAATTTCATAAAAAGTTTATAATAATTTTGGTTCTTAAAAATCACTTCACACATTGAGGCAGAAGCCTCGTCATCGTTTAAAAGTAAGTTTAACCAGAATCGTTGTCTTTCGAATATAGAACATATTAAAATATAGGTTAAACAAATGCAAGGCGGATATGGTCTAATATTAGCTAACACTAATAAAATAAGATTAAGTAAAGCTTCCTAGATGAATATACAAAATGTTGAATATAGTACTTATGTAGATATTTTCATTGTGTAGAACTTAAGTTATCAGTTAATTGTTATTTACATAATACGCATATATATATATATATATATATATATATATATATATATATATATAATACGCCTATAGGCCTATAGTTGTTATGCAGTTAATATTTTCATTGTATAGAACTTAAGATACCAGTAAATTGTTATTTACGTAATAGGCATATATGTATGTGTAGGCCTATATATATATATATATATATATATACGGTATACCAAGAGTCATTTGAGAAATTAAAATTGGTTTGTACATGCATTTATGACTTACTGTTTTATTTTAATCTACTGTATTTATTTTTAAGTTCGTTTTTGTGTTAATAGTAACTTATCTATTTTTAGCTTTAGAAATAATTACTGTATGGAAACTACCATTGTATGTCATTTATACTGATTGAATGGAAGATACCGCCTTATGGTCTTAACTCTACCAGCTTATATTAAATTATTATTGCCTTAACAGAATTTTATCATCCATTTTATCAGTATTGTAATAATCCGCTGATTTTCCCAGAGTTCTGAGATTATAATTCTCATTTTCAAGTAATGCTAATTGCAGAGGGGAACTATATCTAATTAAAATTCTAAAGGTTTAAATGGGTAATGCATAACATGAAAGGTAGTAGTGTATTGTTTGCATTCAAGGCATGACAATATGGGGCATTTGAGACTTGTGGCAGCTCTCATTTCACTCATTTGTGGATTAATTCAATCAACAAGTACCTTGGACCAAGCGTTTTGTGAGGTAAGTAGATTATACTATGGAGATATCGTATATAACCAGAGACAATACGATCAGGCATTAAAAAACGTAGAAAATGGTAAAACGCACTTAAAATGTGTAAAATTTATATTCAGTTCCACCGTTATTTCGACATTTCTGGTATTCTCTCCTGGCACTGGTGTAATTATAACACATTTCTGAGGTTGTGGCGCCTGGAAGGCGCGGTTATGCTGCCCCTATGGGATGAGAAGTGATGATGACGGTAATGATGCGCCAAGAGAAGCCTTAATCCTAAACTTAATCTAATGAGCGTGTGATAATGACGATAATGATGGCCAGATTGGTGTTCGGGGATAGTTTGGGCCTTAATGTTTTCTGACATTTGTCTTACAGATGAGGAAAAACCCTGAAAAAAACTCAAGCAGAAAACTTGTCTCGACCGAGGATCGAACTCGGGCCCATTGCGTGACAAAGCAGCATGCTACCTCGAAACCATAGAACTAAAATGTGTAAAATATGTTTACATTACTAAATATGTTTATTACTATAATCTGTAAAATATGGGTAAAAATTAAGAAAAGCAAGTGGAGGATTTATACACTTATATACAATATGGATAAGCGTATTACATCTAAATGGACCAAAATACGGATTTTAAATACAAATGTAAAGTCCATATTATTATACAGTCAGTAACAGTCTTGTTCGTACACATAACCTATGTAGCAATATTATTTTAAATGTATCAGATTTTTTATAATATCTCGTGTATAGTAACTCTTATACAACCATTAAACATAAAAAATTAATATATTTGCTTTTTGATAAATGCTAATTTAAAAAAATAGATAAGTAATTTTGTCTTGAGACAACCCTTGAGGATGCCAGACGCAGTCTCGCGAAACGTCGGGGAACTACAAGCCTCACGACCACGGCCTACAGCCCGAAAATCTTCTTCAAGATCATCATAGCAACTCCGGCCGTGAAAGTCTACGTGAATACAATATTGATAACGACTGTTTGCATGTGAAACATGGAAGGTTACACGGTTTAATACATATCGACTAATCGACAGCAAGTCTTAATTAACCGCAGTTTGCGTCATAGCCTATACTGAATATAAAATGACCGTTATTTATATCAAAAGAAAAACTATGGGAGAATAATTAACAACGACCTGTTACAATGCATTGGCGATGGATTGACCAAACTTTAAGAAAACTGGAAAATGCATCTAGAGAAAGAAGCATTGGATTGGAATCCGCAGGTAGCCCTAAAGCGGGAAAGACCGAAAAAGACATGGATGAGGACAATAGAAGAGCAGGTGATGGAGGAAGATAAGGCTTGGAAGGGGGTGAAACATATGGCAAACAACAGGAATAGGTGGAAAGTCTTCACTTGAGACCTATACTCCAAAAGGGACTACATAACATAATAATAAGAAGAACATAGTAAAAAAATAAAAGGGATTTGTATTTTTAAAGAACAACATTTAATTATTATATTCATTAGATTAACAAAGGCGTACAATATAAACTCGGGGACATTATTATAGTCGGACCAACGAATCTGTGCCCCTGTACTGTAGCGCTGGCATCGTTCTTCAAAAAGTACACGTCAGTTCCCACACCATTCCACCGCGCTCCCCTCCCACTACGTCAAATAGAAGCCACTGTAACTGACGGAGTAGGGACGTTGCCAAACTTTCTCCGGTGTCAGGCACTTGATTATTGATTGAATCATGTAAGATTAATTATTACTTCTTCATATGTGATGTAAGTAGGTCTAATGACACTGATTGATTTATACGATTAATGGATATAATTATAATAGTGGATATTTGTTGGTTAAATGGAAATTACGTGAAGGAAATCTACATAATATGTTGTTTTTAAAGATAAATGTTTCGTCATAAATACTTCTTGACCTCGTTGTCTTATTTGGTTAGATTTGGAACGTGATCTTGAAGTCCTAACAAAATTATAAAATTTTAGGTATGAATACACAATCATGTGCTCTCCTTCTTTCTCATCCGGGCTAGGGACCGGCTATGGCGAAGTTACTACATGCTACGATTTTATTTACATATTATATAACATACTGATACTATACAGGAATTCTAATTTATGCTTATGAATTAAGCTAATGATAATAATTTACAATTTACATACTATATACCATAACATGCTGATACTGAGTTGACAACACTGGACTGTGAGTGCAAATAATATCCCGCAAGAAAACTCAAAACTGTGAATAATGGGAGGGGAGAAAGAGAGAGATAGAACATAGAGACAGGCAAGAATGCAGATAGGGAAATAATTTACGGAGGAAGAAAGGGAATTAGTGTTTAGTTCGCATTTCTTACGGGGGCACAGATCAGTTGGTCCAAGAATAAAAGTCTTGAGAATGTAGACACAGAGGGACGTTTTTTCTTTTTCTTCTTCTTATTCTTCTTCTCCGATATAGTGTGACCTCTCATTTTGTAGGTACTTTTACATGTCACACACCGCCCGGGACTTACAGTGGCACGACCTGTCGGGAGATGATACACATATTTTTTGAACACACAAGGGCATTGGTGATCTCCTCTAATGAGTTATCAGCTCAATGTTAGGATCTTCTCCCAGATAACGTAACATTAAGACGAAACACACCATTCTTACACACATCCTTTCTAAACGTGGCGAATATAATAATGGTGATTATGATTGCCAGACGATGTTCGGAGAACGTTTGGGTCTTAAAGTTTCCTGAAATTTGTCTTAGGGTCAATTGCACCAACAGAGGTAACTGTATTACGCCAGTTTTCCCCGTGTATAATGCATAGCTTAAACTGGTGTAATACAGTTAGTTACCTCTGTTGGTGAAACCGACCCTTACAGTTGAGGAAAAACCCCAAGAACACCAGAGAACACCATAACCCGCCCGGAATCGAGCCTGGGTCAGCTGGATACGATTAAACGACGTTATCCTGAGACAATTGCAGTAGAAAGAGGCGTTTAATGCATCGAATTTTTGTCTTAATTATGCATTCTCTTCAAGTCTCATTTATTAACCAAATCTTTGGGGGATAGTCTACTATGGAAAATGGTCCAAAAGAATGAAATAAAAAAACTTCTGAAATAATAAAGAAGATCATTCCTCAGCGTAGGCCTTTTGTAACAAATTTAGTATGCATTTTTTGTAACAGCTCTAAAATAGTACTATCTGGCTTATTTATTGTATTGTGTTTACTTTTAGCGCTTGATGGAAAAAGCGGAACATGTGTCACCTGACAGATATAGAACGTAAGTTACTAAATCGATGGACAGATGTGATAAATGACGTACATAAAAAACAATCGTTGCCGCTAAAGAGTCCCTAAGCTCCGTGAATAAATAACTTGTTAATTTGAACTACTGGTATTTGAGTATTGCTCATGGCCGCGCAAACATAAGTTCTCTATATATCCTTATCCTGAGATAATGTTTTCCAAGTTTAATCTACTTCCCTCAAATTATGGTTAATGATATTCTCTCATCTCAATTTTGGTCTACCAACTGAGAGTATTCCTTCTGGTTTTCCTACAAGAAGCTTCCATGCACCACTTTTATTCCCCATTCGTGTCACATGTCCTGCCCATCGCAGTCTGATTTCCTACAAAGATCATGTAGCTCACTGTTAAGTAGTCTTCTCCATTCGTCTGTCTGTTCATATCTCTTGGCACAAACATTTTTCTAAGAACTTTATTCTTAAATACTCGTAATCTTTTCTCCTCCCTTAAAGTAAAAGTCTATGTTTCGCATCCATATAATATAATTGAGAGAATGACAGTTGTATATGAACGGGTGAGTGGAAAAAGGATAACATTCCAAAAATTTGAGAAATTAAACTGAAATAGCCATTTTGTAGATCTTTGCTTAAGCTATCCAATGAGTGTAAAAAGGGTTATATTCCAGTATTATATATTGTTAAAACCAGCATTGAAATTTTAGTTGAGTGGATAAAGGATAACATTCCAGGAATATTATCTTTTTTCTACTCAATATTGTGTATTCATGAAGTTGGCATTATTGTCAGTAACAAAATTAATAACCTGGAGTTCATTGTTGTTATATTACTCACTGTATAAAGTTGCATATCACAGTTCTCTGAATAAAAGCAATGACAATAATTATTATTGTCATTGCTTTTATTTTATATTTTACATTATTTTGTAGTTCTGTTGTAAGACAGGGTATTGTGTCCTAAAGTATGTGTGACTCCGAGGAAGAATATGAACCTGAACGAAAGAGAGGTAAGGCTAATAAAGACTTACAATGTAAAGAGAAAGAGAAACTTGCTAGGCAGAAAGGCAAGGAATTTGTTTCATGTAAAGGTTTATTAGTTGAAGCTAAAACAACTGGTCCAGATTGTAACTGCCGTAAAAAGTGTATGGGAAACTTCAGTGTTGAGAGAAGGGTTCAATAATTGATAATATATACAATGGTCGTCCTAAAATGAAAAGGATACATTTCTTAGGGTGGGAGACTGATGAGAAAGATATGATGTTGCTCGACACCGTCCATTAACAAAGAATTCCAAACAAAACTTGTCGTCTTTCAAGTACTTTGCCATTAAAGGGACAAGAAGAGTCGAAGTTTGTCGAAATGCTTACATAAGTTTGCATGCAATCTCCAGCAAAGTAGTCCAACGCCTAACCAAGCTTGTTGCAACTAATCAGTCACCGGTTGATATGAGAGGGAAGAGCCAAAATCGGGGGAATACACTTGATGCACACATTGTCATAAAAATAGATGATCATATATCCTCATTTCCTAAAAAAGAATCACATTACTCATCTCTTCCAGTCACATATTTGGATTCAAGTTTGACAGTTTCAAAAATGCATGGTCTCTTCATTAAAAAACATCCTGATCTGAAGGGAGTCATAAAATATGAGTACTACTTGAAACATTTCAATGACAACTACGGGTACCGATTTGGTAGGCCACAAGTAGACGTTTGCTCAACCTGTGAAGACTTAAACACAAAAATAAAGTCTTCAACTCTGAACGATGTGGCAAAAAGGGCTGCTGTTGCCGAGCTACTAGTTCATAAGAGGCGAGCAAAGAAATTTTACAGTAAGATGGAGAATGTCAAGAATATCTGCAAGGAAAGAAATGATGTCATGGCTATTGCGTTTGACTTCATGCAAAACATGCCTCTCCCTTTCATTCCTGTACAAGAAATGTTTTATCTCCGTAAACTTTGGTACTATGTATTTAATATTCATGATATTGGCCGTGGTACTTCAATTTTCTATACGTACACAGAGGGTGAAGCTCTAAGGGGTCCTAATGAAGTATGCAGCTGTCTTCTGGATTTCATTAACCAGATCTCTGAAGAAGTAAAGATCCTGTATGTCTTCAGCGACGCATGTGCTGGCCAGAATCGCAACCACACATTAACTAGGTTGCTTGCAACGCTAACAATGAATGGTAGATTCTCAGTTATTCACCAGTTCTACCCAATCCGAGGCCATAGTTTTCTGCCATGTGACAGAACATTTTCAGTCATTAAACGACAAGTTCGAAGATTGGATCGGATTTACTCTCCAAACCAGTATGATGACATCATTCGAAATGCCAGGAAACTCAACCCTCCATATGAAGTAAAGAGGCTTCTAAACAACCAGGTACTCAACTTCAAAGGCTGGTGGCCACAGTATTTCAAGAAAACATGTAAAGATATTGAAAATAAAATTTGACATTCAACATCAGTAAGTACAGACAACTTGTATTTACTCAGAAGATGAAAGGCTGTGTCGAGGCTTCCGAATACATTGATGGTCTGCACCATGGAACTTTCAGGTTGAAAAAACAAGATTATGTGGAACTTCCTACTACTGCAGCATATACTGGGAAACTTGGAATCAACATCAAAAAGATACAAGACATCTCAAAAGTCACGCACTACATACCTGATGAGTACAAGTCATTCTATGAAGATATCCTTAAGTATCCAACTTCAAATACAGCAGACAGTGATAAGGATGAATGAAGACTCGTATCATGGTCAGCATTGTGTAAAGTAAAAACAGTTTAAAGTGTTTTTTTTACTATTAAAACATTTTATGACACAAAAAACATAATAGTTAATTATTTTTATCGATTGACAAAACATTGAGTGGAAAAAGGATACTATTCCAACAGATTTAATAATTAATAATTACTAAACAAGTAAGTATTTAACTATGAGATTTTTTGAGCGAACACTTAATGATTAGCTCTACAATTCACTAATAGTAAATTTTCCGATAGCACTCTTAGCTTTTTCTGTAAACTTATTTTTTTTTGTTTTCCCACAAACTAGGAAGTTGGAATGTTATCCTTTTTCCACTCACCCGTTCATATATTTTCAGATTAACACTTTTTAGAGAAGTTGGGACGATAATAGTCCCTATAATACATAATAGTATGCAGTTCCAGAACTGAATCTGTGTTTAATTTCTTTGTGCATCTCATTCCTATTTGTAATTATTGTTCCTAGGTATTTAAATTCAGCCACTTTTTTTCTTCAAAATTTTCCTCATTTGTCAATAACTGTCCATTTCCATTATATAATATATTTATATGTGTGAACATAGAGTCTACTTGGTTTTATTGATGTTTACTTCCAGTCCCAATTTCTTAATGTTACTCAATAGAGTGAGCGTGTTGGCCCTTAGTATATCCACGATATCGTCTAATAAAATGCATCATCATAAGTAATGCCACGAGTGATTTCCAAATTATCGATAAATTCACGACTCACGAAGTGAGGAGTGAATTTATCTAGAGAATTTGGAAATCAAGAGTGGCATTTGTTAGGACTATTTAACGAATAAAATTAAGCTGTTTACTCACAAATCATTATTTAACTATAGTTATTTTAAAATATTTATATATTTAATGTAAACGGCGATGTTTGAAAACAAATGAGAAACTATAGGTACGCTTCTACTGCTTCTTTTGTTTATCACTGCAACCAGATCATACTATTTATTGCCAAAGGAACGCAATATTGTAAGGAGGAGCTTTCTTTAATATGGTAATTATAACACTGATAAATATTTGGTGAAACACGACTCTGATTGGTTGTAAAATAGAAATCATTGAAATGTGATTGGTCATTAACTCCCATTTGGGGCATGAGTTAAATAGTCAGCATAATCTAACAGCTTATTAATACCATTGAGTTGTAGGCCTTCTTCAACTTCTAAAGATTTGATGACAAGCTCTAGTACAAAATTGAATGGATAGGTCTAAGGCAATTTTGAGAGGATTGATGAGATGAGACCTGGTTCCCGGATTTATATAAGTTAGCTCAGTTAGGCTATTTAGGTTGTTTTCAGAGGATTGAGGAAACTTGTTGAGAAGTCGCTTCGAAAATAAGTAAATGCTTTTGTTTAAATTCTTGATTTTATTTTTAATTACTCTATATTCTTCCAATGTAATTAGTAATATCGATGGATCAAGCATCTCTGTCTTTATTTCTGTTCTTCTTTAATGAATCTTTGTAGATTATTTTAAATATACTAATAATTAATTTTATCTTTTAATGTTGAGTGATTCCGGGTTATGTGGCCGTGGTCCATAGTTGGTGTTGATACCAGACGTTTCGCCCTCAACTGCGGAGGGCATCTTCAGTGGCAAGTGCTTCTAGGCGTGTTTCCTGGTCGGAAGATCAACACCAACTATGGACCACGGCCACATAACCCGGAATCACTCAACATTATGATTACCGGCCGTGAAAGCCTGCATTCAACTTTATCTTTTAACTTTACTATCTAACCTCTTCTGGTTAACTCTTGTTTTTTTCGACCCCGCCGCTATTAGGGCATCCGAGGGCTAGGGAGTCTTTCCTTTCTTCCATTTATTCTTTCCTTTATTTTCTTTTCTTCTCCAGAAAAGCCTGACCAGAGGCTATAAGATGGCAGCCCCATCACTGGTCTTGCCTTCCTTTGGCCAGCAACCAATCGAAGGGACTATTATTATGCTTTCAAGTCTTATACGAGAATTTCCCGGGACGCTGGAGGGAAGATTTCTGTAGGATCATAACAGGCCTTGGTCTAATACTTGGAAGGAAGGAAGGAAGGAAGGAAGAGAAGAAGAAGAAGAAGAAGAAGAAGAAGAAGAAGAAGAATTTCTCTCAATCCAATATTGGGGAGAAATTCTGGAAAGACTGAGGAGCGGTTGCTTTCTTTCAAGTCAAGTTCTCTTGCGGGGATCAAATCGCCATCTTGGTATTATAAAAGTGATTATTAACTCACATGACGATATGCTTTAACCTTATTGGTCTATTCCTGTATTTAATATTAGCTCAAACCTAATTGGGTATATGAAGATTTTAATTATTTTTATTACCAATTTAAATTTAGTTTACTTTATTTATGCAAAATATAAATTATTTAGGTTTTATTTAAAGGTTAATAAGATTATCTTATAAATTTATGCAAAAATTATTTAAAATATGTTTTAAGAGTAATTTTTCAGAAGATCTTATCCACTAGAAATATTTTAAGTATTGAGACGTGATTTTTATTCAACAAGTAACTTTACAAGGAATATTTATATTCTATCATCATCATCATCATCATCATCATCATCATCATCAACATATTCAAGGTATGGCCTGTTGGCCCGCTCCCCGGTGCACTACATGCTGCAGGTGCGGGTCGTCTTTCCGACGTTTTGGTCTTCCTACATTTCTTCGGCCTAGAGGTTTATAATGAAGCAGCTGTTTTGATAAACGATTAGTTGGCATTCTTTGTATATGTTCAAACCAATTACATTTATTTCTGTGTATTCTCTCGTTTATATTATATATTTGTAATTCATCTCTGATATCTTGACTTCACTTTTGATCTATTAAGAGATACACCTGCAACTGATTTGAGAAATCTCATTTCTATTGTCTCAATTTTATGTTTATCAGAGATCGTTAAAGGCCAAGTCTCAAACCCGCATGTTAACGTTGGAACGGCTACTGTTTTGTAAAATTTTAATTTATATTCTATTCAATGTTAAACTTTTGCATCAAATATTTTTATGGTATAAAATTATTTCTTTATTTTAATTTTATAATTTACTCAATATCCTGCTTTACGATAAGCCAGACGAAAAAGTACTTTGGTTGATAGAGTGACTATGTTTCGCCTTAAAAATACAACCGTCAAAAAACTTGGACATGGATTCCACAGGGGTAAACATTTCCGGAGGTAAAGTAGTCCGCCATTCGGGTCTCCGGGCGGAGACTACTTGAGGGAATCCATGTCAAATGCTAAAAAAGTACAAATACACTAAATGTTGATTAATTGGATTTTTTTAAGATTCGGTGAATCACTCATTGGGTACATAGATCGCTCTGCCCTTGCGTGTGTGGAAGTATAATTATATTACTTTTTACAAAAAAAAAGTATTTTTTTGTACAATCTATCGCTCCTAAAAGTTGTCTTGAGGACGTGTTATATTTTACAGATTCTCCTAGAGTTCTGAAATTATAGCATTCAAATTAAAATTATGCTGATATGAAAGGTGAACTATATCTAATTAAAATGTGGATCGTACATAACAAGAACGGAAGTAATGTATTGTTTGCATTTGAAGTATGACAGTATAGCAACAGTATAGAACAATGTCCTTGTCAGAACACCTGCAATTTGTAATAGCTCTTATTTCACTCATTTGTGGAATAATACATTCAACAAGTACTTTAGACCAAGCATTTTGTGTGGTAAGTAGATTATACTTTGTAACTAGAGATCGTATGTTCAGATATTAAAATATGTAGAAATAGGCAGGCAAAAAATCTCTTAAAGTATGTAATATATACAATAACATAAAACATACATAGTGTTCTCTGCCCAAGAGCAGGTCTTTCACTGCAAACTCAGCATTCTCCACTCTTTCCTTAACTCAGCTTTTCACTTAGTATCCGCATACAAACTATTTATTTTAATATTGTCTATCATCTCATGTATTTTTCTGCCTCTAACTTCCTTTCTCTTGACTATTCCTTCTAGACCATCCGTCAGCAGGTAGTTTCTTCTTAGCCAGTGGCCAATCCAATTTCTTTCCTCTTCTTTATCAGTTTCAGCATTGTTCTTCCTTCACCCACTCTGTCTAGCACATATTCATTTTTTATTTTGTTTATCCATTTTATACGTTCCATCCTTCTCCATATCCACATCTCAAAAGCTTCCAGTCGCTTTTCCTCATTCCGTCGTAATGTCCAAGTTTCTGCACCATACAATGCTACACTCCACACAACAAAGCACTTCACTAGCCTCTTACACAGAAAATGCTTCTCTTCTTGTTAAAAGCTTATTTTGCCATTGCCATCCTCTGTTTTACTTCTTGACCGCAATTCATGTTACCTTTTGCTGTGTCATGGCGGCTAGCTACTAACACGCACAAGTTACGCTCCAGGTTTTAAGTTATTTTTCAGCAGGTGCCTTCGTTATTTCATAGCTAAAGTTGTATATTCGTAGTGAGTTTAAGTTTAAATTTATATTAGTTAGTGTCAAAAGTGTGTACATTTAACAACATGGGAAAAAACACACGTAATTCTAACAATGATTCGACAAGTTCTACGGAGGAAGCTGTGAAACGTGTGGTGAAAGAGGCGCTACAGGATCCCGGCACTCTGCAGGTGTTTGTGTCCATGTTGCGGACCAGGTAGTGGCGGAACTGCAGAAGACCATCCAGGACAACACTAAAGTAATTGAGGATCTGAAAAAGACCCTCGATGAAAAAGACAGAAAGATTGAGGTGTTGGAAAATAAAATAGACGACTTAGAACAATACCAGAGACGTCAATGCCTCAGGATTTTTGGTGTAAAAGAAGAGGCCGGAGAGGACACTGACCAGAAAAGCCATCGAGGTGGCCAAAAAAAATAGGTGTCGATTTATCAGTGACTGACATTGACAGAAGTCACCGTGTTGGTGTTAGTAATGCTGAAAGACCGCGGGCTATAATAGTGAGATTTGTTAGTTACCGCAAGCGCAGTGAAGTTTTTCTAAGCAAGAAAAAGTTGAAAGGAAGTGGGGTCACTGTTCGCGAGGACCTAACGAAGTGTCGCTATCGCCTGCTACAAGAGAGTATACAGAAATACGGTATTTCAACATGTATGGACAATGGACGGTGCCGTCATAGCTAAAGTGAATGGCGAAAAACGCAAAATTAGATCTTCTACGGATATCAACTAGATAGGACCTGAGTGTAAAATATGTTTACTTTGTCTTTTCTTTGCTAACAATTATATTGTTAATTTATTTCTAATTTAGGTAAGTTTTAAGTTTATTATTTTTTATTTAGGACAACTTACTTGTTTTATTTTAATTTAAGTTCTTTGTTTAGCTAAATTATTTTAATTTTATTAGAGTTATTACAGTACATAGTTTTTTATTTTTACTTTCTGCTATTGGCAACATTGAGCTGACAAATGAAGACATGTTTGCAACCTCTGACTCACTCACCTTCTCCAATCACCCTCTTATTGTGCAGACAAACTTTTAACGCAGGTAGCAACATTCCTCAATCCCAACCATCCCCTCCAACAACAAATACTACTAGTCTACTTAAGAATGCATTTTCTGTTGATAAATCATCACTTAAAATCGCTCACGTAAATTCACAAAGCATTCTGTCCCACTTTGATGAGTTTGATGAAACCATATTTTCATCTCTTGGACTGAGCGCCATTTTAATTTCGGAAACCTGGCTGACCCCTTCCATACCTTCGTCCCTTGTTCACCTAGACGGATATACATTGCTCAGAAATGACAGAATAGATAAAAGAGGTGGAGGAGTTTGTGCCTTTATATCAAATGAGCTTAATCCAAGAATTGTCCACAAGTCCCCTTCTGTATATTCCGCTCGCCCCGAGTTCTTATTCGTAGAAATTCAAGCCAGTCTAAAAAAATGTCTCTTATGCATTGTATACAAACCTCCAAAAATAAGGCACCTTTCGGATCTAGAAAACGCTCTGAACGATTCATTACCTCATTATGAACACGTTATTGTCGCAGGCGATTTTAATACAAATCTTCTTCAGACTGACTCACCAGCCATACAACTTAAAAATATGTTCCAAAGCTTAAATATGACAATTGTTCCTTTCTCTGCCACACATCATAGTGCTACTACCGACACTCTACTGGACTTAATAGTGACTACACATCCACAGAAAGTACTGTCATATGGACAAATTCCTGCTCCCGGCATATCTGCTCATGACATTGTATTCGTAGAATACTCACTCCAATGTCCTAAAAGACGCTCTAAATTGATTACGTACAGAAATTTACAAAACATAGACGATACTAAACTAAAATCAGACGCTTTAGAACTACCTTGGTACACAATATGGAATCTGAGATCAGTTGATGAAAAAGTAGACACATTTAATACACTGATATTACAACTATATGATAGACATGCACCAGTAAAAACCCGACGATTTTCCCGCCCCCCTGCACCCTGGATGAATGACTCAATACGTGAACTTATGTCAAAACGAGACAAAGCATACCGAACATACAGACGACATAAAAATGACGAGAACTGGCAACTGTACAAACAACTTAGAAACACAACTACACAAACTATACGCAATGCCAAACTACGACACGCCCACAGTATAATCGGACCTGAAATAAGTGCACGGGACACTTGGCGAAATCTCCGTGCAATGGGACTTAGACAGTTGAATCCCTCAACTGACTCTATAGACATTTCTGTAGATGACTTAAATGAACATTTTACCTCAATACCCATGACACCTCCAGACAACAAGACTAAAACAGACATTCTTAAAGACTTATCCCCATCCCCCCATATAGGAAGAGATAAATTTCACTTTAACGACATTTCGCCTATAGACGTTAAAAAAGCACTCAAGCGCATTAAATCCAATGCACAAGGAACAGATAACATCAGCATTGTAATGCTAAATAAAATCATTGACATTATACTACCCACAGTGACTCATATTTTTAATGCTTCCCTTATAACTTCTATCTTCCCTACTGTATGGAAACAGTCTAGAGTTCGGCTTATACCAAAAATAAGTACACCTGCTATCTGTAATGACTACCGACCGATTAGCATCCTTCCGACATTATCTAAAGCCCTGGAACATATTGTACATAAGCAAATGACTGAATATCTCCAAGAAAATCACCTCCTTGATCCTTATCAATCCGGCTTTAGATATGGTCATAGACACAACCACAGCTTTGCTAAAAATTACTGAAGATATTCGTGAAGCCGTGGACAGACGTCAATTGACTCCTTTAACCTTACTTGACTTCAGCAAAGCTTTTGACACAGTAGACCACGACTTACTTATGATAAAGCTCAAGCACCTACACTTGTCTGACAGCGCTGTATCCTGGTTCGACTCATACCTGCACGGTCGTCAACAATACGTTTCATTAAACTCTAGATCTTCGTCTTGGCGCAACGTGCCGGCTGGAGTCCCCCAGGGCAGTGTTCTCGGACCTCTTCTTTTCTCAATCTACATAAATGACTTGCCAACTGTACTAAAGCACTGCCGTTATCACCTCTACGCTGATGATCTCCAAATTTACCTACATTCACCTCCTCATTCTCTCTATAACAGCTTGACAAAAATGAATGACGATCTCATATCCATCTTTAACTGGTCTTCAAGTATCGGTCTAAATCTAAATCCTAACAAGTCACAAGTAATTCTAATGGGACAACAAAGACTGCTTACAACCTTTGACATATCTACACTACCAAACATTACTATAAATAATATAATCATCCCTTATTCTTCTTCAGTAATAGATCTTGGACTACATCTAGACGCAAATTTAACCTGGCAAACACAAGTGAAACACATATGTAAAAAGACTTTCTTCCATCTTACATTATCTTAGACGTTTAAAGAATTTTCTCCCAGTTTCGTTAAAACAAATCCTTGTGCAGAATCTTGTGTTACCACACTTCGATTATTGTGACATTATATATAATGATCTAAACTATGACTTGTCGCAGAGACTGCAGCGTGTTCATAATGCTTGCGTTCGATTCATTTTCAATATCCGCCGTTATGACCATATTTCCGAACACTTTAATAACCTCTCTTGGCTCCGTCTTACTGACAGACGTAAATTGCACTCTCTTTCACTACTTTTCAAGCTTCTGAATTCCTACATCCCTACTTACCTGGCGTCCAGATTTGAGAAGTTATCCTCTTACCACAATATTGACACTAGATCACAAGATAGCAGTCTGCTAACAATTCCTCTTCATAGCACTTCCTCCTATTCTACTTCCTTCACAGTAGCCTCTGCCCGCTCCTGGAATCTCCTTCCTCAAGATATCAGGGGTTGCCGCACACTTGGTACCTTTAAGTCACGCTTATACAGTTACCTGTTTGTCTAATAATTAATTTTTCTCTATTTATTTAATTTTATACTATGTCATTAATCTTTTCCTGTTTTTTATATATATTGTACATATTATATATTTTAATTCGTTAAATTTAGAGTAAAATCAAAATACATTATAAATATTAATTGTATTGTATTCATAACTTGTAATCGTTTATATATATATATATATATATATATATTGTAATTTAGATTTAAGACTATTTTTTGTTTGTATTTTTTTTAAACCTGGTTGAGTGGTAGACAAGGCCTTAAGGCCTTAACTCTGCCAGGTAAAATAAAGCTATTATTATTATTATTATTATTATTATTATTATTACATATACAGTAAAAATAAATATATTTATATTTTCAAGCAGCAACCTTTTTTTTACTCCAGTTTTAATTTTAGATGCTTCATTATGGTCATACCGCTTCTATGACCTTTGGGCTGTATCAGTGGACTGTGTAAGCTGTTATTTTCATTCAATTGTAGTTTTGTTTTTTGTGTATTCATCTTTCTTGGGTAAACTAATTCAATATTAGTTTAAAATGAAATATGAAAAGACGTTTAAGTATGAAGTGGATCTTGTAATAAAATTACAACGTAGTATTTGCCTTGACAACTGAGGAAAATCACGAAAAAAATTTCAGTCGATAGGTCGGTCCCGGGACTCGATTTAGGAACCTCCAGAGTTCGAGTCTCAAATACTACCACCTGAGCCAACTTGTTCGGTAAACAGCACATCATTTAGGCCTACAAAGAAAACTCACAAAAAAAAATGCTAGACTCTCCCTTTAACTGGTGTTGTACATTCAAAATGTTTCCTCAAATTAACATAAATATTGAAATTTTATCAGATAAATAATATAAATTCCTCAATATCATGTTTTAAATCGGATTGAAGTGAAAATTGTTGACGATCAGGTAGCGACCAACTTAAAACTTGAATACACATCTTTTATTATTATTATTATTATTATTATTATTATTATTATTATTATCATTATTATTATTATTATTATTATTTATTTTTTCATTTTTTTTATTTTTTACGTGCGAGAATTTATTTTGTCTTGAAACTAGCTCCTAAGTTTATATATTTTGTTTTCCTTTAACTAAAACTGTAAAATATATATATATATATATATATATATATATATCGAATGAGATTCACAAGGGAATTAAATATAGGCTTAAATCTGGAAATGCGTGTTATTATGCATTACAGAGACTCGTGACTTCCCAACTCCTTTCGAAAAAACGTTAAACTGAAAATATATAAAACTATTATTCTACCAGTTATATTATAAGGATGCGAAACATGGACTCTTACTTTAAGGGAGGAAAGGAGATTACGAGTATTTACGAATAAAGTTCTTAGGAAAATTTTTGGACCAAAGAGAGATGAACAGACAGGTGAATGGAGAAGACTATATAACAGTGAATTACATGGTCTTTATAGGAAGCCAGATATAATGAGAACAGTTAAGTCTTGTGGACTGCTAGGGGCAGGACATGTGGCACGAATGGGGAATGAAAGACGTGCATGGAAGTTTTTTTGTAGGAAAACCAGAGGGAAAACGCCCAGTTGGTAGGCCAAGAATGAGGTGGGAGAATAACATTAACTATGATTTGAGGGAAGTAGATTATACAGGGGATGATTGGAAAACATTTGGCTCAGATTAGGGATATATGGAGAGCTTATGTCCGCGCGGCCATGAACCTACGGGTTCGATAGTGCCAGTGAGTTAGTAATGTATCTCTTTTTTTTTTATTTCAGGATTGTTTCTGTTACTTACACAGGTATCCTCAACCAAAATATACAATTGTTTTTTTCCATACTTCCCGGTCTTGCGTGTCTGCTTCTGTCATATTTCTCTTCTTCATGTTGTCTTGAATTCCCTTTATCCACGTTGGCTTTGGTCTACCACGTTTCCCTTTTCCAGGAGGTATCCGTTTCAATACTTCTTTGTTTGTTTCTGTGTCCGTTCTTCTAATTATATGCCCATACCATCTTAGTTGGATTTCTTTGATCTCTTGTACAATATCCTTTTCTTCATTCATTATTTTTCTTATTGCATTATTTGTTTTATTTCATCCAATTTTAATATTCTTGCCGATCTTAGAAAGTCCATTTCTGTGTCTAATAATTTATTTCTGTGTTTTTGCTTCAACGTCAATGTTTCCGCGCGCACACATATATATAGGCCTACACATATATATAATTTCTGCAACTGAACTGCACTCGAGCACAAGCACTAGCTCATTCGGATGTCAATATTGTGTACAGCATTTATTTGTGAAAAATGTATTCTTATTCTTTAAAAAATGTTAAGGCATTTTCTTCATAAAATGAAATCGGTTAAGTCATTCTTTACAACAGTTCTGAAACAAATAATTACTTCTAATTCCTGCAAAAATAAATTAAAACAATAGAATAATTGCAATAATAGTATAATAATTAAAAAAGAAAAAAACAATAGTAAAAGATAAGCATTAAAGGATACAAAAGACAAAGACTAAAATTAATTAAATATAAATAAAACTTAGTTTTATTTGATTTTCATATTTATTAAGATTTAATTCAGTGACAGCTGTTTCGGTACACTGTACCTTCTTCAGACATGTTAACAAATTATGATAAATTGTTAACATGTCTGAAGAAGGTACAGTATACCGAAACAGCTGTCACTGAATTATATCTTAATAAATATGAAAATAAAATAAAACTAAGTTTTATTTTTATTTAATTAATAAATGTGGATTTCATCAAGTAAACACCAACTCATTTGATTAAAAAATAAAATGTTCACATAATGTTTATTAGAGCATAAATCACAAATAAAAATAGGCACTTTCCCATAAATCCGGGCTCCATTAATATTAATACATATTATGTGATTAGTGTAAGAATCAGGATTTTACGCGAGAATGACGCAATAATCCAATACATGGCGATAAGCACGTAGAAAGGAGACGTACTGTCTGTTTTAACGCTTCTAATGAAGTGCGCATTTCATCATGCAAGCACTGACGTGGTTCTTTTAGATTCGTTATTTAGCTTTTAACATACGTGTACCGCAATCAATTTTGACATGTATCTCTCATGAAACAACAAATGCAGGAATCAACGTAATAATAATAATTAATAATAATAATAATAATAATAATAATAATAATAATAATAATAATAATAATAATAATAATAATAATAATAATAATAATAATAATAATAATAATAATAATAATAATAATAATAATAATAATAATAATAATAATTTTTATTTAATAACGTTTCAACAGTGCAAACCATCTCCAGAATTAAGTCCTTAGAATAAAACCCTGCTAAAAAGGATATTCCACATAATGCAAAGTTAGATAATTTTACCCTCCACATTTTTTTCTATCAAATTCTTTCTGTTCATACTCTTCCTGAATTCATCCATCAATTGTTATAGTGTTTTCTTTTTCTTCTTCTTTTTACTTCGGAATTCAATTCTAAAACCTTTTTTGTAATTCATACTTCCCCCCCCCCGTCATCCTTTCGATATACCCAAATCATGTCAAATTCCGTCATCGATATTGCAATCAAATATTATTATGGCCTTTTTAATAGTCTAATTTATTGATTTCTTCTTTGATTTGAAATCAAGAAGACAATAATAATAGTGGAGTAATAATAATAATAATAATAATAATAATAATAATAATAATAATAATAATAATAATAATAATAATAATAATAATAATAATAATTAGCGCTGGAATCTACTTACTATAATTATAAACAGAAAAAAAAACGAGAATTAGCTAAAAAAAAAAAAAAAAAGGAGTGAATGTAGGAATAACCTAAGAGACGCGATATTAATGCACAATAAGCAGCAAATTTGAAAAAGCTAACAAAAATAACTCACCCGAACCATATTTTATTTGCCCTTTTAAGTTGTAGGTATGAGATTTTTTAAGCACGTTATAATGAGCGTATGTGGACACAATCATTACAATAACTAATAATAATAATAATAATAATAATAATAATAATAATAATAATAATAATAATAATAATAATAATAATAATATGCCTAGTAATAATAATAATAATAATAATAATAATAATAATAATAATAATAATAATAATATGCCTAGTATTAATAATAATAATAATAATAATATAATAATAATAATAATAATACGTAACAATGTCAACAATTGGCTCAGACGGAAGCGATTAAGATTCATATTTGGAAGATCCCATGTTCAAATTCTTTGGCCTACCAATTTGACTGGAGCTTTTTCATGTTTTACTTTAGTCATCAAGATTAATGATAGGTTTGGAATTATATTACTTAGACCTATTCCTTCTTCTTCTTCTTTTACGTCATGGAGTCAGGGCATATGCCTATTTCCATATCAAGAGACTTTATCCCTCCATCTAGTTATGGGGTACCCAAAATTTATTTTTCCTTTGGGTTGGTAGTGAAGCAACATTTGTGGGAGTTTATTGGGTGTCATTCTTTCTGTATGTTGGAGCCAGTTTTACGTTTAATTTTCAATTTTATCTATAACACTGTAGATGTTTAATTCGGTTCTTATTTCATTATATTTCTTACCTAACAATGTACAACCTGCTACTGAACATAAGAATTTCATTCAAACTACTTCTATTTTCGTTTTATCTGATCTATTAAGTGTCCAATTTTCACAAGCATATGTTAACATAGGTACTTCCTTCGTTTTATAGAATTTTAATTGTGTAATTTTTAATGTTTTATTTTGTACAGTTCTTCATATTTTGATCAGTCCTGTTTTTCTCTTGATGATTGCTAGTAAGTATAGTGTCCTTTGGCCGCATTACGGTCGCTGCGCAGGGGAAGATCAGTGAAGTGCCTTCTTATAGCTTCTGACCAACTTTGTGCATAAATCTCTACAAAGAGGGTTGCTGTTTCCGCTCTTAGAGCCTTCATTACACTATTTTATAATAGTCCATCCATAGTATTTCCGCCCGAAGGATGCAGCTTTACTAGGGAATTATAGGTGTGGTAACTTCCCGTTGCTTTCCACACCGGCGAAGGGTGATGATGATAATGATAAGGATGATGGTGATGGCCGGATGATTTTTGGGGACCGTTGGGACCTAAGCTTCCTGATGTTTGTCTCACAGGCGAGGAAAAACCCCGAAAAAAACCTCACCCAGGAGCCTGTCCCGACCGGGAATCGAACCCGTGCCCGCTGCGTGATAAGAAGCACGCTACCTCGAGACCACAGCGGTGGACTTATAATGGTATATAAGCCTAATTGAAATTAAATCATTGAATTTCTACTGAAACGCAATTGATAAATACAAGAACAGAAATCCACAAGCTATTATTTACATTTCTTAGACGCCATATGACTTCAGATGTTAAAACGCCATTAAACAATAATGAAATTAAGAACATACCATAGTGAGATCTTTAACCGTTCGATGGATCCGATTAACATTTCAGCACCTTATTCGTAACTTGTTAATTGGTAGTGCTTTATTTTAAACTTACTTAACAATATCGATCGCTTACAAAAACTTTTCAACAAGAGTCTCTTAAAATGCATCAATAAAATGCAACATGAAATAGGATTTCAGAATTTTACAAACAAATGAACAAACAGAAAAAAAAAAATATTATACAGTCTGTATAACTCACGGAATCCGCAGTTTCAATGCCGAATTCACTAAGATTCCTAAAGAAGGTAAAGTGATCCACTGCAGGCCATGGGAGACCCTTGGGGTAGTAGGAGGTTAAGCTCCCACTTTTTCTAGACAATCGGCACTTGATGTCAGCCGGTTGTCAGCCCTGCACGACGACCGCCTTTTCCCCAGAACAAGCGCCAGGTACTCATTTCCGTTAGAGGCTGAGTAAGCCCCAGGGCCATGTTTGGGTCAGTTTAAAAATCCTGACCCCACAGCGACTCGAGCCCTCGACCTTCCGGTTTGTAGCGCACAGCCTTAACCATTACGCTACAGCGTGCCCATAAAACTCATATTAATATATTAAATAATAGTTAATATCTCAAAGATCCATCAGAATATTATCGTCCCACCTAGACTTTCTTAATAGTCTTTTCTCCAATTAATGTTTTTATATTAATGTATATAGTCCCGCGCCATAACCGAGCTGCTTAAGGCATATCGTCTTGGTGCAGATATACGGGACTTGCGCTGGTTCGAGCCTCCGTTGAGGAACAAATTTTCAGAAATATTCACATGGGATTTCAGCAATATGGGACTATGTCACTCCTCTACTGGCTAGAAGATCGTCCACCTCTGCGACTAACATGTGGATGTGAGGCCAGCAGCCGGATAGTAGACCAATAGCTTCCTATATAGGCCTATCGCGTCATGAAAAAAATTGTACTGAAATAATTAGTTTCAAGTTTTATAAGCATGTTATGTACACTCATACTAAAACACATAAGCAAAAAAAAAAAATTAAAATACTAAAATATTAAAAAAATATTACGCTCTGAAGGTGAGATATTTCGTGAGGTGGAGGCGGAACCACGGAAGTGACGTATTTTGACTCCCATCCTATCGTATGCTCTTGTCAGATGCCAAGTGGGTATATCAACAACTTGGTGCCTCAGACGTAAAGCAGTTTACGGAATGTGAAATCACGTAGTGATTATTGTTTAATTGAATAGTGCTTGAGGACAACGTGCAAAATGTGCGATTTGAGGTTAATTCGAAGTGGAAAACTCTCACATATATTCGGACTTACAATATTTCTGTCATTATTTTGTATAGGAACCCCTTATTTTGAGTATGAGCTTAAAGCTAGTGATCATTGTTTTTGCAAGGTAAGGTATTTAAAAAAAAATATTTGAAAATTAACTTTGTATGAAAATATTGAAGATTAATGTTATTATTATTGGATGTTATAATTATAAATTTGAAGATTGAGGTTAGGTAGAACGAAGAGCAATGACATAAATGTAACGGGAATGTCAATCAAGCATGCTAATGTAATAATTATACGTTTTTTAAATGTAAAGGACAAAATTAATTTAGGAGAGTTGTTTTACTTTTATTGTTAATTTTAATTAAGTTTAAAATGCCAGTATTGCATGCCAAAACAGTTGATTCCAAGGACATGAAACTGTGACATTTGATTGTATCATTGCCATCCCTAGATTGGATTGTTTCCAGATATACTTTTCGTAAAGTAACGTGAAAAATGGAAATATTTTAATTTATTCTAAGAAACCTGACAGGCCATTCATTATAGAAGGAATCTAATAGTCCAGTGACTGATTTAGACTTTTATTTCTTAATTTGAAACCAATGCCTAACCTTGGTTATTACTTAAAATATCACAGAACATTTCAAAGTTAGGTTACGGCTCAACAGTAGTTTAACTCACCATTGGTTTTTTCAGTTTGTTGTAAATTGTAGCTCTTCTTGTGTATTTACTAACTTTTTTTAATATTCTAAACTTTTCAAACAATTTTTATAACATTATTTTAAATTTTTAAGTATTTATTTAAATATGCAAAACACTAACATTATGACACTGTTAGACAATATTGTGATATTGACTGCTAGACAATTTTGAAGTATTTATTTAAATATGCAAATCACAATATTATAACACTGTTAAACAATATTGTGATGTTAACTATTTTCTCCATAGAGTATATTACTTAGTCTATGATTTTTCTCTCGCTGTTTTGGGTTATCGCTGGTTAAATTCCTCTTTTAACTTTACGACTACTTAAATATGTTCACTAAATAATAAGGGATCAGCATTAGGGAGTGATAAGTAAGTGTACACCCATTTTTAATAAACGTTTGGTAATTTTAATATTATTAATATATATTTTTAACATAGATTTGGGGATTTATTGCAAATATTGGTAAATTAAATTTCATAGCGACAGATAGTAATCGAGGATGATAATCGATATGTAGTTCGATTGTGGGTTATTGCTGGCTCTATAAACTCTGGCGCATGCGCACTGTTGTTCTATCGGACAACATTGAAAGAAGAGAGAAAATCATAGACTAAGTAATGTATTCTGTGGAGAAAATAACAATAATGTTATATAAATTGTTTGAAAAAGTTTAAAATATTAAATAATGTTAGTAAATACAGAAGAGCTATAGTTTACAACAATATAACTGAAAAATCAAGCACTAGTAGAAGTGCAGTTGAGCCGTTAATTGCCAAAGAAAATGTTAATGTGGAGTTACTCCAGAATAAGGGGATGGACTCTGTATATACATAACTCTCAATAATATGTAATAATCAAATCAAAGTCCTAAACTAGAATGTTGAATGGCTGAAAGGAGTCATGAGTAACGACACCTGTTTTCTAACAGAGAAATTTATCACTTTGAGTCAATGTTGTAAGTTAAGGGATTTCATAACATTCATAGATTGAACTTTAGATTACCTTCCATTTGATTTTCCATACTATATTCTTGTAATATGTCCACCGCTGTGTTCTCGAGGTAGCATGCTTCCTTGTCACGCAGCAGGCCCGGTTCAATCCCCGGTCGTGGCAGTTTTTCTGGGTGAGGTTTTTATCCGGGTTTTTCCTCACCTGTAAGACAAATGTCAGGAAAACTTTAAGGTCCAAATGGTCCCTGAAATCATATGGCCATCATCATCATCCTTATCATTATCATTATCATCATCATCATCATCCTTCACCGGTGTGGAAAGTTGCAAAGCATAGCCTGAAAATGCTATGATTGCAGTGAAAGATCTGCCCTCGGGCAGAATTACTATGGATGGATTCTTGAGACGTACTGCAGGCTACTCAAGAATAGACCATAAAAGGAATTCTGAGATTCTCAAAGAATTACAAACAGAATCAGTCATGGAATATGTACAAAAATACAGAAACAACTGGAAATCTCACGTAAGAAGAATGAGCAGAACAAGAATACCACGTCAAATCTTAAATTACCAGCCACCAGGCAAGAGATCTTTGGGCAGACCCTTCAAACGTTGGATTGAGACCGTAACAGACCACTAGGTCTATCACATGAAAGGAAGAAGAAGAAGGATTCTTGTAATAGTTTTGACTTCTTGCAACTTTACTAACATTGTGTACTGTTTTAAACATTTTACAATGATACTTATAACATTTTTTTTTAAATTATTAAATATTTATCTATGTACACAATGATTTCTTTGAAGTTCTGCAGATTCATTCTGCACATGCACAAATGCTTGAAGGAACTTCTGCTAGATGGTGGAGATATCTGTGAAATCAGAATGACTAACAACTGAAAATATATTTTAAGAAATGGATGTTCACTCACTTCATTTTGTTAGGTTCCGATGGTACAAGTTAGCATATATCAGATTAGTGTACACTTCATTAAATAATGTGGATTAAATTTAGTTTTGTTAGATTAAGAAGGGAGAAGTTGGTGTACATCCATTTCTAATAAATGTTTGGGAATATATTGTGAAGGTTGCTCATACTGATTTCACAGCTTCATGGTTCCATCTAGCGATAACTCTGTAAACTTTGTTGGACTTCACAGATATATGGTTCCATTTAGCGACAACTCTATAAACTTTTGCGCATATGCACTGTTATTCTGTAGAACTTTGAAAATTTGTTAGGAAGGTAAACTAAAGTTTTTACCATTCATGCTTTAGAAAGAAAAGACGATAGGAGGAGACCAGCAGGAAGAGTGACATGTCTAATTAATCCAAAACTAAAACCCTTTGAAATACTCTTGAAGGAAGAGGATCAACTGGTGGTTAAATCAAGAATAGGAGTTTTTGTATGTGTATACTACAAACAAGATGGCAATGCAATATATATGCAGTAGATAGCATTAAGAGGACAATAGATGTTATATAGACCAATGAGAGAGTCATATTCACGGGCGATCTGAACTGTCCAATTAATAGAAAAGCAGAACTAATCCTTAACTACCTTGAACGGAAAAGTCTCACATTAGTGAACAACAAGACAGCACTTTTATATATGTCATGGAGGAAGCGCCATAGATCCTGCATTCACAAGAGGATTAAAAATGCATGAACATGATCTACTGACGAACAGTGATACAGCATTAATTCAGAAACATCCCAGTAATGACACACTAAAGGTAACGAAGACCATAAGAAATCCAATAAAGCCACAAAGGCTATGGATAAAACTATACCCAACCTTACTTCAGGAGAATAATGACAATATAGCATACATCCTACAACCAGTCAATGAGGGAAGTTTAGACGAGGCTATGTAGGAAATAATGGAATTTATAAAGAAAGGAATCATAACAATAGAATGCAGAGCAAAGGGAAGGTTCGATAGGGAATGCTATATTGAGAAGTAACATGCTCTCAGATAGTTATATATAGCTCATAGAACAAAAGATATGGAAGATCTGAAGTGCTACCAGATATCGAGGAGAAATTATAAGGAACTTCAAAAGCTAAAGAAGCGAAAGTTTAGAGAAAGAGCAGACACAGAGCTCATGGAGAACAAGAAAGACCCATATAAGGCATTTAGGCCAAGGCAGCCACTCTTCCCAGCAGACATTGCAATTGGACATGGGAAAAACACATGAGGGCAGTCCTAGTACCCAAGGACACGAGACCAGAGTTAGATGTGAACCAGACGGTAGAAGATACTATAAGGATTACCAGTGAGGAAAGCCATCACAACAGGCATGAAAAAAAGGGCAGCAGATGTACATGGTTTCTGCAATGAACATTTAAAAATTTTGTTGCCCTATCTTGGACAAAGCTTATGAATAAGTGCATGGAGACTGAAATATCCCTAGGATATGGCGTAAGTCAATTATAAAGTTACTCTACAGGGGTAAAGGTGATGTGAGTACACCTGAATGTTATAGGATGTAGCCCTTGAATCTGTAGCATTTAAACTACTTACCAAAATCCTGACCCTGAGAATAGGTACTTGGTGGAGCCCCTGTTACCTGAAGAATAGTTCGGTTTTTGGAAGGCTAGATCAACTCTGATGGGTGCTGAATGTCTCTTAAGAGAAGATAAAAATCCATGGGAAGAAGTACATACTCTTCATTGACTACACTAAAGCCTTTGACATGGTCAATAGAAGGAAGCTACAGGGTATCTACCAAGTCCTGATACCAAAACAATCTAACTTAGCTCATAAACTATTTGAGACAGAGACATGTAATTTGCAATGTATTCTACATCTCTCAAAGTTTTGTTTACATTTGTTGCAGATTGTGATTTAAACGACAATGACAACACCATGGGAAAAGGCCCAATGTGTATGGTGATATACTGAGTCTGGTAAATCACCAGTACACCCATATCTGAACATTATCGCGGTTAACATGTCCAGACACAAAGAAAGTCGCTTCATCAGAGAACATCACCCTCTGCAGGTACTCATTGTCTTCGTCAATTGCGTTCATCATGGAATCAGCAAATTCAGCATGCTGAGGGAAGTCAGTTGGCAGCAACACTTGCATAATTTGCTCTTTATATGCTTGAAGATGTAGCCGCTTATGGAGGAGTTTATGAATGGTTGATTTTGGTAAATCCATTTTCTGTGAAGCACGACGAACCAATTTTTGAGGTCTGAGTTGAAATTCAAGTTGCACATTGTCGATAATTTCTTGGCTCACACTGGTCGTCCACTCTGTGGCAAGTCCATTACACTGTCAGTTGCTAGAAATTTCTCGGCCCATCTAATTATGGATGATTTGGATGGAGGATCTCTTCCATATTGCTAGTGGAAATTTTGCTGAACAGTTACTGGTGATTTACAAGACTTAGCATACCACCATACACATTGGGCCTTTTCCCGTGGTGTTGTCATTGTCGTTTAAATCACAATCTGCAACAAATGTAAACAATACTTTAAGAGATATAGAATACATTGCAAAAAACCGCATGTCTCCATCTCAATTAGTTTATGAGCTAAGTTACATTGTTTTGGTAGCAGGACTTTGTAGACATTCTGTATTACTTGCGCAAGTTAAGTCTGCATGGCTAGAATGGAAGTGTGTTAGCACCAATGTCACCATACTACTACTCTATGGACGGGAGAATCCCTGAACGTATTGAAAGATCATTATATGGTTGTCAAATTAGTAATTTAGTTGACAAGTGCTAAAGGTTTCGGATATTTTAAAACCACAGTGTTTGTCTTCTCTCTACTACCAACCTTGCAACACAATACAGGGGACGGAATTGGCAACATGTAATGAGGAAGGCAAAGGAGGGACGGTAGTAATTAGGTTGCCAGATTATTAATCTTCTTCTTCTTCACTTCACGGGCTAGGCAAAAATTGCCTGTTCTGCCTCACAGTTGTTCTTTCCATCTTTTCACTGGCCTTCCTACATTCCTTGAACCTCTTGGCTTGTAGTTGAATGCTGCTCTTGGTAATCTTGTTACATTTATTCTTTCCACATGTGTAAACCATTTCTCTCTATATTCTCCGATTTTTTTATTCAATGGATATATATTTAACGCTGTTCTTATTATTAATTTGGTCCTTCCGCGGTGGACTAGTAGTTATGCTCCTTGCCTCTGGTCCCAAGGGTCGCGGGTTCAAACCTGGCCGGGGTTGATGGATTTTTTAGGATGGAAAAATCCAAGGAGCAAGTCCTCCGGGAGGGACTTTAAGCCATGGGTCCTGAGTCTGAAGATTTTCAGGCTCGTAAAAAATCCTTAAGCCTGAATGAAAAGGCCTGTAAGCTAAATTTACCTAATTTTCCTGTCCTAGTACTACCTTGATTTCCTAGATGTCAGTATGAGGCGGAACGCTGACCACGTACCACTCAAAAATGACATCTATACGAAAACAAGTGTAACTAAATTAGTATGGTTCAAATACTTCCCTGTAGGGGGAGAGCGCCTAATTCTCTGTAAAGGGAAAAACATGGGCTTACAAATGCAACTACTGTAGGTGCTAGATCATTTAAAAAACACAGTATTTGCCAGCTCTCCCGTTCCAGTCAAATACATTACACAGGAGACAGGAAGTGGCAACATTGTAAGAGAAGGAAGAGATTCGACACCACATTCCTAGCATATTTTCTGCATCCAGATTTAATTTGGGCGAATAATAGTTGAAAATCGGTATACCTCATTGGGTACTCTCAACTGTACTGGTGTTAAGGAAAAAAAATAGCTTTTTGTCTGAATTCTGCTGAATTATTAATTGCTTGAATTTTATATTAACTTTTTTTTTTTTGCAGTTGAAAGGCACAATTGATGACTGCAGTTGCAATGTGGACACAGTGGATTATTTTAATAATATGAAAATATATCCACGGCTGAGCAGTTTACTTAATAAACATTATTTTCGATTTTATAGGGTATGTATATTATGTTGTTTTCATGTAGTTATTTAAAATATATGGTCACATATAGAAATACATTATAGTATAATGGAGGTAGACAGTTGGTGGCGAATGAGGGAAATTTTGAAGAAGTGGTGAATTCAAATACCTACGAACAATAATTAGGTGCTAAAAGAAATTATATATAGGTTCAATTTTGGAAATGCAAGATATTATTCATTACAGGGACACTTGTCATCCCAACTTCTCTCAAGAAAATCTTTAAGCTGAAAATATATAAAACTTTAAGCTAGGAGAAAAAATTAGGAGTATTTGAGAATAAAGTTCTTAGAAAAATTTTTGGACCATAGAGAGATGAACAGACAGGCAAATGGAGGAGACTACTTGTCAGTGAGCTAGATGATCTTTATGGGATACCAAATATAGTAAGAACAGTTAAGTCTCGTAGAGTGTGATGTGTAGAATACGTGGCACAAATTAGGAATGAAAGAGTGGCATGAAAACTCCTTATAGGAAAACCAGAGGAAAATCACCTAATAGATGAGCCAAGAATGAGGTTGGAGAATAACATTGACCATGATTTGAGAGAAGTACAATATGCAGGATGATTGGAAAACATTAGTTAAGGTTAGGGATGTATGAAGAACTTATGTCCGCATTGAACCTACAGGTTCGATAGTACCAGTGAGTTAGTTACATAGTTATATTATAGCCATTTATAATTCTTGTGAACAACGGCCTAACTAGGCTTTATTTGGGGATGCTTAAGGCCCCCTCAATTTATAAAAAAGCCTCCAAACCAGACATATAATTGTTTTGGTTATTAATCGAGAACCAGAATACTTTGTTTATTTTTATTTAATATTATTTTATTTAATATTATCTCATCAGTTTAAGAACTGAAGAATGTTTATATTTAAATTAATGATGAATATTTGTTTCAATAAAATATATTTTTCCAATATAATGGCCATAGTCTGGATTTTCGACCTAATAGGAATGCAATAAGCTGGAAATTAATTTTCTGTCCTCACTGTAGTAGGTGTTAGAAACATTATTTTGCCTGAAACTTAATGAATTTTTTCTATACATTATACTATGTCCTGGGTTCAAATCCCAGTATGAGCGTATATTTTTCTCTTCAAATATAATTTGTTCTTCAGTGAGAAGTATTAAATTAATAATAAAAACATCAAAAGAAGCCCTACTGGCTTTATAACATAGTGTTTAAATTCCCAATAAAAGTCTTCTTAAAAAAAGCCATCATTTGTGTGATTGAGCAACAATTTATAGCATATGGTGCATGGGAATTAACAATGTATAAGAGAAAAAATTATGTTTAGATTGGAGTGCTCAGGTAGCTCAGTTGGTAGAGTATTGGCACAGAAAGTCAAAGGTCCTGAGTTCAAACCCCAGTCTGAGCATATATATTTCTCTTCAAATTAAAAAATAAATAAAAAATATATTATAGTATGCCTAATAACTAACTCACTGGTACTATCAAACCCATAGGTTCATGGTCATGCAGACATAAGCTCTCCATATATCCCTATCGTGAGATAATGCTTTTCAATCATCTTATGTATAATCTACCATATATAATACTGGGAAAAAAATTATCACAGTCCTGTCAAGCTTTAATTAAATGCTAGTTGTTAAATACATAACTTATTCATGGTTATAATTCTATTGTTAGCCTTAAAAATAATAGATTTACACATGTAAACTTCTTGTGGAAAGTAAGAAGGAAAGTGCCTAGTAGATAGACAAAGAATGAGATGGGAGAATAAAATTAACTGTGATTTGAGCAGTGGTGTGAGGTGGTCAGAGAAATTACCCCTACTGTGTGACGATGAACCTGTATAATTGGAGGGCTCTTTTGATTGTAAAAATAAAGTAATATGTTCTAGTAAACAAGTAATTGCCGACAGCGGGCGTTTTAAGTTATTTGAGGGTGTCTGAAGTAATATAAATAACTTAAGTTTATTGCATGGTCATATGTTACGTATTTTGGAGGATAAGTTTTATTGCGGTCTTAGACTTTACGCAAATCCCCAAGGTTGATACGTTGATACGGTTAGGAGGGATGAAAGGTTGGTTTATTGCTTTTAAGAAACTTCAAACTAAAAAAAAAATGATGTAGCCTTCAAAAAAACATAGCGAGCAGCTAGAGAGATTATTGACCTCGAATTACTTGGAAATGAAAATAGTCATGTAAAATGCCACGCCCTAAATCTAGTAGGCCTATATCGACTTGCACATGTAGCCTATAGAGGTGTGTCAAAAGATTTATTTTATCCAATGAAAATTTGTCAAAAGATTTATTTTATCCAATGAAAATTTTGTATAAAAATTGTAATGGCGACGGAAAAATAAGTCAAATCCACGACTTTCTTAAATATTTAATATAAAATGTTATGTAAGTTAAAAATCAAGTAAGTGGTGCGAGTGCTCCCCGATAGTCAAAGTAAATAGGGCGAGCGCCCTATCCGTAGACCATACAGAGTAAGAGGGACAAGTGCTCCCCGATAGTCAAAGTGTGTGGAGTGAGTGTTCCCATTAAGAGGGACGTATAAAAGAAGATCCACGATAAGCATTATTAAACTTAGTCGTGGGTTTGACCGTTCCTTAGCCAATTTGTAAGGGCAAAGTGTATATTTTACTATTGAGAGAAAAGAAAATTAATAAAATTCTTCTGTCACGTCACCTAAAATTAGTTTGATCACTATTTGCCTTAAATAGTTCCTTATCTATCACTGGTTAAAATCATAAGTTCAGCCCAACCCTGAAGAAGTAATAATAATTCCCGGTACAACGAAAATATGTCTTATAGTTTGTAACAACTTCATTCCGAATTATTCAGTTTATAAATAATGTGAACATTTATTACTGTAAATGTAGTTCTATAAATATTCCATAATAGTACAATATATAAAAATGAATATTTTAAAATTCATACTCATGCACAATTCAGTATATTTAATATAAGCAACACATGGGTTAAGATCCAGTAAACCTACCTTGTTGTACATCATTTTTCTCATTGAAAGGTCTACATGAAAATGGTCTTGTATGTAAATTATAAACTATACACTTACATTAATTTTTACTAAATTGACAAATCAAATTTATTATGTAATAACACTTTAAAACTCATAAAAACATATTAATAATGCATTTGAACTAACTTAATGCCAATATTAAATTCAACTAATATTTAATTTTAGGAAGTGATATTTTGAGGTTATTTTAATTATACAATACAACAGAACTGTTTTGAAACATGTCCAAGAACAAATCAACATTAATATTGAGGTAAGATGATCAGACTGAAAATAATATAATTAAATTCAACTGTTGCTTTCCACAAATAATAATCTGAACACATTTGTAATAATGCAATTGCTGTTATTCAGATATATAATATAAATAAACTTGTTAAATTAACAGGTTGCTATAGATGACGAAACATACCACATAATTTTATTTATTTAATTCTTTTTGTATTTTGTAAAATATAACTAGCATAAATTAAAAACTCTTATTCGAAAAATTCTATATTGACGAATTGGCACATCCCAAATCATCCAACCATGTCTCTTCGTCAAATGAATCGATAGGTCGACCTTGTGTATACATATTTGAGTTGTGATGTTAACTGGATCCAGCTAGCTAGTATTCAATAAAAAGTCAGTGGAACAATGGTATAAGACAAAAGCTTCGTCTAGTGGATTATTGCTGGTCTAGTGTGGCTTATCACCGAATGTAACAGGCAGTGATGTAATTCGCTTGCATGGATTCATCTGTAGCACAATAGCTAGTGTTGGTGGGATAACATAGAGGAAACACTCTATGTGTTCCTCTATCGAGATAATGTGAATATGCAGATGTCAAACCAAATGCGTTAAATGACTGCTGGTGCAGTGGGAATTTTGAATTTTTATGTTCACGCATAATTAATTTGAATGAATGTTGTCATTAAATTCTAACAAAAGATAGAATTGTTTTCTTTATATATGGCAAATATATTATTTTATTTTAATCCAAAATTATTAATATACTAATTACCCCAGCAGTGCTGGGGTTGAATGCATGCCACTGGATCTGAGGAAGGTTAATTATATGGTGAATGATTGGAGAACATTACCTTAGAATATGAATGTATGGAGAGCTTATGTCTGCATGACCATGAACCTCCAAGTTCGATAATATCAGCATTAGTTGGTTTAGAACACAATATTTTTAAAAAATTGCTTCCCTATTTGTGGAGTTAGTACCCAAGCTTTAAAAGTTTCTCCTACACATTGTTTCATGTGACTCTCTTCATTCTTCAAATGGTTGGAGAATTAACCACCTTTATATATCACCAGCTATTGTAGCCTCAATAAAAACAAATAAATTGAGATGGGCTGGACATGTACAAATAATGGATACAAATGAAATACCTAAGAGGGTGATGTAATTAAAGCCATATGGAAGAGGTCAGCTGGAAGACCACCACTTAGATGGTTGGATGGAGTTGTTGACGATATGAAGAAGCTTGGCATTAACAACTGGTGGAAGGTCGCCTGTGATAGAGATGGAGATCTTTTCTGCAAGCAGACAAGACCCAACTTGGCTTTTGTTTGATGATGATGATGACTGTTCATTCTTTCTCTGTACCCTTAAAATATTGAGAGAGTCAAAGGGTATGAATAAGCCACATGTCAATATCATATTTTCTTTTGAATTTTTTAAATAAATGACCGCAAGGACCATTGGAGCAAATGCAGCATTTTCATTATATTAAAATCTTGGTAACTGTATAATTGATTATTATGCTTTTATCAGAAGATAAGAAAACAAAAGATTTATACAGTAACATTTGATAAATGAGTTGCATTAAGTACACACCCATTTGTGTTAATAATATTGATAACAGTATTGATAAATTAAGGTAGTAATAATTGTTTTTGTTATTTTTAATAAATGCATATAAGGTAAGAATTAAATTAATGTTTTTATTACCTGTGAAAGTTAAAAAAAAATACATTTAAGGTAATTTAAATTGCTGTCACAGTAAAACATTAAAATATAATAAAGATGGTAGATGTTGAAAAATAACTATATCATTTGAAAAGCTTAATATACACTTTCACTAGGAAGATATTTTTCAGTTGACCAGCCTCATGGGCTAGTGATCAGCATTTCTGATTACAGTTCATGAGGTCCCAGGGTCGATTCCCGGTTAAACCACAGGAATTTTTCCTTAAAGGGAATCATTCCTGTGGTGCCCATGGTCTGGAAGTTTAGATTAAGAACTCTCCTGATGCTTCATTATCATTTATCACCCATCATATCATCGGGGTAACGTAACTCCGCCTTCCAGGCGCCCCAACTTTAGAAGTGGGTTACAATTAAGCCAGTGTCAGGAGAGAACACCTGAAATGTCCAAATGACAACCTGGGCCATTGAATAAAAAAAAAATATATAAGGTAATTTAAATTGCTGTCACAGTATAACATTAAAATGTAATAAAAATAGTAGATGTTGAAAAATATTATATCATTTGAAAAACTTAATATATACTTTTAATAGGAAGATGGTTTTTCAGTTGACCAGCCTCATGGGCTAGTGGTCATCATTTCTGATTACAGTTCATGAGGTCCCAGGTTTGATTCCCAGTTAAACTATAGGAATTTTCTTTAAAGGGAATTATTCCTGTGGTTGCCCATGGTATGGAATTTAGGTTAAGTTTAGGTTAAGAACTCTCCTGGTGGTTCATTATCATTTATCACCTATCATATTACAGGGGTAACATAACTCCACCTTTCAGGTGCCACAATCTAAGAAATGGATTACAGTTCTGCCAATGCCAGGAGAGAAAACCAGAAATGTCATAAAAGACAACCTGGTGGCATTAGACAAAAAAAAAGTTTTCAGTGTGTTCCAGCACACTGTGGCTTACTAGAAATGAAATTGCTGTTTATATAGCAAAGAAAGAATGTAATATTGTGCAGAAACTTTAAACAGCTTTACCATCTAAGGGATTAATCACTTCAGAATTTAAAACTATATTGTCTAATTATTTTAATGAAGTTTTGAAAATTAAAAGATGAGAGTGCATCAGTGCACAATTATTTAAAATAATTCAAAATATATGAAAAAATATTACTTACTTACTTACTTACTCACTGGCACTATCGAACCTGTAGGTTCATGGCCGCACGGACATAAGCTCTCCATACATCCCTATTCTGAGCTAATGCTTTCCAATCATTCCCTGTATAATCTACTTCCCTCAAATCATAGTTCCACCTCATTCTTGGTCTACCAACTGGGCGTTTTCCTTCTGGCTTTCCTACAAGAAGTTTCCATGCACGTCTTTCATTCCCCATACGCGCAACATGTCCTGCCCATCGCAGTCTATGGGACTTAACTGTTCTTATTATATCTGGCTTCCTATAAAGACCATGTAGTTCATTGTTATGTAGTCTTCTCCATTCACCTGTTTGTTCATCTCTCTTTGGTCCAAAAATTTTCCTAAGAACTTTATTCTCAAATACTCGTAATCTCCTTTCCTCCGTTAAAGTAAGAGTCCATGTTTCGCACCCATATAATATAACTGGTAGAATAATAGTTTTATATATTTTCAGCTTAACGTTTTTTGAAAGGAGTTGTGGACATCAAAAGTCTCTGCAATGCATAATAGCATGCATTTCCAGAATTGAGCCTATGTTTAATTTCTTTGTGCATCTCATTCCTATTTGTGATTATTGTTCCTAGGTATTTGAATTCAGCCAATTCCTCAAAATTTCCCTCATTTGTCATTAGCTGTCCATTTCCATTATATAATGTATTTCTACGTGTGACCATATATTTAGTTTTACTGATATTTACTTCCAGTCCTAATTTCTTAGTGTTACTCAATAGTGTGTGCGTGTTGGCCTTTAGTATCTCCTCGCTATCGGCCAGTAGTACTACATCATCAGCATAAACTAACAGCTTATTAATACCATTGAGTTGTAAGTCTTCCTCATTCTCTAAAGATTTAATGGCATGCTCTAGTACAAAATTAAATAGTAGAGGAGATAGTGCATCTCCTTGCTTCAACCCATTCTGGATTTCAAAAGTGTCTGAAAACTGTTTGCCTACACGCACCCTACTCGTTGAGCCATTTAGACACATTCGTATAAGTCTAACTAACTTTTTAGGAATTCTGAACTCCAGCAGGATACTATATAACTTCTCCCTCTTAATTGAATCATATGCTTTTTGGAAGTCTACGTATAGTTGATGTACAGTACCACTATATTCCCATTTCTTTTCTAAAATCTGTCTTATACTAAAAATCTGATCTGTTGTAGACCTGTTTCTTCTAAATGCACATTGATGATCTCCTAGAATGTCATCAATATAGGGAGTAAGTCTGCTTACTAATATATTTGTTAGAATTTTGTACGAAGTTGAGAGTAATGAGATGCCCCTATAGTTGTTGCAATCAGTTTTATCTCCTTTCTTATAAATTGGTACGATAATTGATTCCTTCCATTCATCTGGAAGAGCTTCTTTTTCCCAAATCATACTAAGCAAACAGCGTATCTTGTCCATCAATTTTTCTCCCCCTGATTTTATCAGTTCTGCTGGGATCTCATCTGAACCTGATGCTTTATACATCTTCAATTTTTCAATCGCCATTTCAACCTCTAATGCACTTAGCTCTGCGACTAACATTTCTGCTGTCTGTAACTTATCCTCCTCAATGTCCTGTTCTGTATGTACATTTAATAGCTGATTAAAATAACTTTTCCATCTATTTAATATACTCTTGGAATCTGCAATCATATCCCCATTTTCATTCCGAATTATGTTTGTTCTATCCTGAAACCCTTTCTTCTCTATACTAATTCCCTGATATAATTCTCTAATATTCCTATTTTTTGCATTCATTTCAAGATCATTAATCTTCTCTCTCAAATATTCCCTCTTTTTACTCTTTAGTAACTTGGTGGTTTCCCGTCTAACACTACCCAATTGCTCTAAATTTACCTCATTTGGCTCGTGTAACCATTTCATTTTTGCTAGCTTTCTTTTCTTTACAATGTCGGCACATTCCTCATCAAACCATTTCTTGTTTTGCCTCTTTTTTAAACAACCAATGCTTTCTGATGCTGACAATTTAATAGTATCTCTTATAGCCTCCCATTTTATATCAGTTTCTTCTTCGTTTGCCACATTGTCATCTGAAGATTCCAGTACTTCAAATCTATTAGCAATTTTGATTTGGTATTCTTGCCGCATTTCATCATTTTTCAAGTTTTTTAATTCATATTTTACAGAATCATCTTTAGCGTTTGTTCCTCTCATAAGCGATAGCCGTTGTCTGATTTTCACCCTGACCAGATGATGATCTGAATTGCAGTCTGTCCCTCTAACTGATCTAACATCAATGATGCTACTGTGCCAGCGTTTATCCACTAATACATGATCTATCTGGTTCCGAGTTTCTCCATCTGGGGACGTCCAGGTGTATTTATGAATATCCTTATGCTGAAATGTTGTGCTCTTAACAATGAGATTCTTTGATGTGGCAAATGTGACTAATCTAACCCCGTTGTCGTTACTATCTTCATGAAGACTGAATTTGCCTATTGTTGGTTTGAATATATCTTCCCGCCCCACTTTTGCATTAAAATCTCCTAAGACAATTTTCATATGATATCGTGAAAGGCTATCAAATAAGCATTCTAATTCTTCATAGAACTCATCCTTGATCTTGTCATCTTTATCTTCTGTGGGGGCATGTACATTTACAATTATAAAATCATGTCGTTTACCCTTTAGAATTATGTATGATATCCTATCACTAACAAACTTAATATCTCGGATAGCGGATAGGATCCTCCTTCTGACTAAAAAACCCGTTCCAAATGCAGGTCTTTCTGCACCCCCATAGTATAATGCAAAGCTTCCTGATTCCTGACTACCTTCTCCTGGCCACCTAACTTCCTGTAAAGCGACTATATCCAAGGGCGATTTATCCAATTCCCGCGTTAATATCTCTAGTGCCCCGCTATTGTATAAAGTCCTAACATTCCATGTTCCTAGGAACATGTCCCTGTGTTTGAGCCTTTGGCATGGGTTCCCTGAAGTAGTCCCTGCCCGGAGAACCGAATGGGGGACTATTTGACCTCCGGAAAATTTTACCCCAGTAGAACCCATGTCCGCATTTCTTGACGGTTGTATTTTTACGGTGAAAGATCGTCACTCTTTCGACCAAGGTACTTATTTCGTCTGGCTTATCACCTTCGACCAGTCCGGCATGGGTAACCCTAACGGCAGCAATGCTACCGCCGGCATAGCTCTCAGGATCATTTAAGCACACAAGCCACTCCACCACGACAAGGTAAAGATACCATGGAGGGATGAAAAAATATTACTTTAACTAAATGTAGCTAACCTACCACAAATTACAATCTAACTACCCAAATACACCAAAATGTAAATAAATTTTTTACAATGTTTAGCTAGATTTATGTAAAATTCTAATTATTAATTAAATGAAAATAAAACATAGTTTTATTTGATTTTCATATTTATAAATATAAATATTATAATTATTAATTAAATAAAAATAAACATAGTTTTATTTGATTTTCATATTTATAAATATAAATATTATAATTATTAATTAAATGAAAATAAACATAGTTTTATTTGATTTTCATATTTATAAATATAAATATTATAATTATTAATTAAATAAAAATAAACATAGTTTTATTTGATTTTCATATTTATAAATATAAATATTATAATTATTAATTAAATGAAAATAAAACATAGTTTTATTTGATTTTCATATTTATAAATATAAATATTATAATTATTAATTAAATGAAAATAAAACATAGTTTTATTTGATTTTCATATTTATAATATAAATATTATAATTATTATTAAAATAAAAATAAACATAGTTTTATTTGATTTTCATATTTATAAATATAAATATTATAATTATTAATTAAATAAAAATAAACATAGTTTTATTTGATTTTCATATTTATAAATATAAATATTATAATTATTAATGAAATAAAAATAAACATAGTTTTATTTGATTTTCATATTTATAAATATAAATATTATAATTATTAATTAAATGAAATAAAACATAGTTTTATTTGATTTTCATATTTATAAATATAAATATTATAATTATTAATTAAATAAAAATAAACATAGTTTTATTTGATTTTCATATTTATAAATATAAATATTATAATTATTAATTAAATAAAAATAAAACATAGTTTTATTTGATTTTCATATTTATAAATATAAATATTATAATTATTAATTAAATGAAAATAAAACATAGTTTTATTTGATTTTCATATTTATAAATATAAATATTATAATTAATATTTCATATTAATAAATATGAAAATCAAATAAAACTACATTTTATTTTTATTTAATTAATGAATATGGATTTTCATCAAGTAAACACCAACTCAATTGATTAAAATTCTAATTCATTTTTCACTCATTTCTCATATTTTTTTTTCTTCCTGACAACTATGTATATACTTCAGATTGGTAACTAAATTCTTCTACGGCAATTTTATAAAACTCTATGAAAAATATAGTACTGTACTCACTAACCTGAACATACCTTAGTGTTACAGTACACCACCATAGTCATCTTCAAGATATGAAAAGTGAAGGAATGGTGGTTGTTAGCTACAATTTTTTTTTATACTTGGAGAAACTTCTACTTCCACAGATATGATAGGAACATATTTGAAAAATTATGTCACTGCCTATTAAATCCTCTTCATAAATGTAATTTTCTGAAGTTTTTCTTCTGACAAAATATCAATATTTGACTACTGTCTGATACCCTTTATTTTTGTCCAACACAAATTTTAATTTCTGTCTAAATTGTCCCCAACTCACTTTTTTACATTTTGTATACTATCTTCAGAAATCGTGACTAACTCAATCAACTTCAAATAAAATTTGTCATTCGATGAGAAGTGATAAATTAAATACTTAACATTGAAAATAAGCTTCACTGGCTATAAATGTGTGATTCCCATTAAACTCTTCTTGTTAAAAGAAGCTGCTAGAGGCATGTGTGGAATGAAAAGTTTGTCTCAGTACGCGGAAATTCATGTAATAAAGGAGAGAAATTATATGTGTTTGAATCAAAATGCCTGGTAGCTTAGTGGTCAAGAGTGCTGGTGTACTCATCAGAAACATCGGGTTCAAATCCCGATTCAGGTATATATTTTCTTCAAATAAAATTTGTCATTCAGTGAGAAGTGATAAATTAAATATCTAAGATCGAAATTAAACTTCACTGGCTATAATTGTGGTGTGATTCCTATTAAAGTCTTCTCTTTAATGAAGCCACTAGAGGTGTGTGTGTGGAACAAAAAGTTCATAGCCTCGGTATGCAGGAATTCATGTAATAAAGGACAGAAATAATGTGCATTTGAATCGAATGCCTTGTAGCTTAGTGGCCAAGTGCGCTGGTGTACAAAGCTACAGACATTGGGTTCAAATCTCGATTCAGGTGTATATTTTTCTCTTCAAATAAAACTCATTTTCTTCCAAGTGGATTATGGTTTCTGTAAAAATGCAAAATTTGTTTTAATGAAGCAAATTAAATTTTCCTTGGATTTGAAGATCAGAAAACAGGTACTATGCACTCTCAATTGCCTTGAATCTGGCCTATCAAAGCTATTCACCACTTTTCTCATTTTCTGAAAATTGTCACAATGGTATATGCATACTGTTAACCACATACTTTGCCTATTGTGGAACCCAAACCATGTAAAGTGTCCCAGTGGGTGACGGAACAAACACATATTTTCATGATTGACATTTGTTCTGTATTTAATAATTTTTATTTCTAGTTATGTTAACCATGACTTACAGTCATATTAATTATGGAAAAAAATTAATTTCCGTATTTGTTGTGAATGTTTACAGGTGAATTTAAAACGGGAATGTCCATTCTGGTCAGATGACAGCAGATGTGCCATGCGGTATTGTCATGTCGAACCATGTCTAGATGTAAGTTAATATCAAATTAATTTTAATATGTTGATGGGGATTGTCAGCAAAATAATGGAATAATATAACTTAAAAAATAACACCAAACATGCACAAATTACTCTTGTAGAATTTAGTTACATTGTTTTAAATATCTAGTACTTTTAAAATTCGTGGAGTATCACTGTTGAGGTTATGAAGTAAAATGTTAAAATCTTAAAATGAGTATTGAACTACAAGGTGTCTCTAAAGTCACTATCCATTTCTATGAAGGAAGGTATTGATTGAAAAAGCAATGTTACTGTGAAGTTTTACACATATTCTACTGCCTTTCTATGTGACCACTATCTAGGTGAAAACACATACTCCATCTTTCAGCTGTTAAACGAAATGTAGACCTGAACATTTAAACTGTAAAAAAGCCGGCTGTTTCTGTGATACAATTCCGTAAATGAAGCAGAAGTGATAAAGATGTTTTCATAGAGTGAAATATAGAATTTTCCACACTGTGTTGCGAGGGGCATTCAACTCCCTACTGACATATCGAGTTGATGCGTTCGGTCTATCACTGGTAATTTTAATTTTGTTTCTGCTGATAAGCATTATCATCCATGACATGCCTCATCATGCCGGTAAGCTTAAATTTGTGTGCCTTTGTTGGGGCTGGTTTATAGAATGTATGGGTAAATTCAGCTCTGGCGTCTTCATATGACAATCTGGATACTCTTACACAAAACAATGGCAACCTGTTCTTCCATGCTAAACATGTTGCACTAAGCTAACAGTGTATGCAAAGAAAAGAAAAAAAAATAGTGATGTTTTCATGGAAATGGATAGTGACTTCAGAGACACTCTGTATTATAGGAAATAACACTATGAGGTTTAATTTAAAATTTAAAATAAAATTATTTACACCTCATCTCAACAAGGTAGAATTTGGAATATACAGAAAGAAGACATACATATATAACCATATTAAGACCTCAGGATTTAATCATTTTGCTCAGAAAGAAGTAGTGTTTAATAGTTTGACACTTAGATTAAGAAATATACCTATGAATAGAGAAAATTATGAAAAAGAACACATAATCAATGTAGCAATAGAAAACGGGTATGAAGGAAGCATGGTAAACAAGAAAATAAATTAACTTAAATACAAAAATTAATCAACCAAACACTTCTAAAAGAAAAGAAAAAACGTCAAATTTAAAGAATTCTTTAATAAATTACATTAGGAAATGGCATTATGAGGTCCTTCTTAGTAAATAAGGTGCATCTGGAGTTATCTTATCTCATAACTTGTTGTGTTCTATTTGAAAATATTTCAGTATATCATGTTCAAATAGAACACAAGAAGTTATGAAGTAAGATGATTCTGGATTCACCTTATTTATTATTCAAGTAATTCACCTACCATCCATTTAATGATGACAAATTAAAAAAAAAAATTAAAAAGTTCAACACAAGATTGGCATTGAGAAATGAACATAGCCTCAATAGGATAATTAAAACCAACAAAAATGACAGAATTGAAGAAGAAAACAAATCAGTAATTTACCAGATTAAATGCGGATATTGTGATAAAATTTATGGAGGGAAAACTAAAAGGAATTTGAAATCCAGAGTGAAGGAAAGAAAACCTTAGAATGTCAAAAATGGGGAATTGGAAAAATCGGCAATAGCTGCTCACATATGGTCGGAAAAACATAACATTGGAAGAAAGGCTAGTTTAATAAAACAAATAAAAAAATCTAAGGAGCTCAGTGTTTGGAAAAAAAAAAAAAAAAAAAAAATTGAATGAATTTTGAAATTCCTGGGGAAGTGGATTTGATTAGAAGATTCATCAATCCAACAACAGAGGGAGTAAGAAGCAGTTCTCCTGGATGACAGAACATTGGTCATGAAGTTACTGATGATGAAACTATGTAGGTTTTGAAACCGGTTAAATTAGAAGTCTGGATATGAGGTGAGTGTAAAGAATTTTATTTTAAATCTTAAATTAAACCTCATAGTGATATTGCCTATAATAGTCCAAGGAATAATATAACTTAAAAAAACCAAATTGCACAAGTTACCCTTGTAGAATATAGTTACATTGTTTTAAATATTCAGTACTTTTAAAATTCATGATGAGTCACCGTTGAAGTTAAGAAGTAAAAATGTTAAAATGTGTACCTGATACACCACTCATCCTCAACCAAAGTAACTTATGTTAAAAAACTTTATTAAACAATTAAAATATATAGGCCTTTTATAATCAGTTCCTTCTTTAGCATGTAATGTGTTTTAAATAAAACCAAAAGCCTAGATGAGTTTATATTATGGACTTAACATTCTCAAGAAAATGAAATATCAAATATTTTATTATTTTATGTATTTTCCTCTGTCAAAAATGTAATTTTTCTATTTCATTAGTAATTTTATTTTCTGGAAAAATTTTATATTTTTTTTATTATCTCTTTTATTTGTTCAATTTAGAATAACTCATATTTAATATAGTAATTGAATTGTAGGCTCATTACTGGTTTGTATCCATTTATTTAATTTAAATATGTATCATTATCATAAAACTATTGTGAATTTATCTTATCTGGTTAAGTACTAGATAATGCATTAACTCTACCAAGTAAAATGAAAGTTAAAGTAGGTAGTAACACTATGAGGCATTTTCAATTTATAAATGAGAAAATAAAATGCTATTACTATTAACAAAAAAATTTATGCCTAGATGGCTCATGGTCTACTAGTCAACTGCTTGCCTCACATCCACATGTAACATTTACAGAGGGGGATGATTTTTCCAGCCTGTATAGGAGTGACATGTCTTCTTCTTCTTCACTTCCTGGTTTAGGCAAGAGTTGCCTGTTCCATCTTCACTAATAGATCTAAGAACATCTCTTCCGAGGACGTCCGACATCTCTTCTTCCTCTTGGAAAATAATGGAAGATTTTATTTGGTAATCTTCTTTCTTCCATTTTTTCTACATGTTCTTTCCACTGTATCTTGTTGTTAAATATCTTTTCTTTTATGGAGTAGATCTGCAGTTCTTCACGGATATCCTCATTTCTTATCTGGTCCATTCTAGTGCAGCCTTTTACTCTTCTTAAAATTTTCATCTCGGCTGCTTGGATTTTACTTTCTTGTTTGGTAGTGGTAATCCAAGATTCATTCCCATACAAAAGGACAGGGACAGCCACTGTTTTATAAAATTTTAATTTTGTTTGTTTATGGGCTTTATTATTCAATGTTCTATTTATTGTACCACAAATAGCTTGAAACTGATGTAGGAGTGACATGTATTACTATTAATATCATCATCATCATCATCACTGGTGCAGCAACTCATTCCTGAATCCTGACCTCCTCAAAGAGCCTCCTCCAATTAGCTTGGTCCTGTTCCTCTCCCCACCAATTTCTCATTCTCTTAGTACTACTAATATTAACCACTAGATTATTAGATTATTAAATGCAAACCTCTCAGCAGTACATATATTGAAAAGGCATGTGATACTGATGATAGCGATTTGACCATTGGCTGGGGACGTTAAGCCTGGCGACCCTCTTGGTGCTTTTTGATAGGAGTAAGCTATGTGCCAGCACTGGGTTTCACCTTCTCCCTTCTCTTCATCATCATCATCATCATCATCATCATCCCTCATACAAAACACTTTACACTGCACAAACACACAAACATACTCATCCTACACTCCTCTCTGTACACAATACAAGAATACATAATCTACATTAAGTGGTCTGCCAAAGTGGTGCATAAAATTGAAAATAGACCACATTAACACCATCTGTCTGCCCAGCGTGGAACCCAAAGCACATATAGTGAATTGGGTTGCATTAGAACACATATTTCTACTACTACTACTACTACTACTACTACTAGTATTACTACTACTACTTATTTATTATAATAATAATAATAATAATAACAATAATAATAATATTAATAATAATGAATAATGATAATATTAATAATAATAAATTAATAATAATGATAACATTATTATTATTATCATCAGTATTATTCATTGTTACCTAATTAATGTATATATTTTTGTACATATTGACCTAGATATTAAATAGATAAACATTTTATCTTATATCACCCTTTATTCTCGTTGTATAATGAACTGTTTATGCATAAATATTGTAAACAAAGTAAAAATTCAGCTTCTAACATAAATAAAATATAGTGTTGCATTCTGTATCGTTACAAAAGTAATTTCGTCTAATTGGTTTTTTACAACAAAAATACAGGGACATAAATTGTTCATCTCTTTAATATCTACTTCAACTTGTACAATGATCTATAAATTAATTTGATATTAATGAAAGGTTGTTCAATATTGTTTTATTTTTATTTAGGATATTAAGCCAGCGGAAAAAAAAAATCTTCTAGATTTTTGGTTTAATATAAAGTATTACCTATTACAGTTTGTGCACTCAAACCTCTAATATCATGTATTTAAAAAAAATTAATTGAATTTGTTTTGTTAGACCTCATCTCATTTTTCTTTACATATTTTGCAGAACATGAGGTGAGGTGATTCAATTTCTTTGATATCACAATTACCTCATAGTGTTACTTCCTATCAATTTTGTGTTTAAATCCTGTGTGTATGTGTATAGGTATCTACACCGTGTTCTAAAATGATGGAGAGTTTTAAGTAGTTGGTATAGCTTTATAAATGAAATTGGATGTGTGATTATTTGCTATAATGAAAAGAAAAACCGAAATTTTCATATCTTGTATGCAGTAATTTGTTTCTTGTCATTATTACGTTGTCAGCGTTAAATTTGTGAAAATGGCAATTCCTGTACAGAAATTCTGTATGTTGCAATTTGCGAGTTCTGGTTCCATTGTTGCAGTGCGGTGAGCATTCTGACGGCAATTTGGAATTGATCCTCCAACAGATAAAATTATCCGTCGATGGTATAAACAGTTAGAAACATCTAGATGTATCTGTAAAAGTAAAAGTCCAGGACATCCACGAATACCAAATGATGCGTCGGTCCGGATGACATTATTCATTCCCATATCCTCCATGTCTCCCGATCTCACACCATGTCATTTCTTCCTATGGGTGTATGTGAAGGACCATGTGTATGTACAACCACTTCCGGCCGACTTCCAGACTTGAGAAGAAGGATTGTTGCTGCAGTTGAATCCATTACTCCAATTATGCTGACCAAGGTTTGGGAGGAATTCAACTATCGGCTAGATGTGTGCCTTGTGACGAAAGGTGCTCACATCGAACACTTATAAAGTATGTTATGAAAACTTGAAGAGTTTCTCTTTAATCCCATGTAACTTTTGTTCTTATATATATATTATACAAGGGAAATTAAATTACTTTGAAACCACGTCCATCATTTTGGAACACTCTGTATAATTATATATTATATTGCTGATTTTTGCAGATATAAGTATGGTTAAGAAAGGTTTCTTGGATTTTCCATGTCATGGATTTAGTGTTGGTCTCTGGCCACTGTTTCCGACGTTTCAACATTATCCCACATGCCATTATCAAGGAATGATAGGTTCGAGCTACTGGTATTAGGTCTTATATACCATCAGCAATACATATCTGATACACTATTGAACAGTGACTAGTAATCCATATGCTGTTAATTGTTAAAAAGTTAATCGCATTGCATTTTCATAGCACTCTATTTGGGAAGCTGTACACCCATTCAAGGTTTGACAATGTTCCATGTTGCCCAATGGTGGTATTCTTGATATCTTGTAAGTTGTTTTAGGGATGACACTCTATGAACATCCAGGATAGTGCCCAAAGATTAGCATCTACACGGAAAACTACTCTTGCTGCCTACCATGTCATCCCCAAAACACGTAGAAGATATTAAGAATACCATTGTTGGGCAACATGAAACGTGGTCAACCCTTGGATGGGTGTACAGCTTCCCAAATGAACTGCTATGAAAACACAATGCGATTAACTAACATTTAAAAATTGACAGCACATGGATTACTAGCCACTGTCCAATAGCGTGTCAGATATGTATTGCTGAAGGTATATAAGACCTATACCAGTAACTCGAACCTATCATTCCTTGTGGCATGTGGGATCATGTCGAACCATCAGAATCAATGCCCAGAGGCCAACATTGAATCCATGATGCAGAAAACACAAGAACCTTTCTTAATCATATATAGGCTACAGGGTGTTAATGAATAACACCGACAAACTTTAAGGTATTGTAGAGGAAAGTTAGATGAACGTTTTGAGATAAGGAACTTGGGGTTTGTGAAGCCAAATTTTGAAGTTATGTGACTTTTTTTAAACTGGAAGTTCATGCTTATTAATCAACAACGAAGCAAACTGTGAATATGGTTTGTCTTGGAAATACTTCAGTTCTACTCCAATAGTAGGATAACCATAGTTTTTATTGCAGTATAGCAGCATTTTCGTAATTTTGAGCCATGTTTTTATGAACATTTCGTTTTTTGGCAAGAGCCAGTGCACCACTGACAGTCTGTATATTGCATTCTTTCAAGCAGTCACATGTATTAGATGTCTGGTAGCTCAGATGACGTTCGCAGTAATAACTTAGTAGGTAGCATGCTAGACACTGAATGTTGTAATGCCGGGTTCGAATCTCTCTTCTTGATTTTTGTATTTTTATTCATTTTTATTCAGAAGAGGATATTGCTTATGTAGATACTTAATTGACTTTCTGATATTCTATTTAAGCATAATTATTTATTTTGAACTAGCTAATACCCGGCGTGCACTGCTATGCCTAAATAAATGAAAATTAATGTGCTTTTATGTTTAGTTGAATAAGTCAAGGAAAAATAATTATAAATTTATATTTTTTAGATACACCATGTTGATTACTTTGCATTGCCCAGGAATCTACTTATCCCGATCTTCTTGACATAAATGAGCTGAAATATGAAAATTAATGTGTTTTATATTTAGTTAAATAAGTAAATGGATAAAATTTATATTGTAATTATTTTTAGATACCCCGTGCTGTTTACCCGGCGTTATCCGGGAATCTACTTATCCCGATCTTCTTGGCATAAATGAGCTGAAAGACAAAAATTAATGTAGGCCTACTTCTTATGATTAGTTGAATAAGTAAAATGTATGTTTTTATTATTAATTTAACATTTCTCAATGAAATTAATTATATTAATAATAAAAACATCTTTAGAAGCCTTACTAGCTTTATAAAGTAATGTTAAATTCCCAATAAATGTCTTCTTAACTAAGAAGCCACCATTTGCAAAGATAGAAACAATGGTTTCAAAAGCATTTGGTGAGAGGGAATTACAACGTATATAAGAGAAAAATTTGCGTCTAGATCGTAACTCGCCTCAGTAGCTCAGTTGGTAGAGCATTTGGCCCGGCAAGCCAAAGGTCCCGGGTTCGAGTCTCGGTCTAGGCGAAAATTTTTCTCTTCAAATATAATTCAAATATAAGTAAAATGTAAATCGTAATTTTTTTCAGATTACCCGGTGTTCCCCGGGAATCTACTTATTTCGATTTTCTTGGCATAAATGAGCTAAAAGACAAAATTTGTTATTGTGAGTTATCCGTAAAAGAATGCCCGCCATGTGCTGCTATGTTACACAGGAATCTACGTATTTGTCTCGATCTTCTTGGCATCAATGAAAGACAAAAATGGTTATTGTGAGTTATCCATAAGAGATAAACATATGCTGTTGCAGACTTTTTTTGAAGAGTTTTTAGAGATATTCAATTCTGTGTACATTAGTTTTGTGTATTTGTTATGATTTAGGCAGCATAAGCCATTTAAGGGTCCAAAGAGCTACTTTTTTCACATTTTCCATTACAAAGGGCGATTTTTAAGGGTGTAGGAATTGAGTATCACAACTCTCTTATTGCCATGTTCATCCCGGGATCTCCTGAACATTTTGCAAAAGCCCCATCACAATCGGATCAATGGTATGGCCGCGCATAAAGTACGAACATACAAACAAACAAACATTCCTTTTTATATATTAGATTAAACTATTGTTTGATTGGTTTACATGAAATGCACAGGTAAAAAAATTTTAAAAATACTCTACATTTATTCTGTCCATACCAACTGGTCATGCGCGTGCCCGTGATATTAACGACTTGATACCAGTTTGTTTCACTACTGCTTTGAATCTTGTAGGAGTAACATTGGTTACATTGACGTGAACGTTATGGGTAATGTTTATGCATTCAATGAATTAGCAGATATGCATTATGTTTATGGTGAGGAAAGAGGAAATATGCATGCAGCTGCACAAATGTACAGAGAAAGATATTCTGGCAGACAACATCCTCATCATTCAACTTTTCAAACCATCCACCGGCATCTAAGGTAAACTGGAACCCTGGTATACATAAACCGGATTCCGGCGCAAAACGAACTCGTCGTACCCTGGATATCGAAAAAGAGGTGCTCGACAGAATTGGAATGGAATCCTTCTACCAGTGCTCCAGCAATTTCACGTGCCATGGGTATTAAACCACGTCAGCGTGTGACAGGTCTCGCAGGAAGATGGATCCACCCCTTCCATGTTTTGATGATCCAGTGCTTAACACCGTTAGACTTCGGACCTTGCGTGCAGTTTTGTAACTGGGTCTCTGAGCGGCTGGTTGAACAGTCTGATTTCTTGTCAATAGTGCTTTTCATCGACGAGGCTTGTTTTACAAGGGAAGGTATTGTACTAAACCAAAGGAATAACCATATTTTGGAACATGGGCATCCATTTCCCATTGCAGAAAGAGGCTACCGACACAGGTTTATCGTTAACATATGGGTTGGTATAATTTCCAATTGCATCATTGGTCCCTATCTTCTACCCTCACGGTTAAATAGTCATGTGCACACACAGTTTTTGTTACACGTGCTTCCTGCATTCCTGGAAGAAATCCATCTTGATATCCAACGTCAGATGTGGATCCATCAAGACGGAGCTCCTTCTTACTTTGACAGCAATGTAAGGAATCATCTGAATAATGTATTTCCTGGATGTTGGATTGGTCGTGGCGATCTTGTAGCGTGGCCACCACATTCTTCTGATCTCACTCCTCCAGATTTCTTCCTATAGAAACACCTTAAGAGCCTCGTTTATCAGACTCCAGTCGATTCAGATGACGAGTTACTGGCGACAATTTTGGCTGTCTGTGACGAAATCATAATTACTCCAGGAATAATTTCTGCGCAGATGCACTTTCTGCTTACTCCATCAAGGGCAAAATTTTGAACAATACCTATGATCTATTTTTGAAGCAAACATGAATAAAGAGATTTTATTTTTCTGTACATTTAAATCATGTCTCCTTTACTGAATGTACTGTAATATAATATAATAAATTGGTTTTCATTTACAATTATTATTCCTGAATGTAAACGTCTTTACTGTAAAATCAGGTATGAAAACATAATTTGATTTCCTTTATTATTCTTCCACAATCAAGTCAAACATTAGTGGGCTTTAATTTAATTATTAATTAATTTATTAATTTTGTTATGCCTTTCCTTCATGTTTGTACTAAGTTTCACGTCACAAGTCTTGGTGCAACATCCGTACAGTATTATTTTAACCTGAAGTAATGGTTACACTAATGCATAATTAGTCTTGTTATTTCATCTGTCTGAACCATGTGATTTTCACTTACGAATACTTACTGCAGTTAGCTAATGTGCTGTACATTATTCCTTCTTTTACACTAGTACAGAATATTGTTATTCATTACTTTCGCGCATCAAACTAAAATAAATTCTACAGTATTTTGTACTAAATTTCCAAACATCTTACACAAGAAAGAAATAACATAAAAAAATAAAATGTGAACACATCAGAGGTTTGAACCTTGAATCTCACTTTCCGAACGAACAATATTTTATACCTCGCACGTTACCACTGAGCTAAATGGTCACGGGAAGTTAACCCGCAAAATAAGGCTGTACTATGTGACAGCTTATCAATGAAATCTTCGAAATATTGTCAGTGGCGTACTGGCTCCTAAGACAATTTATATTATAACATGCAAATTTGAACTTATAGACAACAAGTTGCATATCTCATATTGTTTATCTATGACTCCTCTACAATATCTGAAAGTTTGCCCGGTGTTATTCATTAACACCCTGTATATATTGTTATATAATGTTACTGATGTTTATTTTCAATTTTAATTTGCAGACAGATATTCCAGAAGGTTTGAAAAATTATCAAGTAAGAAATGCAGTAATTGAAGAACCTGCAAATTTTAAAGTAAGTTATCACTTCCTCTGATTTTATATATATATATATATTAATTTTTGGTTATTATGATGGCTCAGTTAGATGCTCGCCTCTCACCGCTGGGGTCTCGAAATCAAATCTTGATCACTCCATGTGGATTCCATGATGAACGAAATGTAGCTTGGGCAAGTTTTTCTAGGGGTTTCTCCCATTTTCCCCTGCCACAAATATCATTCCACTATATTTCTATACTCATCTCATCTATTTCATTTCATTTCGTTCATCCACCACTGTGACAGTGCTTGAGGCATAGTTGGCTGGCACCCTTGTCCTTCACAGACCTCTATAAGTGTAGGGACTTCATCTCATCCCTCAACCTGACCATGAGTTGGACATGAGTTGAGGATACTATTATAATTTTTTATCATAAGCAATGCCATGAGTGATTTCCAAATTATCGATAAATTCACAACTCACGAAGTGAGGAGTGAATTTATCTAGATAATTTGGAAATCAAGAGTGGCATTGTTAGGACTATTTAACAAATAAAATTAAGCTGTTTACTCACAAATCATTATTTAACTATAGTTATTTTAAAATATTTATATATTTAATGTAAACGGCGATGTTTGAAAACAAATGACAAACGATTGGTACACTTAATTTCCTTCCTTTGTTCATCACTGCAACCAGATCATAATATTATTTATTGCCAAAGGATCACAATATTGTAAGAATGCACCCTAGTAGAGAAATTTATAACCAACATTCTTTTTTTTTTCCTGGCGCGACAGGCCTACAAGGCCCTTAGCCTACCAGCTGGCTGCTGGCCTCACATCCACATGTGTCAATCACAGAGGTAGATGATAATCAGTCAGTGTAGGGGTGACATGTGGTCAGCATATCGAGTCCCCCAGCCGTTATAGCTGGTTTTCTCAACCTGGAGCCGCTACTTATTGTAGCTACCCAAACGCATCACGATGCTGGGTGGGCACTGGTCCCATACTGGCCGAAATACCATGAGAAAATTTCTTCCCCCATGGAGACTCGAACCAGCGCAAGTCCCGTAGCTCTGCGCCAAGGCTTCCTGCCTTAACCACTAGGCTACGGCGCGGGACATAACCAACATTATAGGTATTAATTAATTTGATGTCCTATGTGTAAATATGTCAATTATATTTTTCTGCAACGTCATTTCCTGGAAAATAATTTGTTTAAGAAAGTGCAAACAATGTTTTCTTTTTTTTGTGGTATAATCAATTGTTACAAATGTTTTTATATTATATATCACATGCGCTTTCTGCTGACATTCATGCACTATATATACAGTCTGGTAGCCGTATTTCATAGAGGGTCACTCACTGCAAAATAATGCCATGACCTATTCAGAATGTTAAAAAGGAGGTGCTTTCTTTATTATGATAAACTTTAGTTGGTAAATTTTAGGCAAAACACAACTGTGATTGATTGTAAATAAAAATCATTGAAATATGATTGGTCATTGGCTCCCATTTGGGGCATGAGTTGAATAATCATTATAAATACATGACTTGCTGACTTCCACCCTATAGATACCAGAAGCAATATAATCTAGATGTTAAAGAGTTTACTTACTCACTGGCACTATCGAACCCGTAGGTTCATGGTCACGCGGACATAAGCTCTCCATACATCCCTATCCTGAGCTAATGCTTTCCAATCATTCCCTGTATAATCTACTTCCCTCAAATCATAGTTAATGTTGTTCTCCCACCTCATTCTTGGTCTACCAACTGGGCGTTTTCCTTCTGGCTTTCCTACAAGAAGTTTCCATGCATGTATTTCATTCCCCATACGCACAACATGTCCTGCCCATCGCAGTCTACGAGACTTAACTGTTCTTATTATATCTGGCTTCCTATAAAGACCATGTAGTTCATTGTTAGGTAGTCTTCTCCATTCACCTGTCTGTTCATCTTTCTTTGTTAAAGAGTTTACAAATAAAAATTAACATTAATAAAATTCATAACATTTTTTAAAAAGTTTATAATAAAATTCCATTGAGGTGAATAGTCATAAAGTAAAATATTAATATAAATACCTGGCAGCTAATATTATTTTCAATTAGATTAAAATTTTTTAAAAACTATGGGCATTTTGGAAAACGGTTCATACCTTCTGCTGAAAATAAAAGCCGGTTTCTGAAAGCCCCACACTTTAAAAAAAAAATAAATTTTAATTTAGTTGAGGATGATGGCCTCTTGTCAGGTATTTATTTTAATATATTACTTTATAAAAATTTAAAAAATGATGAAGTTCTGATTAATTAATAATTAAGTTCGAATTTAACATCTCATTTCATAATTGTAGATTTCTTGAAGACATGTTTCAAAAAAATATAAAATTTACAAAAGTTGTAATTCTATGTGACTCCAAAGCAGCCATTCTTGCTATAACACCCAAAAGCATCAAAATTATCGAATGTCACAAAATGATAAAACATTTATCCCGTCTACATAAAAAAGTTGTACTTCAATGGATTCCGGCCCATTGTGGAGTGACAGGCAATGAAATAGCCGATTTTCTAGCCAAGAAGGGTAGCAAAATTTTTTCAAACCCAATTTCTGCTCCAGTTTCCTTTCACTCTATCAAAAGAATTATCTCAAATAAATACATCAATAAACTTAGAGAAGAATACACCACCAAAACATCTGGAAAGGAATGGGAAAATCTACAAGCTTATGACATTACTACATTACAAAGAAAATCTGCAGTAGCAACATTCAGACTGCTAACGGGACATGACTGCTTGAATAAACACCTACACAGAATTGGCATAACAGATTCACCTAAATGCCCTTTTTGCAATTTAAATGAAGATATGGAAAGAAACCATCTCCTCCGTTGTCCAGCTTTTGTAGAAGAGACCAGCCTTTCTGCTAAATATTGGAGTGCAAGAGAGCGAATGATTTCATTATCAAGTGCTCGACATTAGATACCAACCAACCAACCATACTTTTGTTTATCATCTTCAGCACCATCTAACTGTGAATTGGTGGTTGGCGATCCTGTAGTTTGCTTTTTCTGTCTTTGGTGGCTGACCGATAAACTTCCAAATTAAACATTTTTCTCCAGGAATTTCAAAATTCATGATTTTTCTTTTATTTTTATGGATTTAGATTTTCTCCCAAACTGTGAGTTCATTAGATTTATCCAACTAGTCCAATAATTTGGCCTTTGCTTCGATTCTGTGTTTTCTGAGCATGCATATTTCTAACTATTGTAGATTTGAACTTTTATGTGAAAAATCACTATGAGATTTAATTTAAAATTAAAATTCTTTATACCTGACCTCATATCCAGTCTTATAATTATACTGATTTGAAAACCTAGGTGGTTTCATCTTCAGTAATATCTCAACCGATGTTATGTTGTTCATGAAAACTGCTTCTTACTCCCTCTATTGGTGGACCGACGATCCTCCAAATTATATAAAATTCTCCAGAAATTTCAAAATTCATTAATTTTTCTTTCTTGTTTTTTAATGGATTTTATTTTTCCAAACTGTGAACTCTTTTGGTTTTTCTATTTGTTTAATTAAACTTTTATATCAGTTAGATGTTTTTCTGACCAAGCATGAGGAGCTACTGCTGACTTTTCTACATTTTCATTTTTGACATTTCTAAGATGTTCTTTCACCCTGATTTCTTTTTGTTCTTCTTATATAAATTTTATCGTAATTTCTGATTTTGATCCAATAAATTCCTGATTTGTTTTCATCTTTAATTTTGTCAGTTAGTTTTGAAACTGGTATAATTAGAAGACTGGATATGAGGTGAGGTATAAAGAATGTTAATTTAAATCTTATATTGCAAATTTATGTATTTCCCCATTTTTAACATTTATGGTGTTCTTTCAGTCTTATGTTCACATTCCTTTTTTTTTTCCTACGTATATATTTTCACAATTTTTACAATTAATTTGTTACAAATATTAATGAAAAGTTATGCTTAATTTTTCTTCTCTTCTGTAAAATTTGCTTTTGTGGTCTTACATGATTTGAAAAAAAGGTAACAGTATGGCTTTGCTAGAAATACATGTGTGCTTATTTTACAAAAGTAGCTAAGATTACTGTTACATAAAGCAGATTAGACTATTGATTGAAATTTGTTTGATCATGCATTATTGTCAATGTTAGCACAGTGATTGTGAATGTCCATTATTAATTCAGGATTAGTTAGTCCCATGACTATAAGCTAAAAAAGTAACATGTTTATGTTAAACAATTCATCAGTTATCAAGGTTATAAATTGCTAATGTGTTTTGTTGTATGTTGATTATGTAATTTGTAATAGCATTAGTTGAAATGTTATTGTAAATGATACTAATTGGGTTTTTTAATAAAAAATATTCTAATAAATGTATCCAGCCTTAGTTTTATAGGGAATTTTAACATTTTACAGTTTTCCATTGAGCAGGGAGTAACAATTTTTTCAAACTTTTAGTGACAAACTGAGACCTTGAGTATTAAAATGGACCATGTCCATTATATCATATTTCGAGAACATAGAATTTTCTTCTAAATACTGGTTTAAATAATATATATTATAAATAGAGATCCGTGAAATTCGCAAGTCGCGATAATGCAAAATGCTCTAATTTTGTCATTTTCTTGTACCATTTCTTAACTCCACTTCCCATAACCTCAAAAAAAAAAAAAGCATTTATGAATCGCAAAATCATACGATAACACCGAAATTAAAAATTTTCAATAATTCCAGAGATTTTTTGTTCTATTTGCAAAATTTTGTAATACATTTTTAAACACTGTTTTCGGATTCCATCTTCTTTTTTAACTGCCATATCTGATGGAGTCCACTGCTGTGGTCTCAGGTAGCGTGCTGCCTTGTCACGCAGCGGGCCCGGGTTCGATCCCCAGTCGGGGCAGTTTTTCTGGGTGAGGTTTTTATCGGGGTTTTTCCTCACCTGTAAGACAAATGTCAGGAAAACTTTAAGGCCCAAACGGTCCCCCAAATCATATGGCCAACATCATCATCACATCCTTATCGTTATCATCATCATCCTTCACCGGTGTGGAAAGCAATGGGAAGCTACCACACCTACAATTCCCTAGTAAAGCTGCAAGCATAGCATAAAAATGCTATGATTGCAGTGAAGGACCTGCCTTCGGGCAGAATTACTATGGATGGATGGATATCTGATGGTGCCATATCTGCTTCCTCCATGCACTCTTGCAAAGAGAAATAGTTGCAACACAGTTCACAACATAGAGGTAATATCTTGTTGTATTGTTGCTTAGATCAGTTGGAACACAATTCATAATTTGTTAACATGTCTGAAGAAGGTACAGTGTACCGAAACAGCTGTCACTGAATTATATAATAAATATGAAAATCAAATAAAACTACGTTTTATTTTTATTTAATTAATAAATATGGATTTTCATCAAGTAAACACCAACTCAATTGATTATGTAATATTTTCTGTCCTTCTCATGCTCAAATATGGTCTCTCCATAGATTTTAAGTTCTATGGCCAAAATGAATTCCAAGAAATACAAATTATGTTAGCGTGTAAGATAAGTTTTTTCCCCCCTAAATTTTTGCAGGCATAATTATCAATTTTATATCTATCATTATTAAGTAATGATATGTTCAAATCTGAAGAAAATTTTTCTTTAAGTGTAAGCAGTAACCTGAAAATAATGCAAGCACTGCCAAATTTGAATAAGCCAACAATGGACCATGAGTAATTATATCATATTGATAAATATTATTATTTCTAATTTAATTAAAACTGAATTTAATTCCATAAACACATTTTTTCTATTGGATTACATATCTATAACATGGATTTTTAACAAAATGTGACAAAACAAATACTGATACCTATTATGTTCGTCTTCCGGGCTTATAGGCCGTGGTCTGGTTGTCTTCATACTTGACGTTTTGTCTACTGCTGCAGACCTCATAATATTGTAAATGTTCAAAAGTAACCAGAATGTTCATTTATATGAAAATTCAATTTCACATTATAAGCATTAAAAAAATTTGATATATGCAAATGAAAATTTGGAGAAACTCAGTATCTTATGCTAACTTATTTAAATGTGTTGGACTGCGAAAAAAAAAAGACCTACCATAACCTAGGTTTTAACTTTTGAATATTATCATATAATTTGACATTTAAATTTAAATAATTTCTATTGATTAACTTTTCTATTACTTTACCAAAATATTTAATAAATTAAATTAATTTACCTTGTAGGATATATTGCCAATTTAAGGGCTATTTATATACTACAAATACATTGTGAAAGCAGACATGGTGGCAGCTAGAGTGGTTTTTTTAATTTTGGGTTTCAGGTAAACCACCACTTCTAATGATGTTTTTATTATTAATTTAACATTTCTCAATGAAAGATAAATTAAATTTGAAGAGAAAAATTTTCGCCTAGACCGGGACTCGAACCCGGGACCCTTGGCTTTCCGGGCCAAGTGCTCTACCAACTGAGCTACCGAGGCGAGTTATGATCTAGACACAAATTTTTCTCTTATATACGTTGTAATTCCCTATCGCCAAATGCTTTTGAAACCATTGTTTCTAGAAACAGAAACAATGGTTTCAAAAGCATTTGGCAATAGGGAATTACAACGTATATAAGAGAAAAATTTGCGTCTAGATCGTAACTCGCCTCGGTAGCTCAGTTGGTAGAGCACTTGGCCCGGAAAGCCAAGGGTCCCGGGTTCGAGTCCCGGTCTAGGCGAAAATTTTTCTCTTCAAATTTAATTCACCACTTCTAATGGTCGGATAACCATGATTTTTTAAGTATATCTCCCTCATTTTAATTTAATAGTATGTACTGAATTTCATTGCAAATCATAAAAAATTACGACTTTTGCCAAACTTGGTTCTGATAAATTAATTGCAGCTGCTAGAGCATTAACGAACACACATGTTCATATATATATATGTGTGTGTGTGTGTGTGTGTGTGTATGTATTTATGAATTTTGGTCATGATCACTTTTGGTGTCTACTAAATAGGATCACTGAAAATCGGAAAAAAAAATTCTAAAATCTTTTCATCAAAACAACCTCAGTAGCTTCATTCCTTTGTAATTTAATAATATGTAATTATATTTAAGAAAGAAAAATTAATGCTGGAACGGGACTTGATCCAGGGTTAAAGTCTGGTTCGAACATTAATTTTTCTTTCTTAAATAAAATTCTATCCAGGATTGGAAAGTGTTAATTAAAATAAAAAATCGAAATGTAATTATTTGTTACATGAGTATTGGAAGTAATAATTCTTAGTTTATGTAATTTTATTAACTTATATTAATTTAATTAAAGCTTTGTGAAACATAGTTTTGATTTTTATACATTTTTCTTAAACTTGGGATTTTATCTGTTTGCAGTATTCTGAGGGTGCCCAGTCTGTGGATTGTGATCATGAATTGGGCTACTTGAATACAACCATCAGGTGAGTAAACTATGCCTGAATTACTAAAGTCACAAGTAAACAGAATGTGGCATAAAAACTGATCTCTTCCCAAGCAACAACACATACTCCTTTACATATTTTACATTTGTTTCTTTATAAGGAAGTAAACATAAATAAAATTAAAAATATGGTCTCACATACAAATTCATTATATAATGTAAGTGGACAGTTAATGATACATAAGAGAAATCTTGAAGAAGTGGCTGAATTCAAATACCTAGGAACAAATCTTACAAACAGGAATGAGATGCAGAAAGAAATTAAATATAAGCTCAATTCTAGAAATGCATGTTATTATGCATTACAGGGATTCTTATCGTCCCAACTTCTTTCAGAAACCATTAAACTGAAAATATATTATTTGGATGTGAAACATGGACTCTTACTTTAAGGGTGGGGGAAAAGATTACAAGTATTTGAAAATAGAGTTCTTAGTTAAATTTTTAAGCCAAGAGAGACAGACAGACTGACAAGTAGAGAAGACTAACTTAACAATCTCAAAATAGACTAAAGATTTGATAAAAATACTTTCTGAACTGTTTCCTATTTCAAATATTTAATTTTAGGAAGTTATATTTTGAGGTTATTTTAATTATATTATTTTTGGTCTGGACATCTTACCTCAATATTAATGTTGATTTGTTCCAGTCTGGGAAAGCTGAAGATAAAACAGAATTGTTTTGAAACATGTCCAAGAACAAATCCTATTTCAAAGTTTAAAAATTAAATTTTAACATTTGCGATTATGGACATTTTTATTTGAAAAGAAAAATTAATGAACTTTTATAGGAAAAAAATCACTGAGGTTTAATTTAAGATTTAATTAAAATGTTTCATACCTCACCTCATATCCAGTCTTCTTACTAAAAAAATAATGCTTACACTGGAAGCCTGAATGTTTAATGGTCAGCATGTTAGTGTATAAAGCTGAAGGTTTTGGGTTTAAAGCCCGGTTCAGGTGTTAATTTTTTTTCAAATAAAAATATTGCCTATTAATTCAAATCAATCAATCAAAATTCCCATTATTCATGCGATGAACATAGGGCTCTCAGAAAACTTCTCCATCTGAATCTATTCCTGACAGTTCCTTGATCTCATTCCAAGTCTTCCCCATCTTTTTAGCTTCTGTGAAAACAGTTTGTTTTCATGTTATCTTAGATCTGCCAATTCCCCTATTGCTCTGTTGGGTTCCAATCCAATGCCATCCTGGCAGGGGTCATCTGGAGGTCGGCAAGTGTATGTCCCAGCCATCCTCACTTCCTATACTGAATTTAAAGTTCAAATGGTTTTTATTTGGTTTTTAATCACAGGTTTTCTCTAGATATCTTGACTGGCCTATTTATTTAATTCCTAAAAAAGTAATTATTGTCTATTTGTTAAAAATTAAAATATAATTATGTAAGATATTGAATTTATTGATTTACAGTGCAGCCGCAAAGCAGGAATTTGCGCTCTGGAAAGCATATGATGATGCTCAGGATAATTTCTGTATCATGAATGAAGAGGACAAGGATGCAGAATATGTAGATCTGCTGTTAAATCCTGAGAGGTACACAGGCTATAAGGGCGAGTCTGCGCACAGGATATGGGATAGCATTTATTTGGAGAATTGTTTCAGGTATTTAACTATTCAATTTATTATTTCTATAATACATTGTGTACAAGTTAGCCTTAAGATTGTGCCTGTATTAGATCCACTCCTGGAGCTTTATTACTCTTTAATTACATTTTCAACCTCATCAAATATGGGGGTGGCACTCAATTCTGGGACACTCAGGACTAACAATTGTAGTAATTGGTTCTGATGTCTCAAGTACTTCTTCATTCAATACCTCATTAAAATATGGCTTATTTCAAACAATTGGTATTTAAACTTAGTAGGAAATAACACTATGAGGTATTATAATTTAATGTTAAAAATATGAAGAGATTACTTTTTTTAGGAATTAACATTGCGGGGTATTATTTATTTAAATAAAATTTTATTAGCTCACCTCTTAATCTTCTTGTTCTTCTTCTTCTTCTTAGACTAGTGTCGGAACCTCCTTTGGTTCCATCATCATATTTTCACAACCGTTGTTTTGTTGTCGTCAGGTGGCTCTTCAAGACAACAAAACAACGGTCGTGAATATACTGATGATGGAACCAAAGAAGGTCCCGAAACTAATCTAAGAGGAAGAAGAAGATTATGAGGTGAGGTAATGAAATTTTACCTAAATATTAAAGAGATGTTCAAAATTGGGGGGGATGGAAAGAAAAGAAAAGAAAATGTCATATGAGAAGAAATTAATATTAAATTTTCATTAGTAGATTATATAAGATATGAGCAATTAAATTAGTGTGGACATGTACAATGAATGCAAGAAGAAAGGTTACCCAAAAAAAAAACATTGGAACGATGTCCATCTGGAAGAAGAAAGAAAGGAAAACCTCAAAACTCATAGATGCAAGAAATAAGAACTGGAAAATGAACAAGAGGACTGGATGGATAGGGACTAGTGGAGAAGGAAAATAAAACTTTAGGCACAGAAAGATGTGTAAACATTGAAAATCTGTATATAAATAAATTAAAAATATTCATCTCACCTCATATTTTATCTTCTTAATAGCCTGGTTTCAGAGTAAATACTCCATCAAGTTTTTTTGAGTCAAAATATCTTACCTCAATTAAATGTTGATTTGTTCTCGAACATGTTTTTGATGTATTCTTCTATATCATCATCAGCTATAATAGACTGATAAGTTTTATGTTGTGAACACTTGATGTCAGTATCAGCTCCTTCTTCCAGCTGGCCGAAGAACCTCCAAACAAGATCACATTAGCACATTAGCAGGAATTTTGAAGTTTCTGAATGTAAATTTTTTCCGAAATGGTGAGTTCCTTTGTATTTTCTAACTGTTTTAATAATTTAGTGTTCGAATTTACATTATTTTTTTGGCCCAAACATGAGTAACAACTGCAGATTTTTCTGTTTCCCCATTTTTAATATTTCTTATGTGTTCCTTGGTTCTAATTTTACTCCATAATTCAGCATTTTCATGACTGTTTGTTCAGTTGTGGTGCATAGTTTCTTCCTCCATCTGTTGGTAGATCAATGAACCTCCAAATCAAATCACATTCTCTGGGAATTTCAAAATTCATTAATTTCTCCTTACTTTTTTTATGCAGATTTTTTTTTTTTTTCCCCAAACCGTGAGTTCTTAGGTTTTCACTGTGACTGAAGAATAGTCATGAAAATACTGAAGATGGAGTATTTTCTCTGAAATCAGTCTGTTAAGAAGACAAAATATGAAGTGAGGAGAATATTTTTCATACCAAATCGGAATTTAGTTGAGAATAGGAAGATGGTCTTTGAACCATGTTCAGGTGAGAGAGTAATATTTTCTGAGGTGTAGTGTAAAGCTTCAAATTCATTGAACTATTATAGGAAATATCACTTTGAGGTTTAATTTAAAATTTAAAATAAAATTCTTTTTATCTTACCTCATATCCTGTCTTCTAATTAGACTGGTTTCATAACCTTAGTGGTTACATCTTTAGTAATTACATGACCGATGATCTGTCATCCAGGAGCACAGATGAAGTACAACAGAACATCAGTCATGTAATTACTGAAGATGTAAGAACAGATGGAATAAGAAGCAGTGCTCCTGGATGACAGAACATCGATCGTATAAATACTGAAGATGTAACCCACTAAGCTTACAAAACTGGTCTAATTAGAAGACAGGAAATGAGTAGTAGTAGTCCTGGGGGAAGCATAGGGCATTGATAAAAGCTCGCCAATGCACTCTGTTGTTTACCAATGCCTTAATTTCATTCCAACTCATCCCTGCCTGTTCAGTTTTATCCCTGATGGTATTATTCCATGTTGCCCTAGGTCTTCCCCTTTGCCTTCTCAATCCTTGGGGGTTCCAGTCAAATGCCATTTTGTGATGTTATCATTCTCTCTCCTTAACACATGACCAACCCTTTTCCGTTTTATAAATTTGATTTCTTTACAAATTTCATTTTGATTTGTTCTTCTCCAAAGTTCTTTATTTGTTATAATCTCTGGCCATCATATACCAAAGAAATTTCTGAGGCAACGATTTACAAAGATTTGCAATTTCTAGATAGGATATGAGGTGAGGTGAAAATAGTTTTATTTTAAATTTCCAATTCATATTTTTATTTTATGTATTTACTTATTCATTTATACAGTGATGGAGATTGATGGTCATTCATCTTCTCTCTGGCTTCTAATATAGGCCTGTTAACTTGTTTGCACATTTGCATTATGCACATTACATATGTTCTTCTTCTTCTTCGTCAGGCTCTATGACTTCCAGTGGAATGTCTTGGCCTTCTCAACTAGTTTACGCCATTTCTTCCTATCTTGTGCAGTAGATTTCAAATCAAAAATCCCCATCTCTCTTAAATCTTCAATTACGTCATCTTCCCATTGATCTTTGGGTCTTCCTCTTGGTCTTGTTCCGTGTGGCTTGCAATTTAAAATATCATTCGGCAATCTTCCTTTTGGCATTCTTAGTGTATGTCCAAACCATTGCAATCTTTTGGATTTGATAAAACTAACTATATTTTCTTTATTATTCTTGCGGTATAATTTGTTATTCCTTCTTAACCTCCAAGTTCCATTTTCCTTTACTGGACCTAGCACTCTTCTAAATATTTTCCTCTCAAACGTTAATAGTCTTAATTTATCTGCTTCTCTTAGTACCCAGGTTTCAGCTCCATAACATATGATTGGTCTTATTATTGCTGTGTATAATTTGAATTTAACTTTTTTTTATATTAATTTGCTTTTGAATATATCAAAATTAGCAAAATATGCTTTATTCCCTTGCGATATTCTTCTTTTGATTTCTTCTTCAACAGTATTATTATCGTTTAGTATTGTGCCTAGGTACTTAAAGGAGTTAATTTGATCAATACATTCACTATTTATAGTTAGTTCATTCAAATTTGTTTTATTTGTCATACATCTTAAATATTTTGTTTTATTTAGATTGATTACAAGCCCATATTTTATACTTTCAGCACATTACATATGTGTAGAATGTTAATTTTTAATTTATTTTTCAGGCCCAAGAATACGTACAATTCTTACATTCAATCTTCTAAACTTAATGGTAAGTTTTCTTTTGGTAGTTGATGCATAGGCTGTAACAAAATGCCATAATATTAGTAATAAATTCAGCATGTAGTTTATCTGAGACACTTTCAGTGAATTCCAAAAGAATGAAGCTATTGAGGTTGTTCTCATGAAAAAATGTTTATAGATCTTCATCGATCCTAGTAGACACCGAAAATGAGCTTGACTAAAATTTATATATGCATATCTATATGTATAAATATGCATATATATATATATATCTGTTAACATTTCAGAGCGGCTGGAATTTAAATGGCCGGTAATACTCTGATGCGGGAGGACATTCACAGGTATTTAAACCCAGCCGTTCAGTGCCAGTATTCCAATAACGCATTTAAATGGAAATATCTTGAGTAATTTGAATGTGTTTGCAATTCGTTTATGGTGAACCCTTAATATAATATTTAATTAATTAAATTTGTTACGGTTCTCACGTAACATCTCTGCATGTGCAGACTTATTTATGATTGTTGTGCCACAGTTGAAGTAGGTACTCTTTGTAAGTTTCTCACATAAGTAGTGCAGTGAATTACACTAGGAATTCTTTGAAGACTTCAGAGAACCGGCTTTACCTAACAACACAACGAAATATTTACACAAAGAGAAGGTCTTCAAAAAAAAAACAGAATGAACTTCAAAAATTGGTGTGATAAATCTTCAAAGCATAAACCAGCTATTTGACACTCGGGCTCCAATAAGTGTATTTTTTTCCCTTGTGTTTACTTTGTTCATGTTTATTACAAACACATTGCTTCTATGCGTTGACCTTCTTTCTTGTAGAGGGGGGGGGCAGCATTCTCCAAATGTGTCTTTCTAACACTTTGGAAACATTATTTTAGGTAGCGTGCCTTCAAAAAATTGTCTTTCTACACATGAGACCTGTTGTGCTAAAAGACCTTCATCAACCCTAAATTTCAATGTATTTCTTCTGGTTTCCAAGGTGAAACCAGTTGATGATAAATGACTATAATAGCTTCACCGGAGGTGTGGACTTGAAAGATCAACATGCTACAAGCCGGAAGATCGAGGGTTCGAGTCCCGGTGGATCAGGATTTTTAAACTGAACCAAACCTTCAGGCGGCACTGTGGCCCCGGGTTGACTCAGCCTCTAACTAAAATGAGTACCAGATGCTTGTCATGGGCTGCCAAGCAGAGATAAGTACCCGGCTTACATCAAGTACTGATAGTCTAGAAAAAGTGGGAGCCTTAACCTCCTAACATCCCAAGGAACTCCTAAGGTCTGTAGTGGACCTTTTAGATACTGACTGAATAGTAGACTAACTACCTTTCCATAATGTAAGGGTATCGTCATTTGAAATATATATTTCTCTATGTACATTGTAATTCCCATCCACCAAATGCTGTGAAGCCATGCTTCTATCTTGCAAATAGCGGCTCCTTTATTAAGAAGACATATTTGGGAATTATACATTACAGCCAGTACGGCTTTTTCCAAGTTTTTATTATTGATTTCGTACATCTCATTGATGGATAAATCATATTTGAAGAGAAAAATTATACGCTCAGACCGGGACTTGAACCCGGGACCCTTGGTTCTTCAAATATGATTTATCCATCAATGAGATGTACGAAATCAATAATAAAAACTTGAAATATATATATCTGAAATGTACTTTTGTGGTCCTATACTATAGCTTAAATCGGAAATAACTTTGTTGGGCCTTTATATATACTGAATTTTTCGACATTATTATTAAAAATGAAGAGATTTGAAAATAGATTCAATTTGATAGACAAGCTAATCTACAAAAAAAAAGGTGAATTTATTTTTCTAAGAAATCCTTTATCAAGTTATAAATATAAGAAAAATGTTAAAGGCCGCAAGAATAAATGCAAATATAAAATTATTTTAACTTGTTACTCAGGGCCATCGTCAATTAATATATGCACTAATATAAACTATGAAGTCTCTACATAAAATTTATATAAACAGTAAATAGTTAATGTAAACACAAAGATCATAATAACAGTTTAAAGCAGTGCGTGTAGCTAGCGTACATGTCATGTCATTCTGCATTTGGTGAAGAATTCAACTGCATACATGTCACGTCGCTCCACGCTGACGGGTTAATGCTCCAACAGCTGCAATTTTTATTTTATCAGGGCCAGTGCTGGTATGTAGAACCAGAGACCTTTAGTTCATGTCCCAGTTTAGGTGTAAATTCTCCTTTATTAAAAAAAGTATTACCTCATCTAATATCCTTCTTCTTATTAGTATGGTTTAGGGACCTTATTAGGTTTCATCCTCAATACTTTTACAACCGTTGTTACGTCATCTTGAAGAATCTCCTCCTGCTCCTTCTGTTGGTAGACTAATTTAATGCAGAAATCTGGTATACTACCATCCCCCTGACCTAAAGATTGAAAATTTTACAATTAAATTAATTTTACATTAAAAATTTTATACCCCGTCAGGTATAGAACCCAGACCAGCTAGTCAGGAAGCAGGCATACTACCATCTGAACCAGCACTGTGAAATCCATTGTTACTAAATATTGGGAAGCTATAGCTGGACATTTACAAAAAGCAATTATGGCAGAAAAATTACATCATTTCCTTCTCCCTCACTGGCTGTCCTTTCTTTTCTATGGATTCCTCTCTGTCAATCACCAATCAGAGTTATTCTCTGAACTCTCATCAGAACACTAGAACCGCTACTATCTTCGTTCTCATTGGATAAGGAAATGATGATGATGTTCAGTTCCCCATCCACTCCACATTCCCAGTCACAATAATTAGCTTCTTTTAAAAAAACTTATGCACATTGTAGAAAATTTCATGGGTTTAGGCTCTATAAGTGGCCAATCAGAATTAGATGATGAAGACATGCTATAATAACTGCAAGATTGCATTCTAAATATTATTATTAGACTGCTCTGAAGCTTACTATATATACAGCATGTGCTTAAATTTGGGCATGGCTATACTCAGTATAAACTCAAGCAGCGACAACGTGTTTGCTGTAGTTAGGAATTGTGGAGCAGAGACTAGCGCACATGCAGTTAGAATCACATTTTGTCAGCAATCTGGCTATAGAATGAAAATAACTATATTTTCAAGACCTGAGTAATAGAAAGAGAGGCATATTTTCTGAGGTGAAGTGTACCACGTCAGATCTTAAATTACCAGCCACCAGGCAAGAGATCTTTGGGCAGACCCTTCAAACGTTGGATTGAGACCGTAACAGACCACTAGGTCTATCACATGAAAGGAGGAAGAAGAAGAAGTGTAAAGTATCCAAATCATTGAACTTTTATAAGAAAAAATCACTATGAGGTTTAATTTAAGATTAAATTAAAATGTTTCATACATCACCTCATATCCAGTCTTCTAACTAGACCGGTTTCAAAGCCTGGGCAGCTTCATCTTCAGTAATTTCTCATCGACTATGTTATGTCGATCAGAAGAACTGCTTCTTCCTCTCTCTTTTGGTGGACCGATAAATCTCTGGATCAACTCAGAATCCGCAGGAATTTCAGAATTCATAAGTTTTTCTTTCTTGTTTTTTTAATGTGGACTTTTTCCCAAACCGTGAGTTCTTTTTGTTTTCCAATTTGTTGAATTAAACTGGCTTTTGTATCAATTAAATGTTTTTCAGACCAAGCTTGAATAGCTACTGCTGACTTTTCCACTTCACCATTTTTGACATTTCTAAGATGTTCTTTCACCCTCATTTTCAAATTTCCTTTTTGTTTTTCCCTATGTTAATTTTGTCACAATCCCTGCATTTGATCTGATAAATTCCTGATATGTTTTCTTCTTCAATTTTTTTCATTTTTATTGGTTTTAATTATCCTATTTAGGCTGTATTCATTCTTCAGTGCCAATCCTATATTAAACTTTTTAAAAAGTTTTTGAAACTTGTGTTTCAATGGATGGTAAGTGAATTTCTTGAATTTTATGTTTCCTTCTGTCATATGGCAAGGAGAAAATCCACCTCAAGATTAGTCAAAACATTAGTAATTCCAATATTTAAAAAAGGAGATAAGACCAATTGTGATAATTACAGAGGGATCAGCTTAATAAACTCTGATTACAAAATTTATTCCACTGTTATTAAGAATAAATTATATAAATATTATGAAGATATACTTGGAGAAGAACAAAATGGCTTCCGGAAGGGTAGATCATGCTCTGATGGTTATTTCACAATGCAAATTTTGATTGAGAAACATCGTGAATTTAATATAGAAACACACTTGGCATTTATTGACTTTAAAAAAGCCTTTGATAAAGTGAACAGAAGTCTTATTTGAAATTTTGATGAAAGATCAGATCCCAAAGCAGATCATATATAATATTTATAACATTTATAAGTCAACTCTCATTGCAATAAAAATAAAATAAAAAATAACTCAGTGGAAAGAAATAAACTCAGGAGTCAGACAAGGTTGTGGCCTCTCCCCTCTACTTTTTAACATATATATGAATGCCATTGTAAAAGACTTTAGAAAAACAAAACATGGAAGTATCACTATCAATAGAAATTTAAAATTAGATATAATAATGTTTGCAGATGATCTTGTTTTACTAGCAACATCTGAAGATGATTTACAATGGTCAGTACATAATTTAAATTTGATAGCCCAGAAATATTCAATGAAAATAATTACCAATAAAACTAGAATAATGGCCTTTTGTGGAAAATCCCCAATACCAAGCAAAATTTGTTTAAATAACAAAATTTTAGAGAGAGTTAATGAGTTTACTTATTTAGGACACAAACTCTCTTTTGTTGAAAATTTGGATTTATCAGAGAAAATTGTGAAATTCAACAAATCAATGGGAATCATTAATAGAGTTTTAAAACCTTCATTAGTGCAAAAATCAACTCATACTCGTCTTTAACAAATAATGGCTCGACCAGTCCTATGTTATGGGAGTGAAGCGTGGTCTCTAAGGACGAGAGATGAAAGCAGACTAACAGCTTGTGAGATGAAATTTATGCGCTGAACAGCTGGCTACACTAAATGGGATCGAAAGAAAAATGCAGAAATCCTTCAAGAACTTAATGTGTCACTAATACTGGACTACATCTCCAGATATCAGCTAAACTGGAAGGAACATGTCTCAAGAATGGCTAGATCCAGGATCCCCAAGGCAATAATGAACTACAGTCCAAATGGGAAACAGTCACTTGGTCGACCTATGAAAAGATGGCACGAAAACCGCTTTCTCAGGCCGTAACAGTTCTTCTAGGACTAATACCTGGCAGGATGATGATGATATGTTTTCTTCTGTTTATTTTATAAGTGTGCTTTCATTAATTAATTTTTGTCTTTTAAATTTGTTTGTTTTCTTGTATACCATATTTTCTTTATAGCCGTTTTCTGTTGCTACTTTAATTATGTATTATTTTTCTTATAATTTTCTTTGCTCATAGGTATATTTTCTAATCGTGGGTCATACTATTGAACACTGCCTCTTTATATCATTAATAGATACATACATAATTATTTAGTTATTTTATACTGCCCATTCATGCATCACCGCGGTACAGTTATGATGATTAGAATATTTATTTTTACATAGAGAAATATAATCTCAAGATTTCAATGAAGAAAACAAAAACAATGGCCTTTAGGGGAAAATATGCAGTTCGATCGAAAATAGTTTTGAATGATAAAATTATCGAAAAAGTACAGAGTTCTAAATATTTAGGATGTCACATATCTTACAATTGGGAAAATGATATACATGAAAAAAATTATAAATTTCAAAGCATGTGTGGGACTATTAAAAGAACACTACAAACAAAAGAAACAATGCTAAAGTTTTATAAGGTAATGTCAGTGCCCATTGTAACATATGAGTCGGAGAATTGGGCCATGAATAGATCAGGCAGAAGATTACTAGAAACATCAGAGATGAAGTTCCTCAGATACGTTGCAGGATATAGTTTACTCATCAGCGTAGGCATTTAAACATGGCATTCCCTTCCCAGATGCAGAAGGATGTGTTAGAACGCCTGGACTTTTAAATATCCAACTGAAGATGGCCGTGTCAGTACGCATTGGTACATCTATGATTTCCAAGGCTTATAGCGAGTTTGTTAAACATTCTGGAGAACTTATTTTCTGTTGCTGTGGTAGGGAAAACCCCCCTTCATGTTATGACATAATTTACGACAGGCATGTGGAGTGAGTTGGCTACTTATTAGTGAAAGGAGGTACTTTTGTATTTTTTTTGTCTCTCTTCAGCTACACCCTTCGTTCGAACTAGTGAATGCCCTATTTTGCCGAAAAGAAAATATCTGTAAAGTGTCTCACTGTGTGGTCTCATAACTAACCTTTCTTTCAAAACTGAGTGGATTGTGTGTATACACAAAAATCATGTGTCTCAGACATTTCCAACTTCTATAACCAATTTATGTGGCAAATTTGATGTGTAGAATTATGAAAAAAAATAGAAGGATAATAGTAATAATAATAATAATCATGGTAATGATAATAAAAATAAAAAATAGTTATAATAGTAATAATAATAATAATAATAATAACCTCCATGGTATCTTTACCTTGTCGTGGTGGAGTGGCTTGCGTGCTTAAATGATCCTGAGAGCTATGCCAGCGGTAGCATTGCTGCCAATAAGGTTACCCATGCCAGACTGGTTGAAGGTGATAAGCCAGACGAAAAAAGTACCTTGGTCAAAAGAGTGACGATCTTTCACCGTAAAATACAACTGTCAAGAAATGCGGACATGGGTTCAACTGGGGTAAAATTTTCCGGAGGTAAAATAGTCCCCCATTCGGTTCTCCGGGCAGGGACTACTTCAGGGAACCCATGCCAAAGGCTCAAACACAGGGACATGTTCCTAGGAACATGGAATGTTAGGACTTTATACAGTAGCGGGGCATTAGAGATATTAACATGGGAATTAGATAAATCACCCTTGGATATAGTCGCTTTACAGGAAGTTAGGTGGCCAGGAGAAGGTAGTCAGGAATCAGAAAGCTTTGCATTATACTACGGGGGGTGCAGAAAGTCCTGCATTTGGAACGGGTTTTTTAGTCAGAAGGAGGATCCTATCCGCTATCCGAGATATTAAGTTTGTTAGTGACCGGATATCATACATAATTCTAAAGGGTAAACGATATGATTTTATAATTGTAAATGTACATGCCCCCACAGAAGATAAAGATGACAAGATCAAGGATGAGTTCTATGAAGAATTAGAATGATTATTTGATAGCCTTTCACGATATCATATGAAAATTGTCTTAGGAGATTTTAATACAAAAGTGGGGCGGGAAGATATATTCAAACCAACAATAGGCAAATTCAGTCTTCATGAAGATAGTAACAACAACGGGGTTAGATTAGTCACATTTGCAACATCGAAGAATCTCATTGTTAAGAGCACAACATTTCAGCATAAGGATATTCATAAATACACCTGGACGTCCCCAGATGGAGAAACTCGGAATCAGATAGATGATGTACTAGTGGATAAACGCTGGCACAGTAGCATCATCGATGTTAAATCAGTTAGAGGGACAGACTGCAATTCGGATCATCATCTGGTCAGAGTGAAAATCAGACAACGGCTATCGCTTATGAGAAGAACAAACACTAAAGATGATTCTGTAAAATTCGAATTAAAAAACTTGAAAAATGATGAAATGCGGCAAGAATACCAAATCAAAATTGCTAATAGATTTGAAGTACTGGAATCTTCAGATGATAATGTGGCAAATGAAGAAGAAACTGATATAAATAAAGAATGGGAAGCTATAAGAGATACTATTAAATTGTCAGCATCGGAAAGCGTTGGTTGTTCAAAAAAGAGGCAAAACAAGAAGTGGTTTGGTGAGGAATGTGCCGACATTGTAAAGAAAAGAAAGCTAGCAAAAATGAAATGGTTACACGAGCCAAATGAGGTAAATTTAGAGCAATTGGGTAGTATTAGACGGGAAACCACCAAGTTACTAAAGAGTAAAAAGAGGGAATATTTGAGAGAGAAGATTAATGATCTTGAAATGAATGCAAAAGATAGGAACATTAGAGAATTATATCAGGGAATTAGTATAGAGAAGAAAGGGTTTCAGGCTAGAACAAACATAATTCGGAACGAAAATGGTGATATGATTGCAGATTCCAGGAGTATATTAAATAGATGGAAAAGTTACTTTAATCAGCTATTAAATGTGCACACAGAACAGGACATTGAGGAGGATAATTTACAGACAGCAGAAATGCTAGTTGCAAACCAAATGCATTAGAGGTTGAAATGGCGATTGAAAAATTGAAGATGTATAAAGCATCAGGTTCAGATGAGATCCCAGCCGAACTGATAACATCAGGGGGAGAAAAATTGAAGGACAAGATACGCTGGTTGCTTATTATGATTTGGGAAAAAGAAGCTCTTCCAGTTGAATGGAAGGAATCAATTATCGTACCAATTTATAAGAAAGGAGATAAAACTGATTGCAACAACTACAGGGGCATCTCATTACTTTCAACTTTGTACAAAATTCTTACAAATATATTAGTAAGCAGACTTACTCCCTATATTGATGACATTCTAGGAGATCATCAATGTGCATTTAGAAGAAACAGGTCTACAACAGATCAGATTTTTAGTATAAGACAGATTTTAGAAAAGAAATGGGAATATAGTGGTACTGTACTTCAACTATATGCAGACTTCAAAAAAGCATATGGTTCAATTAAAAGGGAGAAGTTATATAGTATGAGTTAATTAAATATGGCCCAAAAAATTTAATAGGTAGATTGAGGGACTTGTTTAATAAGTGCATTGCAATAATGAAGATTCCCGATGAATGGAAAATAAGCTACATTGTACCAATATACAAGAAGGGCGATAGAAGAGACGCAAAAAACTACAGAGGACTAAGTATAAATTACACATTATATAGAATATATACGAAGTTATTAAAAACAAAGTTACAAAAAGATATTAAAGACAAATTAGGAGAAGATCAAAATGGATTCAGACCAGGAAGGTCATGTGTTGACAATATATTTGCAATACAACAGTTAATTGAAAAACGGACTGCAGTTGGAGAAGAAACCCATTTGACAATGATAGATTTAGAGAAAGCTTGTGACTCAATTCCGAGGAACAAATTATGGGAAGTATTGGAGAAATACAATATTGATAGAAACCTAATAGAAATTATTAAACAAATCTATAAAGATAACTCCGCTTATGTTAAAATTGGAAATATAATGCCTAATCCTATAAAAACCACAAAGGGATTGAAACAAGGGTGCAGTCTTTCACCAATTTTATTTAATATTTATGTAGAATCCATATTAATGAAATGGAAACAAAGCTGCAAAGGTATGGGGATCCCAATAGGTAACAGATTTTTGCTGACATTACAATTTGCCGATGATCAACTGGTTTTAGCGCAAGACAAATTTGATATGGAATTCATGATAAAAAGGTTGAAAAACACATATGAATCATGGGGTCTCACAGTAAATTTATAAAAAACGGAATATCTGGCAATAAATAGCAATGAACGAGAAAATTTAATGTTGGAAGAAGGAATCCAAATAAAGCAAGTGAAACAAACTAAATATTTGGGAATAATTATGGATGACATTGAAGGTATAGGCAAAGAGAACATAAAACATAGAATTGAATTGAGTAGCAAAATAATATCATCGTTAAATTCCGTATGGTGGGATAAGCATATTTGGAAAGACACAAAAAAAATATATTGGTAAAACATTGGTGGAAACTGTTGCAATGTATGGAAGTGAGGTATGGACAATCAATAAGTACTACAAGAATAGACTAATAGCTCTAGAAATGGATTATTTACGGAGAAGTGCCAGAAAGTCTAGATTAGAACATATCACAAATAAGGAAATTAGAAATATAATGGAAGCAGAAGAAAGCATAATTGAAAGAATTGAGGAGAAGGAATTAAAGTGGTTAGGACATGTCTTAAGAATGGAAGATGAGCGATGGCCGAAGCAACTATATGAATGGCATCCGAACAGAAAGAAGAAAAGAGGGAGACCAAGGTTAACATGGAAGGAAAACATGAAGACAGTAATGCAAGCTAGAGGGCTAAGCATCGAAGATGCCCAAGACCGTAGGCTTTGGAGGTTTGGCACGGGAAGACGGCAGCAGCTGTAAAAACCCGAAGATAGATAGAAGTTATATAGTATCCTGTTGGAGTTTGGAATTCCTAAAAAGTTAGTTAGACTTATACAAATGTGTCTAAATAGCACAAAGAGTAGGGTGCATGTAGGCAAACAGTTTTCGGACACTTTTGAAATCCAGAATGGGTTGAAGCTAGGAGATGCACTATCTCCTCTACTATTTAATTTTGTACTGGAGCATGCCATTAAATCTTTAGAGAATGAGGAAGGCTTACAACTCAATGGTATTAATAAGTTGTTAGTTTATGCTGATGATGTAGTACTATTGGCCGATAGCGAGGAGATACTAAAGGACAACACACACACACTATTGAGTAAAACTAAGGAATTAGGACTGGAAGTAAATATCAATAAAACTAAATATATGGTCACACATAGAAATAGAATATATAATGGAAGTGGACGGCTAATGACAAATGAGGGAAATTTTGAGGAAGTGGCTGAATTCAAATACCTAGGAACAATAATCACAAATAGGAATGAGATGCACAAAGAAATTAAACATAGGCTCAATTGTGGAAATGCATGCTATTATGCATTGCAGAGACTCTTGATGTCCCAACTCCTTTCAAAAAACGTTAAACTGAAAATATATAAAACTATTATTCTACCAGTTATTTTATATTGGTGTGAAACATGGACTCTTACTTTAAGGGAGGAAAGGAGATTACAAGTATTTGAGAATAAAGTACATAACAATGAACTACATGGTTTTTATAGGAAGCCAGATATAATAAGAACAGTTAAGTCTCGTAGATTGCGACGGGCAGGACATGTTGCACGTATGGGGAATGAAAGACTTGCATGGAAGCTTCTTGTAGGAAAGCCAGAGGGAAAACGCCCAGTTGGTAGACCAAGAATGAGGTGGGAGAATAATATTAACTATGATTTGCGGGAAGTAGATTATACAGGGAACGATTGGAAAACATTGGCTCAGGATAGGGATGTATGGAGGGCTTATGTCCGCGTGGCCATGAACCTATGGGTTCGATAGTGCCAGTGAGTAAGTAATAGCAATAGCAATAATAGTAATGTATGTACTGCACACTTCCAAAACAGGTGTTCCCTAGTGGGAGTTTATTAACCATGGTAATCCATTCAACAAGAATCAATTTCTGTAATTATATAAATGAATTTATATCACAAATAAAATTCAGATTCTCCAACTTTTATAAATATTGCACATAGTGAATCTGATTTGTGGAATTATGAAAATCTTTAATTTAGAAATATGAATGAAGGATAAATAGATGAAGTTTAGAATTATAAATTATAAATAAACCTTTAGTAACAATTTAAAAAATGAATGCATTTTAACTTATATCTTGAAAGTATAAAGAAATCTCCATCTACAATTAAATATAACATGTAATTAACCGATGAAAGACACCATTCTATATCATTCTTTGTTTTGATACTATATTCTATAGTGTTCTGTTCTAGTACAGGTCTTTCACTGTAATCATAGAATTTTCATGCTATGATTGCTGCTTCATTAGGGAATTATAGATGTGGTAGCTTCCCACCCATGGGAATGATAATAATGGTAACAATGACGATTAAAGCCAGATGATGTCCATGGACTGTTTGAGCCTCAAAGCCCACTGCATGACAGGACAGTATTCTACCTCGAGACCACAGATATAATAATTAATATTTTATTAACCCTTTCAGTTTATTTGTTTTATTTATTGACACGCTTATTTACCAACATGCCAACAAGATACATGTGGTTAGCACATTGCCTCAATGAGAGATCTATTAGGAAATTAAGGTATAACTTGGAAGAAAGATGAACATAACACTGAGCAACATGTAATAAAACAGTGCAAGTCTCGTAGGCTGCTATGGGTATGTAGCACGAATGGGAAATTATATAGGAACTTCATGTACGAAAACTAGAAGCAAAGTGCCCAGTAGGAAGGGATAACCATAAAGTGCAAGAAAAATATTAACCAGGATTTGAGGGAGATAAATTATACAGGACCCTCACTGCTGGGTTCCCAAGATCGTGTCTCGGTCACTCCATGTTGGTTTGTGGTGGAAAAAACGGAGCTTGGACAGGGTTTTCTCCTGTTTTCCCGTGCTGCATTTTCATTCCACCATTTCTCCATACTCATCTCATTACATTCATTTTGTTTTATTTCGTTCATCTGCCTCTGTGGTGGTGCGTCAGTTGTGGTCGGCCACATCCTTGTCATTCACAGACCTCTATATATAGGGGCTTCTTCTCATCTTGTCCCTCAACCCGACCCTGACTTGGACACGAGTTGAGGATATTATTATAAATTATACATGAATAATTGGAAAACATTATTTGGGATAGCAATGTATGGAGAGGTTATGTATGCATAACCATTACCTCCATGTTCGATGGTGCCATTAATTTCAAGATAACACAAAAACAAGTTGGTTTCCAATGTCCTTCATTTTATCTTCAAAATTGTCCCTTTCATTGAATATTTTAATAATAAATTCCAATCTGTTTACCTTCCAAATCAAGATATTGTAATAGATGAATCATTATGGTTATGGAGGGACAAACAATTCCTTCCACTTAAAATTGCAAAATTTGATTTGAAAACTTATGAATTGTGTGAATCTAGAATTGGGTATGTGGTCTCGAGGTAGCGTGCTGCCTTGTCATGCAGCTGACCAAGATTCAATTCCCAGTCGGGAGAGGCTTATTGGGTGAGTTTTTTTTCCGGGGGTTTTCCTGTCCTGTATGACAAATGTCAGGAAGCTTTAGGGCCCCAACGGTACCAAAAAACCATCCGGCCATCATCATCATTATCATTCACATGTATGGAAGCAACGGGAAGCTACCACACCTTCCCTAGTAAAGGTACAAAGCATAGAATAAAAATGCTATGATTCCAGAGAAAGACCTGCCCTTGGACAGAACACTATAGAATTGAATAGAATGGTCATTCATTGTTTACATTCTATTAATCACAATTTGATATGATAAGTTACTGGATGAGTAGAGTTTAAAAATACTACCGCACAGGGGTACTGTATGGACTTTTAAATGACTGCACAGAAGGGAGGAAACCGGTCTCGTATATATACAGAAAACCACGCTGAGGGGTTAAGAGACCACATTCCTAGTGAAACAATTAGGCAAGTACTCAAAATGTTAATCTAAGTGGAAAAAAATTGCAAAACTAAAAACAAAAATGGCATGAACATATTTTAAGAATGGACTCTTCTAGGTTAACAAAACAAGCACTGTTGTACCAACCTCAAGGCTATAGAGATGTGGGACGTCCTAGAAGATGATGGGAAGATGAATTCTGAGAGCGGAACTGGCCAACGGCCTACCATGAAGATGATGATGATATAGTTTTTGATTTGTATTTTGTCATATGATTTCTGTGGTACTGTAATGATATTTTATTTTCAGGCATGTGTTTAGAAAAGAGAGCATTTTATCGTGCAGTCTCAGGACTTCACACAAGCATAAACATACATCTATGTTCTAAATTTCTATTATCAGGTAAGTTAAAACATTTTTCTTAACATAAAAAAATAACTTAGCAAAGATACCAGTACTAATTACAGAAACATTTTCTAGTTTCCAATTTAATTTCATCAATGTGAGGATTTTATTTTTCATATTTGTTTTCTAAAGATTATTGTCTGTCTGTCTTTCAAGGACAAATAAGAAGGTAGGTGTGATTATATTGAATGAGCAGTTGCAGATAGCTGAAGATAATATGCAAGCATATTGAAACATGTCCAAAAGAACCTAATAATTTATGAGGTAAGATGAACAGACTCACCTTAATTAAGATATTTGGTCTGCATATTCTTAACTCTTATGGTTGTTTTTGTTGAACATATGTTTCAAGGCTTCTGAGCCCCATCATCAGCAATCAGAGATTGATCCTTCTCAAGTTGTCAGCCCTGATTCTTGACTCGGCCTCAGGGCCAACAACTTGAAAAGAATCAGTCTGTGATCGCTGATGATGGGGCTCAGAAGCCTTGAAACATATGTTCAACAAAAACAACCATAAGAGGTAAGAATGTACAGACCAAATATCTTAATTATTAAATAAACCTCTTAATGTTACTTCCTATTGTATTTTAAAATAGACTCACCTTATTTATTAATTTGATGTGAATTAAAACTGTTGTTATGATTAACATCCAAGTCTCCATTTCACCACAATTTACTGTTAGCACAACAGGAACTGTGTTAATACAGGACTGTGGATCCCTAAAATCATATGATGGATTGTGATTGGCCAACAATAAAACAAGCCTTTTAGTGTTCATGATTGTCACATGCTGATAGCATTTTCTAAGATCTCATGCAATTTGTTAGAGATTCAGTGGAAGTAAAAAATTGACAGAAGTAAGAGGAAAAATTATATTAAAATTATTCGGACACCTAAAAAGGATAGATGTGGGAAGAAGCTATGAAAGATGCTAAATGGATGCAAATGAAAGGCAGTAGAAAGCTGGAAAGTTCTAGATCCAGATGGTTGGACCAAGTTAAAATGAATTTGTAAGACAAGAGTTATAATTAAGAACAACTCTAAAGTGGTTGGATAGAACTTCGTGGAAAAGGCTATATTCTGACACAACCCACACAGAAGTGGAAACATCTGATGATGATGATGATGATGATATTACTACTCCATGGCATAACAGACCTAGAAGTCCCTTTGCTTACTAGCTGGCTGCTGGCTTCGCATCCACATGTGTTAATCACAGAGATGGATGAACATACAGTCAGCATAGGATTGACATGTAGTCAACATGTCAGGTTCCCCAACCATTATAGCTGGTTTTCTTAACCTCAAGGTACTACTTGTTGTAGCTATCCAAATTGTTCATAATGCTATGTGGGAATGGTCCCATACTGACCGAAATTTCATGAGAAAATTTCTTCCCCCATGGGGACTTGAATCACCACACGTCCCATAGCTCTGCATGAAGGTATGATGTGTTAAAACTGCTTGGCTATGACATAGATCAATGATGATATCCATCCATAGTAATTCTGCCGAGAGCAGGTATTTCACTGCAATCATAGCATTTTCATGCTATGTTTTGCAGCTTTACTAGGGAATTGTAGGTGTGGTAGCTTCCCGTTGCTTTCCACACCGGTGAAGGATGATGATGGTGATGATAATAATAGGGATGATGATGATGACCATATGATTTTGGGGACTGTTTGGGCCTTAAAGTTTTCCTGACATTTGTCTTACAGGTGAGGAAAAATCCCGATAAAAACCTCACTCAGAAAAACTGTCCCGACCCGGGATCAAACCCGGGCCAGCTGCGTGGCAAGACAGCATGCTACCTCGAGACCACAGTGGTGGACTGATGATGATATAATCATAAGTAATGCCACGAGTGATTTCCAAATTATCGATAAATTCACGACTCACGAAGTGAGGAGTGAATTTATCTAGAGAATTTGGAAATCAAGAGTGGCATTTGTTAGGACTATTTAACGAATAAAATTAAGCTGTTTACTCACAAATCATTATTTAACTATAGTTATTTTAAAATATTTATATATTTAATGTAAACGGCGATGTTTGAAAACAAATGAGAAACGATAGGTACGCTTCTACTGCTTCTTTTGTTTATCACTGCAACCAGATCATACTATTTATTGCCAAAGGAACGCAATATTGTAAGGAGGAGCTTTCTTTAATATGGTAATTATAACACTGATAAATATTTCGTGAAACACGACTCTGATTGGTTGTAAAACAGAAATCATTGAAATGTGATTGGTCATTGACTCCCATTTGGGGCATGAGTTAAATAGTCACTTTAATTATGCTGATTATATCAGCCTCCTGCAAAATGAGTACTCAGAACTTTCCTGGGGGTAAAGCCACAGGTAGGAGTGGCCATTTCCTTCCCATGCTAATAGCTAAAACTGTTGTTGCTTATCCCAGGTTCTTGTAAACCATATCCATGAGGCTATTGTTTTGCAGTAGGTTTCATTACATCTTCAGATTGATTCCATAGATCTATTGCTGAGCTGTTGATGCATTGCAGTGTATGTTGTGGTGATGCTTCTTTTGTACAATAAAGAGCTTCTTATTCACGGTTCTGTTATCCGTGTTTTCATTATTCATGGGTTAGAAAATTGTGACACAGCTCATGTATTCACAGCTAAAAATGTCTTTATTCGCAGATCCAGTTGGTATGTTAGAAGGATTAGGTATCCTTTATTAACACATTGGCAACTTTTTTTACTGCAAGCACATGCCAATGTGACTTTTAGAAAGAATGATTTAAACAAAATGGACAAATAAATATCAAAGTAAAACAAACTTTACTGTCACTATGCCTAAAGTTCATTGTTAAAAGCCACCGCTGCCGTATTTCACGTGCCGCTATGTCTGTTGATAAATGCCACCCTCACCACGATCGGTGTTTATTGTTTCAACTTGCCATTTGTTGGCAGTAATTTTGATTGAATAACACATGTGTCTTCTGCTTTGTTCCCAATTTATAATGTCGAGTAAAAGGACAGAAAAATTAGTTCCAAAGTGGAAAAAAAGTAGTTTTACCGCTTAAAGTAAAAAGTAGAAATACTTGACTGTTTATGTGTTGGCAAGTCGTTTGCATCTATATCATGCTGTTTCAATGTTAATGAATCAACTGTACTATTTATCAAGAAATCTGTAGACAAAATAAGGAATTCTATCGCTGAATTCCAGCTAATATCAGTCTGAATTGAAAGACCTTTTAAAAGCGGCAAAACAGTAGAGAAATTGCTAAGTTCTTTAAGTCCTTGCCTAAGCCTGAGAATAATAATTAATAGAAATTGTTCAAAATCTTCGATTAAATTGTTTTTATTTTGATAATTTTTATTTTATTTTAGAACCTTGGAACATATCCCCTACATACCCATACAAATTACCATTCCATATTCACAGTTTCTGTATTCATGGCACATTTAGAGAACATATCCCCTGTGAATAAGGAGCTTTTACTGTACTAAATTTAGGGCAAATTGGGAGTGTCTTTCTTTAATAAATTAATGAGTCATTTTAACATCTTACCTCATATTTCATGTTTTATCAAACACGGTAACTATAGTTTTCAAATGATCTTGTCATTCATTTTCAACCGCCATTATGACTACCGGATATTCGTTGGAATCTCCATTATGGCAACGTTATAGAGGGAGATTCCAACGAATATCTGGTAGTCATAATGGCGGTTGAAAATGAATGACAAGATCATTTGAAAACTATAGTTACCGTGTTTGATAAAACATGAAATATGAGGTAAGATGTTAAAATGACTCATTAATTTATTAATTAAGAACCTCATAATGTGTTTCCCAATTTTAACTTTGAGTATCTTTCTTATTACTGTTTTAAGAATTTTAAGTTATTCTATTTTAAGTCTTGGTATATTTGTCTCTTATTTTCATTGTAGTGTCGTTCTGGTGGAGTCTCCAAGATTTTTTGTGGGTAAAATTGTAGATTCCTCTCTTCATGATCCTGTTGACCTTGATGACCTGTTAACAGAGTACTTTGAATAATAACTATTTATTTTTGTACAGATAAAAACACTTTAGGACTGGATCTACCAGGAGGAAAGTGGGGTCCTAATTTAAAGGAATTCCAAATACGTTTTGATCCTGAGACTACAAACGGAGAAGGTCCACAGTGGTTGAGGAATTTGTATTTCCTGTACCTGCTGGAACTGCGAGCTCTTGCGAAGGCAGCACCTTACCTTGAGCATGAAGAGTACTACACCGGGAACGAAGAGGAGGACAAGGAAGTGAAAATCGCTATTCATGACTTCCTCAAAGTTGTTCAGTAAGTTTATCATCACTAAAAGTTCCTCCTCCTTTTTATTCCCCTTCATCATATTCTCTCTCTTCCCTCTCTTCTTTTTCTCTCTATTCAACTTTTTCCTCTTCATCCTCCTCTTCTTTTTATTCTTTCGTGCTAACTTTTTTCCCTCAACATTTTTTAGGCTTAAAAAATGTTGAGGGAAAAAAGTTAAATTTACTCCTTCTCTTTCCAACTCATCCTCACCCTCTAACTCCTCTTCCTTCTCCATTTTTTGTCTTTCCAATCTTTCTTCTCTTCTTTTCCTTCTCTTCATTATTTTCCTCTTCTTCTTTCTTCTCCTCTGCTTCCTTTTCTTCCTCCTCCTTTTCCAATTTATCCTCCTCCTTCCCTCTTCTTTCTTTTTCTTTTTTCTTACTCTTCTTCTTTGTCCCCTTCTTCATTTTCCACTTCTTCCTGTTTTTTCTCTATCTCCTTACAAGTATTAAGCATGTTGGCTTACAAGTATTAAGCATGTTGAATCGTTACAATCCCACTGTTGAAATTTCAGTCCAGCTTTCATAGGATAACCTAGAGATCTTTTACCATTTCAATAGCAATGAAACCTGTTTATAGGGTTGTGTGTAAATTCATTGTTGTAAATGACTACTCCATTTTTTTTATAATGATGTATGTGGTCCTATATTACTTGAGATCTAAGTATTTGATTAACAGCTTATACATAATATTTAATTTTAGGAAGTTATATTTTGAGGTTATTTTAATTATATTATTTTTGGTCTGGACATCTTACCTCAATATTAATGTTACCTCATTAATATTGAGGTAAGATGTCCAGACCAAAAATAATATAAGCTTATACATATTTGGCTGCTGAACAATAACATTTTTGTTATCCGATCCAAGAGACTTACAACTGAATGTTGACATCACCCCTGTATCATATCTTATAGTGAGACATACTTTTGGACATTAAAAGCAAGTGACAACCAATGAGATTTATAAATATCAATTACACACTTAAATCTCATGCACTGTTGCAGTTCTTCTTTGTGTAAGAAATGTGAATTGAAACACAATAGGCCAACTATATTTGAAGAGAAAAATTAAATGTTCAGTCTGAGCGTTTAATTTTTCTCTTCAAATATAATTTGTCCTTCAGTGAGAAGTATTAAATTAATTTTAAAATCATGAAATGTTATATTAAATTAATGTTGGGAAGTAAACATTATGAGGTGTAATCATTAAAATTCATGGAAGCATGAATCCTATGAGGTGAGTTGTTTAAACAATATGTTCTCCGATGAATTTCATGAAATGTTTTTTACATATAAAGGAAATTTTTACAAACAAAAGTTTGGACTATCAATGGGTAACCCATTATCTCCTTTTTTGGCTAATTTATTTATGAGTGATTTTGAAAGTAAAATAACTAAAGCACATCCACTGATGTTCAAATTTTGGGGTAGATATGTTGATGATGTTATTGCTGTAGTTAAAGAAAAACACATAGAAGATGCTTTAAAGCTTTTAAATTTGCAGAAGAAAACAATAAAATTCACACTTGAAATAGAGGTGAACAAACAATTACCATTTTTAGATATGAGGAAAAAAAGAGAATTCAGCATGTATAGGAAAGAAACACACACAAATAACTACATCAAATCAACAGGTTTCAACCATAATTCACACAAAATGGCAGTCTTCAACAGCCTAGTACATAGATTGGTAAATATACCTATGAACGATGAAAATTTTGAAGTAGAAAAAAGAACACATAATTGAGGTAGCAAAAGAAAATGGTTTTGAGGAAAAAATTACACACAAAAAAATTGATAAGTACAAAAAACAGAAATTGAGAAATGAAAGCACTCTTCAGATGGAAAAACCAAAGGAAAGGAGATACAAGAAATTTACATATCACCCATGGACACACAATAAATTCCAAAAAAAATTTGGAAAATTCAACATCAAATTAGCACCAAAGCATGATTATAGTTTAAAGAAACTTATGAATACCAACAAAAATGAAAAAAATTGTAGATAATAAAAAATCAGGAATATATCAAATAAAATGTGCAGATTGTGATAAAGTATACATAGGGAAAACAAAGAGAAATTTAAACATTAGAACTAAAGAACACATAAGAAATGTAAAAAAGTGAGAAGTAGAAAAATCTGCAGTAGCATCTCATGTGTTTGGACAGAGAAACACAAAATAGATATAAATACAAAACTATTAAAACAGTTAGAAAATACCAATGAACTCACAATATGGGAAAAAAAATCTATATACAGAAGAACACGGAGAAAATTATGAACTTTGAAATTCCCAGAGAAAGGAGCCTCATTACTAAGTTCGTTGGAACACAGATCCAGGGCCGACAACTTGAAGAAAAGAAAAACCAGTTTGTGAAGAAGCTGAAGATGGAGCAATAGCTTTGAAATGATCGTCCAACAAAATAAACATATGAGATAAGAATGTTAAAAAATACAAACTCAAATATTAAATTAATAATAAAAAATAGGCCAACTTCTAAACTGCTAACTACAGAGTCTTCCCAAACTTGTAAACTGCATTACACCATTAGAAGTAAGTATTGATTGAAAAATGGCAACTAAATATTTGTAATTTGTTTTTCTCAGGTCATTTCCTGATCACTTTAATGAGAGCAGCATGTTCAGTGGTGGTAGCCAAGCCAGGAAATTAAAGGAAGAATTCAGACAACATTTTAGAAACATTTCTCGCATCATGGACTGTGTTGGATGTGATAAATGTAAACTATGGGGAAAACTACAGGTATTACTGCATTAATATACTCTACCTCTTGACTCTTTAAGAATTAACACTATTTATTTAAGAACAATTGTATCACCTCACCTCATATCTTTCTTCTTATTAGACTGGTTTCAGGACCTAATTATGTACCATCCTCAGAACTTTCTTCTTGCAGAGCTGCCTCCTGCTCCCTCTGTTGATAGACTGAAGAACTTCCAAATTAAATCACTTTCCCTGGGAATTTCAGAATTTATTAATTTCTTATTTTCGTTTTTTTTTAATGTAGATTTTTTCTTGGCCAATATGCACACACTATTGAGTAACACTAGGGAATTTGGACTGGAAGTAAATATCAGTAAAACTAAATATATGGTCACACGTAGAAATACATTATATGATGGAAATGGACAGCTAAATGACAAATGAGGGACTTTTGAAGAAGTGGCTGAATTCAAATATCTAGGAACAATAATCACAAATAGGAATGAGATGCACAAAGAAATTAAACATAGGCTCAATTCTGGAAATGCATGCTATTATGCATTGCAGAGACTTTTGATATCCCAACTCCTTTCAAAAAACGTTAAGCTGAAAATATATAAAACTCTTATTCTACCAGTTATATTATATGGGTGCGAAACATGGACTCTTACTTTAAGGGAGGAAAGGAGATTACGAGTATTTGAGAATAAAGTTCTTAGGAAAATTTTTGGACCAAAGAGAGATGAACAGACAGGTGAATGGAGAAGACTACATAACAATGAACTACATGGTCTTTATAGGAAGCCAGATATAATAAGAACAGTTAAGTCCCGTAGACTGCGATGGGCAGGACATGTTGCGCGTATGGGGAATGAAAGACGTGCATGGAAACTTCTTGTAGGAAAACCAGAAGGAAAACGGCCAGTTAGTAGACCAAGAATGAGGTGGGAGAATAACATTAACTATGATTTGAGGGAAGTAGATTATACAGAGAGGATTGGAAAACATTAGCTCAGGATAGGGATGTATGGAGAGCTTATGTCCGTGCTTGGCCATGAACTTATGGGTTTGATAATGCCAGTGAGTTAGTTGTTAGATTTTTTTCTCCAAAACCTGAGCTCTTTGGTTTTTTCTATTTGTTTTATTAGTTTAGCCTTTTTTCAATTTGATATTTTTCTGATCATGCATGGACAGCTACTGCAGATTTTCCTACTTCCCCATTTTTTACATTCCTGAGATGTTCTATCACTCTGGTTTTTAAATGTATCTTTGTTTTCTACATAGCAACGAAGATTTGATTTTGAAGTTTATATAATCTATACAAGGAGTCCAAGGAAATCCAATGTTGATAGCTAATTTCAAACCATTCATATTTATATAAATGAATCAGATATTATATTTGCATCTCACCTTATAATAATAATCCATGATTTCTACTGACCCGTATCTCTAAATGTTTCAAAAGTTTAGTTTCTCTTTCAATTATGTGATTCTCTAGTAAACTATGAGCTGCATTGCTAATTTTTCAATTTCACCATTTTTAATATTTCCAAAGTGTTCTTTTATACGAGTCTCTAAATTCTGTCTAATTTTCCTTACTTTACTGCAGTCATTGTAACTAATTTGATAAATTCCATGTTTCTTACTATCTGAGACATTCATATTGTTTAATTGTTTCTTCACTCACCTCATACTTCTTAACTCCTGCGCAGACTTGAGTTTCATCACTTCATTTGTGACATTCTCAATGCTGTATTACATTCACAACTGATGTCCAACGGCCTTCTATCCTGCAGACTGACCTCCGCACCATCTGATGGCTGACCGACGAACTTCCAAATCAATCCCCTCTCCTTATAACCGGGTATTTCAAAATTCATAGTTGTGTTTTTATTCTTGCATATGTAAATTTTTTCCCCAAATTGTGAGTTCTTTCGGTTTTTCCAATTGTTTAAGTAATTTTGTTTTGGTTTCTATTCTATGTTTTTCTGAGCAGACATGTGCAGCTATTGTAGATTTTTCTGTTTCTTCATTTTAAACATTTCTGAGGTGTTCCTTTAATCTTGTATTTAGATTCCTTTTTGTTTTTCCTATGTATATCTTTTCACAATCTTTATAATTAGTATGAGGTGAGTGAAGAAACAATTAAACAATATTAAAATAAACCTCAGTGTCATTTCCTATCTACATAACTTAATAAAATGAGACATTCATCTTTTTTATTAGTTATTACAATATTACCCAGACTAAATTTTTTTATCAGTGTCAATGTAATATGAGATGAGATATAAAAAGGTTAACAACCTGTCTTAATTATAAATTAACTCATAGTGTTACTTTCCACTATAATTTTGGTTGAAATTATATAACACTTAACAGAAAGAAAGAGGATTTTATTTTACCATGTAGTGTAACACATTGTTAGAAATAACACTAGTTGATGAAACATAGTTTTTTTTTTAAAATTTGTGTATTAAAACAATATGTCAGTTTAATCAGGTGGCTGCACGGCGCAAGCAGTTAGACACTCGCCCCTCACCGTGGTGATCCTGAGATTGAGTCTCGATCACCCCATGTGGGATTCGTGGTGAGCAAAATGGAGCTTAGGCAGGTTTTTCTCGGGGGTTTCTCCCGTTTTTCCCTGCCACAATTTCATTCCACCATTTCTCCATACTCATCTCATCCATTTCGTTTCATTTTGTTCATCTGCCCTTTGATGGTGCATCAGGCATAGACAGTTGGCATCCTTGTCATTCATAGACCTCTGTCTAGGGGACTTCATCCCAGCTCATCCCTCAACTGAGACGGACATGATTGAAGATATTATATTATATATCAGTTTAATCAAAATTACAGTTGGAAGTAACACTATGAGGTAATTTTCGATTTAGAAATGAGTTGGATGAAATGCTTTTTCATCTCACCTAATGAAGTTCCATGTTTTCACAATACCAGTTTCAAAGACCATCCTGTCTTCATCTTCAATCAAACTCCAACTTAATAATTAATAAAAAATTAGTTGTATCTTGCCTCATAATCTTTAAGCACAGAAGTGCAGTTTACCTCCCATCCTTAGTCATTTTTACTGACGCTGAATATGATTGAAGGTCATGAATTATGAGGTGAGATACAACTAACTTTTTATTGTAATCAAATGGTAAAGAGAAAAATTTATGCCTGAACCGGGAATCGAACCCCAAACCTTCAGCTTTCCGTGCTGATGCTCTAACCATTGAGCTAATCCAGGCTTCCTTCCCATCCAAGCATAAATCCTTCCTTTACCTTACTGTCTTGGTCCCACATTCAAATGCTATGAATCATCATTCACAAATACACAATGAATGGCTTCTACTTGAAGAAGACATGAAGAGACTCCACATATTTTAATTAATTATTAATTATTAACCTGAAAAAATCAAATGAATCATGAATTCTTCTTACCTCATAATCTATTTTTTTAACACAGAACCACAGTATCGAGAATCATCATTCCCATCCTCAGCTGTTGTCATGACTCACAGTGCAAAAATTACAAAATTTATTATATGAAATTAACTTGAAAACCTCTCAATGTTATTTCCCATAATGAATTTATGACAAACTCCAACTATTGAAATTTTGCCGTTATCACCATCTCCTGAACTGTTTGACTGAAGATGAAGGCAAAATGGCCTTTGAAATTGATATCATGAAAACATGGAACTTTATGAGATGAGATGTAAAAACATTTTATCCAACTCATTTTTAAATATCAGTTGTTTAGTTGGTCTTCCGGGTTATATGACTATGGTCCAAAACTCAACGTTTTGTCTACTATTGCAGTTATAAATCTTCAGGAGATAAGTCTAAGCTCTCTGTGTACTCCTCAATGAGCCAACAATTAAAAAGTTCACAGAGAGCATGGAGAATCTGCTGAGAATGTTTACCTCAGTAGTAGATGAAACATCGAGTTTCAACAGTACTGAACCATGGCCATTTAGCCCGGAACACCAACTAAACAAAAATCAAGACACCGGCTTTGAAAGCCTACACTTTTAAATATATCAGTTTGTTAAACCTAACAATCATTATATTTAAATTAATATTGGAAGTAAACATTATGAGTTTATTCATAGTTAAATATGGGAAATCTCAAAGTTCATAAAATCAACACCAGATGGAGATTCCAATGAAAATACATTAGTCATAATGTCGGTTGAAAATGAGAGAGATCTTTCCCTTGAAAACTAGTTCCTGTGATAAAGGAACATAAAATATGAGGTAGGATGTAAAAAAAGACTCATTAATTTACAAATTATGAGGTTATATCATTAATAGTGAGTGGAGAACATATTTATAACAACTCACCTCATAAAATTTCAAATTTCTTTGAGACCAATGATTTCAGACAAATTCTCTTCTCTCTTCAGTTGGAATCATGACTGAAGAGGGACGAGAAGTCGTCTGAAACCATTGGTCTCAAAGAAATTTGAAATTTTATGAGGTGAGTTGTTATAAATATGTTCTCCACTCACTACTAACAATCATTGGTGAAACCGAGTTCTAGCTTTTAAATCATGAATAAATTATAATAAATGAACAGTCGGAAAGTTTTAGACTTTGCAATATGTAATGAGAAATTTCTATCTACAGATTCATGGTCTGGGCACAGCATTGAAGATTTTATTCTCTGGAAAATTTGATGGGATGGATCCGACTACAAACATTCTGACAAATACTAACAAGAGCAAGTTCCAGCTTCAGAGAAGTGAAATTGTAGCACTTTTTAATGCATTCGGAAGGTATGCAATTGATCTCAACACTGTTTATTACTTCTGTGGTTTGATGGTATAACAGTTCACAGACATGCTCAAGGAAGTCAACGATTCTTTAAATGTGTTTGGTAACATTCTGTTTCTATTAAAACAGCTAGAAAGTCAGTGTATTCTGGTAATAATCATTATGAGGGCCAGATAATCAGCCACCTATGTGACTGAAAGTTAAAGTATTAATATTTAAATATAACATTGAAATATTAAGCTTTACTGCTCAAAACTCGGGGGGTCCTCATCTAGAGGATATGTGGATGGCGACCACAAGGTGCCCAAGCTGAGCAAAACATTTCTTCCACTTACTTGTGTTTTGCACTCTTTTAACTTTACTGTCTAACCTCTCTTGGTTAACTCTTGTTTTTTCGAACCCGACGCTATTAGGGCATCCGAGGGCTAGGGAGTCTTTCCTTTCTTCCATTTCTTCTTTCCTTTATTTTCTTTTCTTCTCCAGAAAAGCCTGACCAGGGGCTATAAGATGGCAGCCCCATCACTGGTCTTGCCTTCCTTTTGCCAGCAACCAATCGAAGGGACTGTTATTATGCTTTCAAGTCTTATACGAGAATTTTCCGGAAGGATCAAACTATTTACGCTGGAGGGAAAATTTTCTATAGGATCATAACAGGCCTTGGCTAATACTTGGAAGGAAGAAGAAGAAGAAGAAATATAGTGTAAAATTCTCATTAAAATACTTCTTGAATAGAAGCTGGCCATTGGCTATTGGTAGCACCATTTATCTGCCTTCAGACGATTAGAGAATTATAATATGAGGAAAGAAAAGTTGACGTTTGTGTCGTGTTTTGAATGAACTACATACTGGTGTGCAGAACCAGAGGTCCAGGATTTGAATCCTGGTTGAAGCATTCATTTTTCTTTTCAAAATGACTCATGACACTAGCTGCATAAGCCATGGTATGAGAATGGTCATTGTACAGTCAGAATCATAATTTCATGCTCTATGGTGAACTTCAAAGTGAGATCTCATCAATATTTTTTTCCAACATAATGAAAAATGCTGAATGTAGATTTTCAGCTAGGAGTCACCTTGAGCTAACTGTACAACACCGCTTGTCTATGATAGGCTATAGATTTTTTCCACATCTAGAAAGTATCATTGCTCTTATGGAGCAATTCTTGCTAGTAAGCATGTCCTTTTTATTTGAGAATGATTTATTAGTTAATTCATTTTAAATTAAAAATTAATTAATTTCACCTATAACTTTGTCAAGAAAGAGACTATTAATTCATGCCCCAAATGGGAGTCAATAATCAATCACGTTTAATGAATTTTCTTTTACAACCAAAGACAGTCTTTTTCACCTCAATATTTATCAAATTCTCTTTACCACTTCCTGCTTTTGTGATAAAGAAAGCTCCTCCTTTTTAATATTCTGAACAGGTCAGAGCATTATTTTGCAGTGACTGACTCTCCAACAAATACATTGAATATAGCAAATAATGAAGAGATTCCTTCGAACTACTCATTTGATAATTGTGTGATCAATAATTGTGTTTTTAAATAATGATTTTACTGAGTTGTTTACTAAAAAAATAAATCAATAAAATCTATAATGTTGGTTGTAACATACAGTAAGATGTGTTTCATTTGATAATTGTGTGATCAATAATTGTGTTTTTAAATAATGATTTACTGAGTTGTTTACTAAAAAATAAATTAATAAAATCTATAATGTGGGTTATAACATACAGTTAGAGGTGTTTCACTTGATAATTGTGTGATCAATAATTGTGTTTTTAAATAATGATTTTTACTGAGTTGTTTACTAAAAAGTAAATTAATAAAATCTATAATGTTGGTTATAACATACAGTTAGATGTGTTTTATTTTTTCTCCACTAGGGTGCATTCTTACAATATTGAAAATCCTATTTGGTAATAAATAATATGATCAAGTTGCAGTGAATGAACAAATGACACATAACCACACATTTCTGATTTGTTTTCAAACATCACCGTTTACATTAAATATATAAATATTTTAAAATACTGGTAACTATATTAAATTAAAAGATTCTTACCTCTCCTCACATTATTCTGTTAAGTAGATCGCGATTTCAGGCCTATAGCAGGCCCATCTTCAGTACACTGTTGTTGACCGGTGTTATGTCGCTCGGAAGAACCACTTCTTCTTCCCTCTGTTGGTGGACCGATGAACCTCTTGATAAGGTCAAAATTTGCGGGAACTTCGAAGTTCATAAGTTTTCCTTTGTTTTTCTGAATGTGGATCTTTTCCCAAACTGTAAGTTCCTTAGGTGTCTCTATTTGTTTAATTAGACTAGCTTTTGATTCAATTCGATGTTTTTCGTACCAAGCATGAGCAGCTACTGCTGACTTTTCCAATTCTCCATTTTTGACATTTCTAAGATGTTCCTTCACCCTTGTTTTCAAATTTCTTTTCGTTTTTCCTATATAAATTTTGTCACAATCTTTACATTTGATCTGATAAATTCCTGATTTATTTTCTTCTTCAATTTTTTCATTTTTGTTGGTTTTAATTATCCTATTAAGGCTGTATTCATTCTTAGGTGCTAATCTTATATTAAACTTTTTGAAAATTTTTTGAAATTTGTAGTGTTTCAATGGATGGTAAGTGAAGGTGCAGTAATGTAATCAACATGTCTTCCAAAACTTTCAACCAGAGGGAATTGGGAATTTTAGAAAAAGGACTTAAAACATGTGTAAACTATTCTAACAAAATTGAAGATTATGTAGCGGACGTCGAAGTAATAATAGATGATTTGGAAACAGAAGAAAAATTTTTAATCAGGAATGAATGTGGAAAAATCATAGAAGAAATCAAGGAAATTCCTAGAAACAAAACAGGACTGGGAAACATGAAAATAATCAGAGAAATCAACAACAAAAACACAATTATCACAAAAGCAGACAAAGGCAACCAGCTAGTAATTATGGATAAAGAAGATTATAGAAATAGAATGGACAAAGTTTTGGCATCTACAGAATACATTGAAGTAAAATCTGACCCACTTCCCAAAAGTATCAAAGACGTAGATAACACTTTGAAGACAATAAACAAAATTCTATCAAAAAAAGAAAAATTCAGGCTGAAGGTTTCAAACCCTAGAAATCCACAAATGCATGGTCTCCCAAAAACACACAAGGGTGGAGACAAAATGAGGCCCATCATCAACAATATAGGGTCTCCTACATACCTAATATCAAAATGGTTATGTAGTGAGTACAAGAAAATGGAAGGATTTGATAACCTCTCAACAGATAATTCATATCAACTTGTACAAAAATTAGAAAACATTCAATTAGAACCTACAGACAGACTAGTGTCATTCGATGTAATTTCATTGTTTCCCAGTGTCCCTAGAGGAACCACCATTGAGATCTTGGAACAATGGCTAAACAAAAACAAATTAGAAAAAGAAAATATAAAGGAGTTTATAATTCTTACTAAATTATGCATTGAACAGATGTTTTTCACCTATAATGGTAAATTTTATAAACAAAATTCTGGGCTTTCTATGGGAAACCCTCTTTCACCCTTTTTGGCCAATTTATACATGGGAAGTTTCGAGCAGAAAATAACAAGAGGACATCCTTTGATCTTCAAATTTTGGACCAGATACGTTGATGACGTAATTGCTATTGTCAAACAGAAACAAATTGAGGATGCTTTGAAGCTTTTGAACATCCAGAGTAGAACGATAAAATTCACCATGGAAACTGAGATTGAAAGACAAATCCCATTTTTGGATCTTAATTTAACACGAAACAAAGAAAACAGGATAGAATTTGGAATATATAGAAAGAATACTCATATAGACAACTATATTAAAGCTTCGGGTTTCAACCATTTTGCTCACAAAGAGGCAGTGTTCAATAGCTTAGCATACAGATTAGTAAATATTCCTATGAGCCCAGAAAACTATAAAAGAGAAAAAGAATACATAATTAATGTGGCAACAGATAATGGTTATGATGAAAGCATGGTACACAGGAAAATAAATAAATTCAAAAGACAAAAATTAATTAATGAAAGCACACTGATAAAACAAACAGAAAAAATAAAATTCAAGAAATTCACTTACCATCCATTGAAACACTACAAATTTCAAAAAATTTTCAAAAAGTTTAATATAAGATTAGCACCTAAGAATGAATACAGCCTTAATAGGATAATTAAAACCAACAAAAATGAAAAAATTGAAGAAGAAAATAAATCAGGAATTTATCAGATCAAATGTAAAGATTGTGACAAAATTTATATAGGAAAAACGAAAAGAAATTTGAAAACAAGGGTGAAGGAACATCTTAGAAATGTCAAAAATGGAGAATTGGAAAAGTCAGCAGTAGCTGCTCATGCTTGGTACGAAAAACATCGAATTGAATCAAAAGCTAGTCTAATTAAACAAATAGAGACACCTAAGGAACTTACAGTTTGGGAAAAGATCCACATTCAGAAAAACAAAGGAAAACTTATGAACTTCGAAGTTCCCGCAAATTTTGACCTTATCAAGAGGTTCATCGGTCCACCAACAGAGGGAAGAAGAAGTGGTTCTTCCGAGCGACATAACACCGGTCAACAACAGTGTACTGAAGATGGGCCTGCTATAGGCCTGAAATCGCGATCTACTTAACAGAATAATGTGAGGAGAGGTAAGAATCTTTTAATTTAATATTGAATTGAACCTCACAGTGATAATTCCTATATAAAAAAAAAAAAAAAAAAAAAAAGGTTAACTGGTAACTATATTTAAATAATGATTTTATTCTTAAAATAGTCCTAAAAAAGTCACTCTTGATTTTCAAATCCTCTAGATAAATTCACTCGTCACTTCGTGACTTGTGAATTTTTCGATGATTTGGAAATCACTCATGACATTTCTTATGAAAAATATGATTATGGAACTTATAATTATGAAATAATTATTTAATAACGTTTAGGGGGTGAACTCATTTATCAGAACAGCAGCTAGTGGAGATGCAACTGAGCCATCCTCTTTCAGTGAAACTTGTTTTGTCAGATACACATAATAGTTATCTAAATTTACATTAGAATGATCATGATTTAGATTTTAGTAGCAGTAGTGAAGATAATTGTTCCATAAACTTATATTGATGCTATATTTATGATAGAAGGAGAAGAGAAGATATATTTTCATCTCCGTAACATAGTCTGCGACTTCAAGTGGCAACATCGTTCCCATAATAGCAATACTCTTTTCTAGATATGAAGAATCCTATAGACAAAATAAACAAGCTCCGGATAGCTCCTCTCTATATGTCTTCTATTAGTGTATGTATTATAACTTCATATTGTTTGGTGTTGTGAAAAGTGTGATTTTATTGAGGTTAAAAATATTTCAGGTTAACAACAAGTATACACGAACTGGAAGAATTCCGCGATATGATGAGGTAACCCCAAGGCAACTTGTGGCGTTACTAACCAGTACATCACATTTGAACCAAAAAGTTAAAGTAAGATAACATGGAAAGAGGTACCTGCTGATTCATGTATGCTCTCTGTTGGTGTGCATGTCTGTCTTCCTGTAGGCTTTATTTTCTGTTTCATTTGACGTAAATTATTTGAACTTTATGATGTGTTATGTTAGCTTCAACATATTATTATGTTTATGAATGAAGAAATGATTGGGATAGGGTTACCATACATCCTCTTTTTATCAGATATGTTTTTTGAGGTTAAAAAAGTGCCCTGATGCATTTTTTAAAAAAAGACTAAATTTTCATCAACATTTAAAGGAAGTGACACTATGAGGTTTATTTTAATTAATAATTGAGTTAGAAGAAAAACTTCAGTTGACGTAACAGTCCTTTGAGGACTATGACTTGTCAGCATGATGATGATGATGATGGAGTTGGATTGAACTTTTATAGGAAAAATCATTATGAGGCTAATTTATAATTTAAATTAAAACTCTTTATACCTCACCTCATATCTAGTCTTCTAATTATACCGGTTTCAAGACCTAGGTGGTTTCATCTTCAGTAATATTTTGACTGATGTTATGTCGTTCAAGAGAACTGCTTCTTGTATAATTAGAAGACTGGATATCAGGTGAGGTATAAAGAATTTTAAATTTAAATCTTAATTTGAGTTAGAATTTAACACTGCACCTCATAATTCTAGATTTCGGTATAGTAAATCGACAATTATGAGGTGAGATGTTAAATTCTAATTCAGTTATTAATTAAATGACTAAATGCTTTTTTTTCTTTTAAACCATCACTGATAGCTCAGTGTTTAGAGCACTGGTATACAGAACGAGGGACATTGGGTTCAAATCCTGATTTAGGTATATATTTTTCTTAAAATTTAAAATAAAATTCTTTTTACCTCACCTTATATCCTGTAACTTTAGTGGTTACATCTTCAATATTTACACGATCAATGTTCTGTCATCCAGGAGTACCCCTGCTTCTTATTTCATCTGTTGATGGACCAAAAACCTCCCAATCAAATCAATGTGTCACATTCAGTACCAGGCACTGAGCAGGGCATTTAAACCCACAGGCCAGCCATTTAAATACCCCAGCTGCCCTTTTCGTGGCACTTCAGAAAATGGACCATTATTCACAAACTATTATTCCTAGAAAATTCAAATTTTGTACATACCTAAAGAAGATATCCTAGTAGGATTTGATGGTGAAATAACATGGGTGATTGACATCATATGGTATCGGCGTATCAATTTCAGGAAGTGGAAGTTCATCTTCACTTTCACTTTGTGAATCTTCTAATTCAGGAATCAGTTCATCACCTGAGTCATCATTATACAAAATATTCACTAATTCTTCTTGAGTGAGATATTTTTCTTTCGCCATGGTTTCACTCACGCACAAACAACAGTGCAATAACGAGAAACATATACGACTGCATTGGAGCAAGTTTGGGTGAACGAATTCCATGTGTTGTTTGTTTTAAAAATAAAAGGGGATTCACCAAGGTTAAACGTGTCAAACGGGAATAGAAAATGTACATTTACATGCCATCTATGATCTCCAAGACATACTAAGCCAACACAATATTTAGGTGCCAAATATAAATGCGGTTTGTTCTTGCCACCTTTTAAAAGAGTTAACTGACCGACGGCCGCATACACGATAGTCTCTTTAAACGCCTTAACTGGTTTATGGTACTGAATGTGTTAAGTTTTTAATAGTTCAGTATAATATTCTTTTATTTAAAATTAATGTTGGGAAGTAAACATTATGAGGTAATATTCATTCAACATTGGTCGGAGTAAATTTTAAAAACATACCTCATAATTTTTACGATACCATGGTTTCAAATGGGATCCCATCCATCTTCAGTCACAGCTCCGACTGATGAAATTCTTCCGTCATCAACATCTTCTGAGTTGCCATTTATGGTCAAGTTTAAAAACTTTGTAATTAAATTTTGTTCGTTGGAAATATCAGAATTCAGAAGAATAAACATAGATTGATGAATTTTGTTATTCCTATGAACAAAATTGAATTTCAAAGTTTATAAACTTGACCATAGATGGCAACTCAGAAGATATTGACAGCAGAAGAATTTCATCAGTCAGAGTTGTGACTGAAGATGGATAGGATCCTATTTGAAACCATGGTATTGAGAAAAACACAAAATTTATAAGGCCAGTATTTAAAATTGACTCTGACCAATGTTAAATATATTCTTCTCTACAAATAAAATTTGACTTTTGGTGAGAAGTGATATATTAAATATGTAAGATCAAAATAAGCTTCACTGGCTATAAATATGGTGTTAATTCCCAATAAAGTCTTCTTGTTAAAGAAACCTTCGTGGCGTGTAGAGTGAAAAATTCATAGCTTCGGCGTGCAGGAATTCGTATAAATGAGAGAAATAATATTAATTTGAATTGGAAGCCTGGCAGCATAGTGGTTTAGAGTGCTGATATATAGAACCAGAGATATCGGGTTCGAATCCTGATTCAGGTGTATATATTTTCTCTTCAAATAAAATTTGTCTTTCGGTGAAAAGTGATAAATTTAATAAGTAATCATCATCAATATCTTTATTTTCATTGGATCTTTACACTTACATGTCGATCATATCAGAAATCTCCAGCGATGTTTTCTCTGTGCATTTGTTCCCATTTATAACCCTACTTTTCAAGCTCTATTTAATCTGTTCTTCCCTTGTTCTTTCTGCCTTTCATTTCTATCTCCATAACTTTCCTTCATATTCTTCTTTCCTCCATTATTTTTTTTAGCAATTTGAACTATTTTAATCTCATTTTTCATATTACTTCTGGAAATGTTTGTATTCCAGTTGAATCTCTAATAAGTTAATTTCTAATTTTGTCCTTTTTTTAGTCTTATTTTCAATACTACTCAAAAATTTCATTTCATTTCTTCAATTCTCCTTTGATCTTTTTCATCATGGTCCAGATTTTAGCACCATATACAACTAAAGACTTATAATAAACTAACAAATCCACTGGAGGTATTGAACCCAGAGGTTCATGACAATGCAGACGCATGCTTTCTCTCTGTTTTCCTATGAGTTCCCATGTTCCTCTTTCATTCCCTATTTGTGCCACGTGTTCTGCCCATTGCAGTCTATGAGACTTAACCATTCTTATTGTATTAGGAAGCATTTCTTTTCTAGGAAATGAGTTTTTTTTAATCAGATATCGGCTTCAAATCAGCTTTGAAAAATCATGCAATTTATTAATGCACAATATTAGTAGTTATTGTACTATTTGGATAATTTTTCCTAGCTCTTATTCTAAATATTTTACATTTATTCATGCCGTCATAAATTTATAAGATGACAATTTTCTTAATGTCTTTGCAAAATCAGATGTCTTCACCAAAGCACATGTAGATGTTGGATTCTGAAAGAAATTTGTCTCAAATGTCCTTTCTTTTCCCATGTTGGATGTATGGTAACCCTAGAAAGGCAAAAATCATCTTATATTTTGTTATACCATAAAATATTATACGTACTATTTAATTTATTTTTGTATTTAAATTTAAATGTATTGGTATATATGTGAATGATAGGAAATATCTGGGTGGCATGCTCAAGGATTTGCAGGTTCAAACTTGGCCCAGTCAGTTGATGGTATTGATAGATATTATTTTCCCATTCGTTACCTTAACATTTGGCTTAACAAACTTTGGTGGTCTGTCTTTGTTATTGCTCACTGTCAATAACCAACATTTAATGTCATCTCTTGAAGAAACGACACTAAAATAATGTATTGTAAGCCTCTTGGTCCAAATAACAATCAGTCATATAACTAAACATAATAAGTTTGGTCTTATTATTCTTACCTCATATAGTTGTTTGTATTAGACATATGTTTCAATATGCCTAAATAAACTATTAAAAACAACAAAAATGAAAAGATTGATGATAGTAAAAAGTCAGGGATACATCAAATAAAATGTGCAGATTGTGATAAGATATACATAGGAAAAACAAAGAGAAATTGAACCATTAGAACCAAAGAACACATAAGAAATGGTAAAAAAGGGAGAGTAGAAAAATCTGCAGTATCTGCTTATGTTTGATCAGAAAAATATAAAATAGATGTAAATACAAAACTATTAAATCAGTTAGAAAACACAAATTAACTCACCATATGGGAAAAAATCTACATACAGAAGAACAAGGAGAGAATAATGAATTTTGAAATTCCCGGGAGAGGAACCTAATTAGCAAGTTCTTTGTACCACAGAAAGAAGGAGCAGGAGTTGAGATCCAGTTCTAATTACTAGGGAAAAATCAGTCTGCACCAACTGAAGATGGGGCTAACATGTCTTGAAACATATGTCTAATAGGAACAACTATATGAGGTAAGAATAATGCAGACCAAAATTATTTATTAAGTAAAACTTCATAATGTTACTTTCTATTGTATTTTCAAATATAACTAACATATTATTGGGGATGACATTGAGCAAAATATTCAAAACATAAGCCAACATTAACCTAATGAATGGGACCACAATACCAAATACTTAGATTTAAGGTTTTACAGTGATTACTGTATTGTTGGCCTGCAACAAAAAACATTGTAACTCCATAATTTTAAAAAAATTAGGAGAAAGAAGAAACCTTATTAACTGGTTGATTTTTAAGATTTTTACATCAAATTCTGTTATATTTTAAAATTAATTTCTGAAAAGTATTACACCAGAGTTGCGAGTTCTTGAGTCAAGATTAGAGCAGGCGAAACCTCATTATTCCACCCTGCTGGAGATTCAGGATTTTGGGACTGAGGTTAATAGCTGGTTTTGTAATCTTTAATAAACAGCAGCAAAATAATCTTCGAGTTTCAAGACTTTAACAGCACGCAGATGATGCCTTTGCTTATCGAATAATGCAAAAGGCAAGAATAGAGTTATGAGGTTTTGATTACCGGCCGACAATATGCAAATCAATATTTTTAAATTAGGGGTTGGCAAAGTTAGACTTTTTTTTTTATGGAAAATGCCAGACAAATGAAGGAAAACTAATTTTTCCTGATAAAATTATGTAATTACTTATTTTAGGAATTCACACTATGTGGTATATTCAGTTAGGTAAAATTTTTATCACTCACCTCAATTTTTTTTGAGTGATAAAATTTTACCTAAACAAAATGATGTAACATTCATAAGATATAAACTTAGAATTTGGAAGAAATGCTACTAATTTTAAAATAGAATTGTTTAAAATTAAATGTGTTTACTATATCAGGATCACAGACATAAAGAGATAGACTGACAATAGGTCATTTAGGGATGAAGAAGGAAGTTGTTCCAAGCAATTATATTACAAATCTTAATTTTCCAATATGGTTCCAATCCATTTCCATTCACTAATAAATAACTTATAACAAAAGTGTAATAAACAATAAATCGGCCTTGGTGGACTAGTGGTTATGCTCCTTGCCTCTGATCCCAAGGGTCACAGATTCAAATTTAGCTATGGTTTCAAACCGGCTGCAGTCGATGGAGTTTTATAGGATGGAAAAATCAAGGAGCAAGTCCTACGGGAGGGACTTTAAGCCATTGGTCCCGAGTCTGAAGATTTTCAGGCTTGTAAAAGATCCTTAAGCCTGAATAAAGAGGCCTCTAAGCAAAATTTACTGACATCGACATCCTAGTAATATCTTAGTATTACTAAGATGTTAGATGTCTCATTGGGTCGGTGTGTTGACCACATGCTATCCATGACATCATTGAGCAAATAAGGTACCTAAAAATTAACCTGGTCAGACCTTACAAAGGAAAGGCTATGGCTCAACAATGGGCTATGCCATTAAAAAAACAATAAATATGAAGTGAGGTGATTGATATTTTTAAGAAGTAACACTAAGAATCCAGGTTGAAAACCCCAACTATATTGGCTGGTGGATCTGACATACTGATCACATATCACCCCTATACTGGCCAGATGATTATCCACTTCTGTAAATTACAAGTGGATGTGAGGCCAGCAGTTGGATGGTAGGTCATGGACCTTCTAGACTTGTTGCGCTAGTCCGGTGGTCTGGGGGTTATGTTCTTTGCTCTAATCCCACGGTTACAGTGTTAAGCCAGGATTGGGAAGATGGATTTTTTAGGATAGATAAATCCAAGAGACAAGTGCTCCGGGAGAGACTTTAAGCTGAGAGTCCCCAAGTCTGAAGATTTTCAGGCTAGTAAAAGAACCTCAAGCCTAAATTGGAGACTCTGATCAAAATTGAATCGGCCTTTCGCATCCAAGTATTGCATTAATTAATAGGAGTTCGAATATTCACGACTCAGCTCATATTTGTAGATTTGTTGAAAACCAAGATTTCGAAGCGTTATGCATCATATCAATTCTTTCCAACTGTTGAATTGACGGTTGGTGATCCTGTAGATAGATTTCTGCTCCCTCTGTTGGCTGACCAATGAACTTCCAAATCAAATTTTTTTCTCCAGGAATTTCAAAATTCATTGATTTCTTTTTATTTTTGTGGATGTAAATTTTATCCCAAATTGTGAGTTCTTTAGATTTATCTAACTATTTCAGTAATTTGGCTTTTGCTTCGATTCTGTGTTTTTCTGACCATGCATGTATAGCTATCACAGATTTTTCTACTTCCCCATTTTTAACATTTCTGAGGTGTTCTTTCAATCTTGTATTCAATTTCCTTTTTGTTTTTCCTAAGTATATTAAATACCTTAATTATTATGAGTTAGGGATTTTGACTCATCTCATATTTTTTTATTTTCTTGCAGACTATAGTTTCTCCACATATATATGTCATTTTCAATGCTTCCTAACTATTCCTTGACTCATAATTATTCAAAGAAACCTCATAGTGTTTACTTCCTACAAATAACAAATTAAATATCTTATATAAACTCTAAATCTGAAAATTTTTGGGTTGGATTTGAGGTTCATGCCTTCAAATCCATATGTTTTAGTACACACTTTATATTAGCTTGACCTGTTATCTACGTAGCGGAATCTTTCAATACAATTTACACCCACTTAAAAACATTGTATCGACTTGAAACTTTGTACATTTGTAAAGGACCAATGACAATACAATAATTTACCTGAAACCTATTTCAAAGGACATTTTATCCATTTTCAGCTAAAAACCGGTTTTTGAGATGACTCTTGGAAGTATTACATATTCACTCCTGGTTTTGGCCAGAAGAATCTCACAAAAAAATCCTATTCACTGGACCTTTAAACTCCATTATTTTATTTATCATTTAAAAAGTGACACTATGAGGTTGATTTTAAATAATATGATTTAGAAAATACACAACTCACCTCATATTTGTTGTTTCTTGAAGACCCTGGGTTTTGACACTCTAGTGTCATTGTCAATTCTTTCTAACTGTTGGATCGGCAGTTGGTGATCTTGTAGGTTGATTTCTGCTCCCTCTGTTGGCTGACCGATGAACTTCCAAATCAATTTTTTTTCTTTTTCCCCGGGAATTAAAAAATTCATTATTTTCTTTCTTTCATTATCTTATCTCTATTTTTCTGGATGTAAATATTCTCTTGAACTGTGAGTTCTGTTGGTCTTTTCAATTGTTCCAGCAGTTTTTTAAATAACCAATTCAATTTCTTTGACTATTTGACTTATACCCCAAATGGTAGTCAATGACCAGTCACATTTGAATGAATTTTGTTTTACAACCAATGACAGTCATGTTTCATCTTGCTCTTTATCGATTTCTCTTTATCAGCTCCTGCTTTTGTGATAAAGAAAGCTCCTCCTTTATAATATTCTGAACAGGTCAGAGCATTATTTTCTCCAACAAATACATTAAATATAGTAAATAATGAACATTCCATGATTTTACTGAGTTGTTTACTAAAAACATAAATGAATAACCTATAATGTTGATTATAATATACAGTTTGATGTGTTTCATTATTTCTCCACTAGGGTGCATTCTTACAATATTGCGATCCTATTTGGCAATAAATAATAAGATGTGAATATACATAACCTCACATTGCTGTTTACATCAAATATACTGTATAAATATTTTAAAATACCACTAACTATATTTAAATAGTGATTTTTGAGTAAACAGCTTAATTTTATTCGCTAAACAGTCCTAACGCTAAACAGTTCTTGATTTCCAAATCCTCTAGATAAATTGGAAATGATAAAGTACCGCATGGTATACTTCATATAAATTTTAAAATAAAATTAATAATATTTACAGTTTCATCTTAACATGTGTGTTAAAATGGAAATCAGACTTCCCAGCAAACTTCCATCTCCACTTCATGCTTCACGAAATCCGATGCTATGAGATAGGGCATTGCCAGTCTATCTCTTTATGACTGTGTTCAGGACTTAAATGCAGATGTGAACTGATTTTTATACAATTATACACAATTCTCTTTGCTATTTTTTATGTTTTTATTGAAATATTTCACTTATATTAAATGGAAAATTAATATTTTAAGAGAAAATTTTTTATATCTGAAGAGAAAATTATAATTATGTGCTCTTACTGCGGTTTGAACCCAGGACCTTTAGCTTTCTAAGCCAATACTGAGCTATCTGAGCACTCCAATCTAAACACAAATTTTTCTCTTATATACACTGTTAATTCCCGAGTGCCAAATGCTGTGAAACCTTTGCTTTAATATTGCAAATAGCAGCTTCTTTATTAAGAAGACCAATTATTGGGAATTTTACATTACACTCTTTATTAAGAAGACCATTCGGCCACGGTGGACTTGTGCTTATGTTCCTTGCCTCTGGTCCCGAGGGTCGCAGGTTAAAACCTGGCCGGGGTCGATGGATTTTTTTAGGATGGAAAAATCCAAGGAGCCAGTCCTCCGGGAGGGACTTTAAGCCGTAGGTCCCGAGTCTGAAGATTTTCAGGCTTGTAAAAGATCCTTAAGCCTGAATGAAAAGGCCTCTAAGCAAAATTTACTGAATTTTCCCGTCCTAGTACTACCTTGGTTTCCTAGATGTCAGTATGAGGCAGAACGCTGACCACGGACCACTCAAATGACATCTATACGAAAACAAGTGTAACTAAATTAGTATGGTTCAAGTTCTTCCCTGTAGGGAGAGAGCGTCTAAATCTCTGTTAAGGGAAACATGGACTTACATGATTACAAGAAGATTAAGAAGATCAATTATTGGGAATTTTACATTACAATAATGTAAAATTCCCATAATTGGTCTTCTTAATAAAGAAGCTGCCATTTGCAAGATCGAAGTAAAGGTTTTGTAGCATTTGGCGCTTGGGAAATTAACAGTGTATATAAGAGAAAAATTTACATTTAGATTGGAATGCTCAGATAGCTCAGTTAGTAGAGTATTGGCCTAAAAAAGCCAAAGGTCCTGGGTTCAAACATCAGTCTGAGCATATAATTTTTCTCTTCATATATGATTTATTCATCATTGAGGTGTATGAAATGAATAATACAAACATAGAAAATTTTTAGCCTAAACCGGGATTTGAACCCAGGATCTCTGGATCTCTGTTCCAGTGCTTTGTCCATTAAGCCATCTAGGCTCCTGATTTAGTTAGAAATTTTTCTCTTACTTATACAATCCCATATGTTTGATTTCGAGCACATTCGTTCTAAACGCATTCTAAGTAGCTTCTTATTCAAGAACAATTTTTAATGGGATTTTAATGTTACTTTTACAGCTAGTATAGCTTCATTTCTGTCTAAATCAGGACCCTAGGTAGCTTAATTTATAAATTTATAAAGCACTGGAACAGAGATCCAGAGATCCTGCATTTTTTTGTTTCTTAAGGAACATTATTCAAAATGTGTTGTTTATGAGTCCTCTGCATTTAGCAAGGTGCTTGGTAGTAAGGTTCAGACTTTGAATAAAAATAATTATACACAAAATAATTAAAGAGCATCATTAAATATATTACTACCTACCTATAGGCCTAACCCCCCAGAAATGTAATAGGAATTCTTAATTACTGTGTTATTTCTATTTTTCAGTATGTCAGTTGAGTATCTTGTTGCTTTGTTATAATTTAGTAATTTTATTTGAAGTACTTATAATTTATTTTTGCAATAATTTGTTAAAAAATCACTTGTAGATATAAATTATTCTTGTTTTCTAGTATTTTTATTTCTGTACATGTACAGAATGGAATAGTGCTTTGTCAACAAACCTTCAATTTGTTCAGGAATGTTGACAGAGTTTTTTGATATAAGGAATCCATGGTCTGTGGTGACATTTTACAGATTAATGTGTTGTTGATATGTTAGACAAGTAGCATGTCTTTTGATGGATTACAGAGAAAAATTTAAACTTAATCAAGCAATTATCATGAAGTAGGTAACTGTAAAAATCATGAACTATCAGAACTTATAATATCACAGTATTGTACAACTAGGAACTCACAAGAACGCGAGCATGGCATGAAGAGAGGGAGGCTGTTATCACTGTGAATTCCCGGTGCATGCAGTTCTATGCATTGAACCCTGTTAATCATTTACTAACTTTCTGCTCTTTTCTTCAACAGTTATGTTATGAATCTAGTTTCTTCTTCATTATAGTGTTTATAAATATTGTTTTATTTTCCATATGTTGCCGTTACTAAAATTGTTTCATTTTCATTACAGTATTTATAAATATTGTGTTTTATTCATAATTAGGAGAATTTAAACAGATATATGGTTCAATAAGAAGATATTTGAGAAATAAGACCACAAGGGAAACTCATTTGAAATTTTACAAACAGTAGCCATTCCAATGTTAACATACGGGTCTGAGATTTGATCTATGATAAACATAAAATTGAGATAATTGAAATGAGATTCCTGAGATCCATTGCAGGTGTATTTTAATCAATCAAAAGAAAAGTCAAGACATCAGAAATTAATTACAAGTATATAATATAAACGAGAAAATATACAGAAATATTGTTTGAACAAGTAGAAAGAATGCCAAATAATCGTTTATTAAAACACATATTTTATTAAAGATCTCAAGGCCAAAGAAATGTAGGAAGACCAAAACGATGTTGGAAGGATGACCTGTAATATATTGTGCAGCGGGAAGTGGAACATACCTTGAAGATGATGATGTGTTTTAATTGTTCAAAAATGTGGCTAATATTTTTAGGACACATAGTACTAAGATGCATGTGATAAAAATGTTATGTCTCTACTATTATGTCACATGTCAGCTCTTAGGTGTATACATATAACACAGGATAGCATAATATTTAATTTTAGGAAGTGATATTTTTGAGGTTATTTTAATTTTATTATTTTTAGTCTGATCGGCTTACCTCAATATTAATGTTGAACAAATCTACATTAAGGTAAGATGATCAGACTAAAAATAATATAACAGAATAGCATGCTACATGTCTAACATATTAGTACCGGTACATTATTGTATAACATATATAAGTATTTATTGAACAACTTTTAGGCCATGGTCTTGTGGTAGCTATATGTATGTATGTACTAGTAATAGTAGTAGCAGTAGTAGTAGTAGCAGTAATGTAATTCCCAGGATCTTGGATGATTTCCTTCTTGCTTCCCAGTATAATTTTGTTAAAGGTGTGCATGTGTGTGTGTGTGTGCTCTAATGTCACCCCTACTGCACTTTATGTGCTTCAGGTTCTGCACTGGACAGATAGATGGCATTAATGTGGTCTATTTTCAATTTACTCACCACTTTGACAGACCACTTTACATAAATGATGGTATTCTTGTATCGTTACAGAGAGTTGTGTTGTATGAGTGCATGTTTATGTTTGTGTAGTTTAAAATGTGTTGTATGATGAAGAGAAGGGAGAAGGTGAAACCCGGTGCTGGCACGTGGTCTATTCCTATTGAAAAGCACCAAGGGGGCCATCAGGTTTAACGTCCCCATCTGACAGAATATAGCCTGACAGTACCTTATGCCTTCCAAACATATGTACTGTGGAGGGGTTTGATATTTAATGCAGGAAACTGGTGCACAATCTAGTGACTAAAAATTGTACACTACCACCTCTCCTGGCTCCGATATTGAAAATGTTGGAATTAAATTTAATTGGGCAGCATTATGCATCAACCGGCTATATGCCATTATGTAAGTTTTGAGAAAAATGTGTTTAAAGTTTAAGTCAGTCTTCATTATTTATTGTAGTGCCAAACTAACAATACTGGATATTATAAGTTATTTTTCTTATTTGACAGATATGCATCAACAATCTAAGAGCAAGAACATTTGGTGCTTAGCTGCATGATGCAAACTTTAGATTGCAAAATTTAGATTACCATTCATGAAGATCCGGTTTCATACCCATTTGTTGCAAAACTATAATCTCTGATAGGACTGATGGTGTTTACTTTTTCTTTAATAATAAGGTATATTTTTATAGATATGGTGCTAAAAGTGTGCGTACACTTACTTCATGAGCCAGTGCAACAGATGCATCAAAATCTCATTACTTAAAAAGGCACTTAGCCAGTTGATGCTTAACATTGTCCAATTTAACAATTAAAATTTTCAACCCTGCTGGGTATCGAACCCAGGCCCACTAGTCCGGAAGCAGGCATGCTACCACCTGAGCAGCATGGAAAACTGTTTTTTTTGGTAAAGATTGACTCAGAAATTTTGAAGTGCAGAGAATTTTATGATTATATGGGTGCGAAACATGGACTCTTACTTTAAGGGAGGAAAGGAGATTACGAATATTTGAGAATAAAGTACTTAGGAAAATTTTTGGGCCAAAGAGAGATGAACAGACAGGTGAATGGAGAAGATTACATAACAATGAACTACATGGTCTTTATAGGAGACCAGATATAATAAGAAGAGTTAAGTCTTGTAGACTGCAATGGGCAGGACATGTTGCACGTATGGGGAATGAAAGGCGTGTATGGAAACTTCTTGTAGGAAAGCCAGAGGAAAAATGCCCAGTTGGTAGACCAAGAATGAGGTGGCAGAATAACATTAACTATGATTTGAGGAAAGTAGATTATACAGGGAATGATTCAAAAGCATTAGCTCTGGATAGGGATGTATGGAGAGCTTATGTCCGTGCGGCCATGAACCTACGGGTTTGATAGTGCCAGTAAGTAAGTAAGAGAATTTTGTGATATGATCTCCATTCAAGATTGAACTATTCTCTTTACATAACACATAAATTGGAGTTCTGTATATTGGTATCTTATTTAAATGGGCTGCCGAGCAATCATAACAGTTCTTAAGCACTCTTCATGTCTTGGTGAATCAAGCACTGGAATTTGAATTATAGTTGACTATTATTTATTCATGGTGTTGGTATCAGCAAGTGTTAATTTGTGATCTTATTATCTTGTTTATTAGATGCACCCATACCTCATAAATGATTGTTGAGTTTGTGAATAGAACATGTTAAGCAAAATCTTTGAACCCTGTGACTGACCTACAGTGGCTCTGCTAACTACTGGGACCAGACCTGCTGTGATCAGGTATAAGAAATTCTGGAAATACTTTACAACATGTGATGCAAAACATTTTTCTAAGTTGCAACCATATACCATGCGCATGCCAACAGATGCAAGGCGGTTTACACTATGGAATCACAGGATGCAGCCAACATATACATGATATTTGAACTCGTGTCTCCAAACAAACCTAAAAGCTAACCTAATCCAATTTAAGTACTCTAACCTGTGAAAGTCCAACCTAAAAGTTAACCTAACCCAATTTAAGTACTCTGACCTATGAAAGAATGCACATTATTTTATTTAGTGTAAGTTAATTAGTACAGACTCTATGTTGGCTGCACTGGAACACAGAATATTCGTTAAAATCAATATGGCTGCCGCGTCTTCATGTAGTTCAATATCATGAAAAAATATATTCAAATAATAATTAGAAAACATGTAAAAATCTTTGTAAATGGTGGGAAATAATTTGAAAAATGAAATCCTTAAGAATAAAATTTGGCAGGAGTTTATAAAGGAATTAATAAAGTCATGTCACAGGTTATAAAGTTTAGCCGAAATTCTATTGTCACAGGGGATTGACAATACTGTATATCGATGTTCTTATTATTAATTTCATACATCTCAATGATGGATAAATCATATTTGAAGAGAAAAATTATATGCTCAGACCGGGACTTATATGATTTATCCATCATTGAGATGTATGAAATTAATAATAAGAACATCGAAAAAAGCCGTACTGGCATTTATAATGTAATGTATAATTCCCAAATATGTCTTCTTAATATAGAAGCCACCATTTGCAAAGATAGAAGCAAAGGCTTCATAGCATTTGGTGGGCGGGAATTACAACATATATAGAGAAAAATTTGCGTTTAGATCGGTACTTGCTCAGGTAGCTCAAATGGTAGAGCACTTGGACTAGAAAACCAAGGTTCCCGGGTTCAAGTCCCGGTCTGAGCATATAATTTTTCTCTTCAAATATGAATACTGTATATCTCTGAATGTAAGGTGCATCCCAACTTGAAGGTGTAAGAAATTTAAAAAAAAATTGAATACAAAGTTAACCTCAAAATCAGAGATATACGACAGAAAAGCAAAAAGTTACGATCCGATCACGAAAATATGTACTGTATACCATAACAAGTTTAATTTTTTGGCTTCTGTTAGCTATACTGTTTTTTTAGAGTCTCTACCAAGCATGCATTGTCGAAAGCTCTCCCTGAGAACAATAAGAATTTGTTACCAATATACCGGTAACTAATAATAGAAAAGAAAAATTCCTTTAAACTTATTAATTTTGTAAAATGACATTGTATATGAATGTCGGTAGTTTGAATACCTACAGCAGTTTAATAAAAAAAAGTCCATTTACTCTACAATATCAGTTTGTGGTATCTGCAAAATGTTTCCTTTCCATGACCTAAAATTTTGTAATTTATATGTGACTATAAAGCACACGCGAATATGAGGCTCAGCCTAATTTTGAGGACCCAATAATTCAGTTAAAGGTGCACCTTAAATTCGGAAATGTACAGTAAAGAGAAGAATGTACATAAAATACAACTTGTTTTTAAAATTCAATAAATAAAAAAAAATCAGCCTTGAATTTAATCTAAAATGATCATTGACAAGAAAAAACTTTGAAACCATAAAATGTGGAACATATTTAAAATAAAATGTTCAGCTATATAAAACTATTGTGTTATATTTTAAATTAACACTTTTCAGAATTGGATATAGTTTTATTTTAGAAAGAAAAATTATTAATAGTGAGTGGAGAACATATTTTTAATAACTCACCTCATACAATTTCAAATTTATTTGATTTAAGACCATTGGTTTCGAATGAATTTTTCATTCATCTTCAGTTTATTTTCATGACTCCAAAAATTGAAGATGAATGAAAAATTCATTCGAAACCAATGGTCTTAAATCAAGTAAATTTGAAATTGTATGAGGTGAGTTATTAAAAATATGTTCTCCACTCACTATTAATGATATAACCTCATAATGTTTACTTCCCAACATTAATTTTAATACAAAGAAAAATTATGTTCGAACCAGGAGTTGAACCCTGGATCTCTGACTGCATGTCAGTGTGATAACCGTTACTTACAATTGTATAAGTGGAAAGATTGTTTATTTTTTATTTCACTCACCTCATACTTCATAACTCCTCGCAAACCCAGGGTTTCGTCACAAATGATGAGGTGAGTGAAATAAAAATAAACAATATTAAAAAACCTCATAGTGTTATTTTCTATCTACATAACTTAATAAAGTAGAAAGAAATTTGACATTCCTGTCGAAAGTTTGAATGGCATAATGGTTATAGCACTGACGTGTAGAGTCAAAGTTCCAGGGTTCGACTTCTGGTTCAATCATAATTTTTCTTTCTAAAATAAAATGTAAAGATATAACTATTGATCATGTGTTGCAATAGTGGCACAACTCAAACAAGTTTTGAGATAAATGAGGTTAAAGTTTTTCTTACCTCTTAAAGGCAAAAATCATATGACCTACACATCTGCCATTTGACGGTGAAATATTGAACTAATCGACATACCACTGTTGCTGAAGGGAAGAAGAGTATTTTAAGATGATGAAAAGTGCACTAAATCAAAATAACAACTTTGTAATTGTGCCACTATTGCAGCCCATGAGCAATAGGATGTTTTCTGAAATATGTAAAAATATGTACTATGATCTGAAATATGGACAAATATGGAAAAAACAAAAGCATCTTAAACCACTCCAAATATCCTAATTTGTAAATATAAAATGAAATTTTAACTTTAATTACTAATGTAAAAACAAATATGTATTTACATAATCCTAGCCCTGGTGACAACCATTGCCTACAGAGTTGTAAGAAAGTATATGTAGAGAAAACTAAAAGGAGAAATATTGGAAATGGTGAAATTGAAAAATTGGCAATTGCAGCTTATAGTTTGGTAGAGAATCATGTAATTGGAAGAGAAACTAAACTTTTGAAACATTTAGGGTTGTATGCAAATACATTAGTCTCTACTCAAATTACTTCCAATCACTGGTGAGCTGACTCACCGTGAACAATTTCTGAGATCAAATTAACGGTCATGCATGAAAGTTGATGTTTTCGTAATATTGGCAACGAATTACCCAGAATTCTCAGCGATAAAACCACTTCCGTTATTTTTGTCTGCTATAGAGAAACGCATTTACGCTTGCGTCCCGCAAATAATACCGTATACAACGACGTCTGCATCGCGCAATATTACGCCGATTCTCCTGTTCTTCCAGTTGAATTCTTTGGTAGACTCTATCAAATTCCTCTTCTCCGGGTATACCGAAAACATGATCGAAATCTTCAAGGTCCAACATCTTGGATAAAGCTGCAAAGGTTTCAAACTACATCGGTTACCATCGGTTCCCTTCGGGATTTTCACGATAAGTTTCTATCTTGAGCTATGATCTTAAGCTACCTCGTCAGGTAGCTTACAATTATTATCGCATGAATAGATTTCTGAGTAAGCAAAATGTATTTGGATAAAACTTTCTCAGCAGAGAATGCCTTTTACTGTTTAATGCGTTCAAACATTCGACCCTTAGAGAAGCTTTTGGAAGTAACCGTTTGTGATAAGATATACATTCAGAAGAACAAATATAGATCCATGAATTTTGAAGTTTCCAGCAAGCAAAATTTAATCTCTAATCAATACTTCTAAAGTTCATTGTAAAACATCATTGAGGTTATATAATAAAATATGAAAATATTAAAATAAGTATATATAAATATAAATAAATTAAAATAAGTACCTGATATAGTAGTCTTCCTCAATTAAATTAAATTTCGGTTTGAAAAACTTTGTCAAGTAGTTAAAAACTATGTAGGCCTTTCAGAATCATGTTCCATCTTCTGCATTTTATTTGATATAAAATTATTAGTACCAAATGAAATGCAGAAAATGGAACATGATTCTGAAAGGCCTACATAGTTTTAAATACTTGACAAAGTTTTTCAAAACAGAAATTTAATTTAGTTGAGGACGACTGATATCAGATACTTATTTTAACATTTTTATCTCTAAGTTCATAAAATTGGCACCAGATGGCAATTTGGAAGATGCTGTTAACGGCAGAATTTCAACAGTTGGAGTTTTGGCTGATGATGGAGGCTAAGGCCTATGAAATTGGTACCATGAAAATATGGAACTTATGAGGAGAGATAAAAAAAATGTATCCAACTGAATTTATAAACTAATTTATCAGATTTTCTCCTTCAGTATCTCTATTTATCACTAAGGCTAGGATTTGTGTATAATTACATATTCTTTCCCTTTATTTGTGTATAGATTTAAAAAATCAGGGGAGTGACTGTGTTGGGGTGCATGGCCATTAGTTTAATGTGAAAAGTCTATGTAAGCCAGCCACTTTTAGCACATTGGAATGTATTATAAACAAGACATTGATTCATAAGTTAATTATAGGAAATAACATTATGAGGTTCTTCAATTAATGACTGTTTTGATTCTTATCTTACCTCATATTTCATATTTTTCTAATGATGGAACTGCAGTTTTCAAGAGGCATCCCTCTCATCATCAGCCAAATCCATGACTACCAGATTTTTGTTTGAATCTGCATCAGTGTTGATTTGATGAACCTTGAGATCAGGTCCCGTTCACTGGGAATTTCAAAATTCATGGATCTAAATTTGTTCTTTTGAATAAATACTTTTTCCCAAACTGTCAATTTCAAAAGTTTTTCCAAATGTTTTAAAAGTTTATCCTATAGTCGTGGATTCGGCTGATGATGAGAGGGATGCCTCTTGAAAACTGCAGATTCTGTGTTAGAAAAACATGAAATATGAGGTAAGATAAGAATTGTTTTAAAATCATTAAGAAGTAACATTATGAGGTTTAATTAAATAATTGAGTTTGTATTTTTTTACATTCTTACCTCGTATAATCACAAACTCCGAGAGTTTGTGCAACGTTGACAATGGGGCAACAGCCTTGAAACATATGTCCAACTAACAATTATATGAGGTAAGAATGTTAAAAAGTACAAACTCAATTGTTAAGATAAGAATTGACTCGTTCATTAAGACATTGATTTAGTACGAAATTTTTGAATACTGGTTTGAAACATTTGTCTGCTGCATGCCAGTGGTACTGCTATCACATAATTTTAATTGATGTTTGATATCCAATAGTTCAGAGATGTCTTCGACAGATATATGGAAGTCTTTAAATCTATTTCAACAAATTTTACAGGAATGCACATGAATTGATGGAGCAAAATTTATTTTTAACAGCTATATGGTGACATATTGTAGAAACCAGTTACAGGTATTGTGCAGATTACTCCTAATTTGTTTTATGCTGAATACAATTTAGTGCACATACACTATGGCTTTTCAAGATTCGTGGGGTTAAGAGGTTAACATTTTCCAGCACTGATATGTAATATTGGTCTCCATAAATATTTGTCATATTTCTAATGAAGTGAATTACATAAATTCTGTGGTCACAGGATAAACATAAATAAGTCTAAAAGCATAACTTTTTATGAGAGCTTATTTATATTCAAATAACTTAATAATACCCGGAGATTTGCATTACTTCTGACCAAGAGATATCTATATGGTCTTTCACATATTACACAATTTTTTAAAAATGCAGTAATTAAGTAAAAGTGCATTGAAATAAAAAAAATTATATATATATATATATATATATTTTTTTTTTCATCTACATACACTCCCATTTAAATGCAGAAAATTATATCAGGCATATGTCCACCTCCACTGTTTCGGCAGGCAGTTAGTTGGTCTATGAAGTTCACAGACATCTCTGTTGATGTTGTTGATGACATATTGAATTTCTTCCTTAAGTTGGAGAACTGTTTGTGGTTTGTTCACATAGACTTTGGACTTCACATAACCTCATAAAAATAAGTCACATGAAGTAGGGTCACAAGATCGGGGAGGCAATTCCAAGTCACCACAAATTGAGATCACAGACTCCATAGACCGAGTAACTGCCTGCCAAGACAATGGAGGTGGGCATATGCCTGATATAATTTTCTGCACTTAAATGAGAGTGTATGTAGATGGGGAAAAAAAAAATTTTTGATGCATTTTTGACTTAATTATTGCATTTTTAAAAATTGCTTAATATATGAAAGACCCTTTACCACAAGAAATTAGCCTATCGTTTAAGAACTTTACTCTTACGATAAAGGAAGGAAAATGCTGTATTTCTCACATATTAATCTACAAAATAAAAAACACTAAAATTGGACTTACATACTTTTATCCTAGCACCATAGAATTATAAACCTGATTGTGTATCTTCCCTTAACTGTTTTCATTGTGATATCCATTTTAAATATTGTGATATGCTGTTTGAAGAAAAAAAGCAAAAGAAAAATATTTGTTTGTTTAATTTACAATCTATCCTTTATCTTCTTCTTCTAGTCTTGTGTTCGAGGGTTGGGTTTTTGACAAAAGTCTACATCTATCTCGGTCATTTCATGCCTCCTTTTCCATCTATCCATTCAACTCCTCTTTTCTTGACATTCTTCCAAATATAAATTCCAGTGATTGTCTTGGAATCACTCCTGTGTTCATTCTGTTATTGGGACCGTACATAAAATTAATTAATTAATACCATTTTATGTTTGAAGAGAAAAATTTACACCTAGTCTGGGGTTTGATGAAGTGGCTTAATTCAAATACTTCTTCTTCTTCTTCGGCTTTCCCCCCACTTATAGGTTTGCCGTCTACAGTTTCCAAATTCCTTCTTCCAAATTCCTATCATCCATTATAGTTTTGACATAGGTTTTCCTTTTCCATCTTGATCTGCCACGTTTATTTCTTCCAGGGGGGGTGACCATTGGTATATATTTCTGGGCCATCTTTCATTTTCCAATTTTTGTACATGGCCATACCATTTCAACATTTGATTTTCAATCCTCTTAACAACAGATGTGGTGACATTCATTTCTCTCCAAAGGAATTAATTTCTTATTTTATCCTGTCTTTTTTTTTGGAGGCTTCTTTTAAAATAATCAAATTCAACTGTTCTAATTTTATTTTTTTGTAATTGTGTCAAAGACCAAGTTTCACTTCCATATGACAAAACATTCTGTATTATGCTCTTATAAATTTTCATTTTAGTTTCCTTTGTAATATTTTTGTTCCAAATTATTCCATGTAATGTCTTAGTTGCATTTTTTGCCATTGCAATTTTAGTTTGTACATCTCTTTCACAGGTACCTAAACTTGTAAGTGTTGACCCAAGATATTAAAAAAATTCACATTGTTTTTATTTTCCCTGTTTTGAGTATGAGGTCATCCACATCCTTTCCCAAACACATATTTTCTGTAAATTTATATTCAGTCCCCATTTTTTATATTTTTCCATTAGTTTATTTATCATATATTTCATATCATCTTCATCCCCTGCAAAAATTATTTGATCATCTGCAAACAACAATGAATGCAGTACTTTTCCTCCTATAGGAATACCCATTTCAGAACATTTTTTATACCATAAGTTAAGAGCCTGGTCTAAATAAATGTTAAAAAGAATTGGTGACAAACTGCATCCCTGCTTAAGCCTTTATTCACTGTGAATTCCTCTGTTAAATTAGTATGTATTTTTACCTTAGCTTTTGTATTACTATAGATCCTCCTAACAATATTAATCCATTTATCACAGATATTCATATTTCTCATTGCCATCCACAACAGTTGTCGAGGTACACTATCATATGCCATCTCTAAATCAATAAAGGTCATATGTAGTTCTCTATTTTTTTGCTAGGATTTTCTCTTGTAATTGTCTAATACAGTAAATATTATCAATACATGATCTTCCACTCCGGAATCCACATTGTTCTTCTCTTAAGTTATCTTTTATCTCCTTAAGTTTAAAATTTATAATTTTACTAAAAGTCTTAGCTGTTGAAGGTAAAACACTTATACCTCTATAATTGGAACACAAGTTTTTATCACCTTTTTTTTAAAAATAGGAATAACATACGATAAATTCCAGTCTTCTGGGATCTCATCTCCAATTTCTCCTTCTTATTCTTCACGGTTTAGGCTTATTTACTAGCCTGTTCCAGCTCCAAATTGCTGCTCTTTCCATCTTTTACTTGGTCTTCCCAAGCTTTTTCTTCCTCGTGGTGAATAGTTGTATGCTGCTTTTGGTTTTCTATTCTCAGTCATCCTTGCCAAGTGTACTTTCCAATTTCAATTTTATTAAAAAGTTTTGTTACAAATATTACTAAAATATCTCCTCCATGTTTTAGGAGTTCCGTCTGAATATTTCCTGGTCCTGGTGCTCTCCCATTTTTGCCTCTTTCAAAGCTCTTTTTACTTCATCTTCTGTTATCTCTGGAGTGTCAAATTTATATTCTACATCCATACCTTTAAGTTGAAACTCATTTCTATTTTCTTGAAGTAAACCTCATAATGTTGGATCCATTCTGATGGTCTTATCAACTGAATATTTATCTTTCTTTCTGATTTCCTGATATTTGGTAATGTTTTCCAAGCTTCTTTGGATCTAGAATATCCAATTGAATTATCTATATTCAAGCATATATTATCCCAGTATTCATTTTTTGCTCTTCTCACTTCCACCTTTGTTTTGTGTATTAGAGTGATGTATTCATTTCGAGATGTTGTTGAGTGATCTGATAACCATTTCATCCGTGCTTTCTCTTTTTCCTTCCACTAATTTTTTAATATCGTGATTAAACCATTCATTATTTCTTTTTAATTCTAGATTTTCTGTCCTAAGTGCTTCTAAAGCTGCTGAATGTATACTTTCCTTTAATTGATCATACATTTCTGCTGCAGATTTATTTAAATTTAAATTAAGTATTTGTTTTAATCTTGTTTGAAAAAGAGATTTTTTACTCTCATCATAGAGTAAACTTACTTTATACATTTGTTCCTTCAAAAGGGTTGTATTTATTCTGTCTTCCCTTACTTCAATATTTCAAATTCATAGGAACAAAATTAAAGTTTAAAATGATGGAACATTTACCTAAAAGGTCCGTCTCCCCAACTTTATTAGTTATTTAACTGTAGCGCTTTCGGGACTAGTCCCATCATCAGCAGGATTCAAAAGTGAAACACCAGTTTTGAATCCTGCTGATGATGGGACTAGTCCCGAAAGCGCTACAGTTAAATAACTAATAAAGTTGAGGAGAGAGACCTTTTAGGTAAATATTCCATAATTTTATACTTTATTTTGAATAATACCTCAATGGAACATATCATGAATCTTATAAAAGTTTACTTAGGAACAATAATTACAAATAGGAATGAGATGCACAAAGAAATTAAACATGGGCTCAATTCTGGAAGTGCATGCTGTTATGCATTACAGAGGGACTTATAGTCCCAACTCCTTTAAAAAAATGTTAAAATGAAAATAAATAAAACTTATTCTCCCAGTTATATTATACGGATGTGAAACATGAACTCTTACCTTAAGGGAGGAAAGAAGATTACGAGTATTTGAGAATAAAGTTCTTAGTAAATTTTTGGACAAACGAGAGATGAACAGACAGGTGAATAGAGAAGACTACATAACAGTGAGCTACATGATTTTTGTAGGGAGTCAGAATAATACTTACTTAATACAGGCTTTCCACTTTACAGCAGTTCATCCTTGATTCCTGCTTTCCAGAGATTCCTATCTTCCCATTGTCTTTCTTCCATACCCCTCTTCATCATGACATCATATATTCCCTCATTCCATGTTGTTTTACTGCTCCCCCTCTTCCTTCTGCCTCGTACCATCCAATCTAATACCTGTTTAGGCCACTGGTCTTCCGACATCCGTTGTACATGTCCATACCACGGTAAAGCTCTCTTTGTTATCATATCGATAACAGTTTCTTGTGCATCCATTTCTTGTCTGATATATGTATTTCTAATATGTTGTAGCCTGGATATTTCCATACTTCTCCGTAATCAAGTAATAAACGAACAATACTTTGAAAAATTTACTGGATTGGTAGAAAACATTTCTCAAAAAAGAAGGAATTAATAATTATGGGGAATTTTAATAGCAGAGTTGGAAAGGGGACAGGTGACATAGTTGGTCCATATGGAGAAGATATTGAGAATAAAAATGGACAACGCTTAAAAGAAGAATGTAAAGTGAATGACCTAATTATTATGAATTCGATGTTTGAACACCGGGACATCCATAGATATATGTGGGAACAATGCACTAAAGGTCTTAGATCGATAATTGATTATGTAATAGTGAGGAAACAGAGAAATATTATAGTTCAAGATGTTAGAGTGAATCGAGGACCCGAATGTGGAACGGATCATTATATGCTGTCAACTTGGATAGTATGCCCTATAAACAGACAAAAGGTAAATAAAGATCAAAATATAGAAATAGAAAATGTAGATATAATCTACATTTACTACGTTATGAGAGTATTAAAAATCTATATGCCGAAAGCCTCGCCGAAAAATTAAAATTTGATGAAGATTGGAACTCTGTTGTTATTTATGAACATCTGAAAAAATATATACACGAAGCAGCAAGAGAAGCACTTGGCCTGGAAAATGATAAACACCATAAAAACCATTGGACGAATAAGGACATACTTGATATCATAACAGAAAAGAAAAATGCATATCAAAGATATATAAGTTCCAAGAAAGATGAATATTATCAAAGTTATAGCAAACTTAAAAGAAAGGTTAAAGCAGAAGTCAGTAAACATAAAAAAAAAAAGAAATGTGGAATAGGGTATGTGGAGAAATTGAGCATACAGTAGGCTATACAAAGTCAGCCCAAGCATGAAAAATATTAATATAACAAGGATTTTTAATTTAGTACCAATGAAAACTTTTCAGAAATATTTTAAAATGCTTTTAACAGAAACTAGAAAATAATTTATAGACTATGCTACACTGGATAATGGAAAGGGCGACTTAATAGAATCTATAGCAGAAGAGGAGGTAGGAAAACGTTGAGAACAACAAAAAAAATGGAAAAGTGGCAGGTCCAGGAGGAATAACCATGGAACTAATTAAATATGGTGGTTCAGGAATTATAAGAATTTTAACTAGACTTTTTAACCAAGTGATAGAAGGAGATCCTATTCCGGATGAGTGGAAGTTATCGTATATTAGTGCAATATATAAAAATAAAGGGAATAAAAGAGATCCAGCAAATTATAGAGGGATCGGTGTTATGGCAGCAATTAGTAGAATGTTAAGTATTGTATTGTATTGTAAGCCCATGTTTTCCCTTTACAGAGATTTAGGCGCTCTCCCCCTATAGGGAAGAATTTGAACCATACTAATTTAGTTACACTGTACAATTATTAAAATTAGATTGGAGGAACTAAACAAAATAAAATATCAGAAGAACAAACAGGTTTTACAGCAGGTAAATCGTGCCTTGATAATGTATTTGTGATTAGACAGGTTACAGAAAATATGTTGGCTAAAGGAAAATAAGTTCATATGGTATTTATAGATCTGGAAATGGCATATGACTCTGTATCCATCAGCAAGGTTTGGGCGGCAATGGAGAAAGTCAGAATAATAAGAACAGTTAAGTTTTGTAGACTGAGATGGTCAGGACATGTGGCACGAATGGGGAATGAAAATGGAAGCTTCTAGAAAACCAGAGGGAAACGTCCAGTTGGTAGACCAAGAATGAGGTAGGAGAATGACATTAACCGTGATTTGAGGGAAGTAGATTATATAGGGAATGATTTTAAAACATTAGCTCAGGATAGGTATGTACGAAGAGCTTATATCCGCGCGGCCATGAATCTATGGGCTCGATAGAGCCAGTGAGTTAGGGGTTCGAACCCAAGGTTTCTAGTTCTATACACTAGAACTTTTTCCAACTGAGCTACCTAGGTCTTCAATCTAAACGCAAATTTTTCTCTTATTTATACCATACCTGAGAGCTATCTTATTTGACTATTCTCTCAAGTTCGACCCCCTACATCCATATTGTGAGGGTAAGTAGGAGAATACTTGCTGAAGTGATGTGCTGCAGTGGAGATATTTTGTCTCTGGTACTCTGAAAACCTAGTAAGAATTCTTGATAGCAAGCCAGATAATATTCTGCTTTCGAAGGATAACTTTTCCTCTACCAACAAACTATTTGTATGGACCATGAACATCCCAACAATGTATCTGTGAAAGCAGACATTTTCTCATTTCATCGTATTGTGAATCCGATTTCTGTTTGAATATTTATTTAAAAATTGGAGATATAATTTTATTAATAATAAATAAATATCCTCAACTCAGGGTTGGGTCGAGGAATGAGATTATATTTATACAGGTCTGTAAACAACAAGGGCGCCGGCAGACCATTCCTTTCGCTCCGCCACAGGGGCGGATGGATGAGATGAGAATGGAGAAATGGTGGTATGTAATTTGTGGCAGGGGAAAACGGGAATAACCCCGAGGAAAACCTGCCCAAGCTCCGTTTCGTCCATCACGAAACCCACATGGAGTGACCAAGACTCAATCTCGGGATCCCAGCAATGAGAGGCGAGCGTCTAACCGCTTGCGCCACGGATCCGCCATAATTTGATTAATATTATATCTATTTATTTTAATTATTGTTATTACATTATGTTATAAAACCATTTAATTATCAAAGTCATTTGTTGACCTGTTTTTGCCTCACAAGGGAACACCATGGACCATTGTTGTTGGTTACACAGTGCTTATTATATAATTTGACAGTCCATAACTAGTAATCTATAGTGACAATATTTCAGTGGCTTTAGAATATAAATAATTGTGAGTGATGAATGTTTGTAGAGACAATATATAAAGGATACATGGGGGAAAAAATGTGCAAATTACTTTTTTGTTGAAATAGAGTTTGAGATTCATTGGATTATCCATATAAAGCACTAACACTTAGAACTGACTCTAAAAAAATTGTAAAATTGCTTTGAGGTGTTTATGAAAAGTTATTGTAAAATGATGTACATTTCATAGTCTTCTCAACTGTTAAAATTATAAAAGCATTATAGACATTTCGAACCAGTCCCCATCCTCAGCATGAGGTTGTACGTTACTCTCCAGCTAATATTCAAATGTTGCATTCGGGTTTCGTTGCGAGAAAACTAACATAACAATAGCTAGAGCGATAGTTAAATGTCGACTTTCTGGTAAACTCCCACTTCTAATGGTCGGATTCCTTCATTTTTTAAGAATACCTTACTCGTTTTATTCAAATAGCATATACCAAGTTTCGTTGCTATGAATTGAAAATTTCAGCCGCTATAGCGATTTTAAAATGTTTACTTCAGATTAACCCCCCCCTCCCATTCCTAATAGATTTTGATATTACGAACACATATACATTATATAGCCTATACGGTATATATTTTGTCATGTATTTGTAGTAAACCACGATCGATTAAGATTGTATTTTTTTTCATGGGGACAACCATAACAACGAATGGTTCAAATTCATGTAAATGAAATAACTTCAATATATATTCGCCATAGTCCTATCACATATAAGACATTAATAAAAGCCGTATGGAAGTGAGATTTGGGTCTTGACTGAAAATATCGTTGCTTAGCTCGGAATTTTTAAAAAAAAATATATGGATCCATTCAGGAAAGAGGAGAATGGAGAATACGGTATAAATATTAACTTGTGTTAATCACCAGACATTGTTACAAATATTAAAATAACTAGATTGAGATGGACAGGGTATATCCAGAGAATGGATATTAGTGAAACGGTTAAAAAATAATGATGCACCAACCAGAGTGAAGAAGAAATGTTGGAAGACTAAGTGGATGTATGGAGTTTTGGAAGATATCTGAAGACTTAAAATTCAAAATTGGTGGACAGTCATTAGGAATAGAGAGATCTGGAGGAGAGTTCTTAGGGAGGCTTGTTACGCCAAACATGATGATTGTGCACAAAAGAGTCCAATTTTATTCCTTTGACTTTCAGTCATTAACTTAAGGGAATTGTTAAAACTTTACGTTTTCAAGCGTTCTGTTCTCTACACGCATTGTTTTATCTATATGCCTAACTATGTTTTTAAAACCTAATATTATGTTTAGGTATACATCTTTATTTAATTGTATCTGTTATTATTATAGCTGTATTAAATACATGTGTGAATATCAAATCACATTGCTTTACTTTTGCATCCACATCTCATTTCTCTCTGCACTCAGATGGAGGGAGAACTTGCGCCTGCGCAGTCTGAGTGTTTCCATTAGTGGTGGTAGTGAAAACGTGTGTGAATTTTCCAAGTATATGTTTTTGTTTGTGATGGTGAAACATAATTGTGAATATGGCTTTTTTGGTGGATTTCTACTGATGTTAATACCAGGTAAGTTAATCTTACAATAATAGTATTATGACAAATGCTGATATACAATTGAATACAGCCTACTGCAGGTGATAATTTATAGGAAAAGGTATTCTGATATCATGCTACTACCAATTTTACTAGCTTATGTTTAAGTTTTAGATGGACACATTAAGTTTAGGTTCGTCTACACACATTACTATGTATCAAGCTTGATATGCCCAACGTTGTTTTGACCTTCCTCAGCTTCTGAATACTTTAGGTGATACAACAATTTTTTTGTAGTCAGTTTGGATCCATTTGTTGCAAATAATTATGACAATTGTATTATTCTGATGTCTGAATTTCTCTATAATGTTTATGACTGTATATGCTCTTGCATATTTTGCCTACTCTAGTTAAACCTAATCGTGTACGTAAAATTCTCATTTGAGCTACCTACTTTAGTTTGATCTTAAACTTAAAAAAATCTAATAAAAATAGATTATATTAATCATATTTTTGTTCTTTTTGTCTAGATTATTTATGAGTTATTTTTAGCTTGGGTTGTTGAGTATTATCTGGGAATTTATTCCTGTAGAAACATCATTACCTTATGGTTAACCGAACTGTTGCCTAAATAATAACCCTAAGACAAATGAGAAGGTTAGAAGTATAGGGGTGTAAGTGATTTAAAAAAAGTTTGGTGCATAATTATATTATTGAGGCATGATTTTATTTAGTGATAAAAATGTAAGTGTTTGCGTTAGAGGCTTATAAAGAATGATTTGTAACAATTTTCAATTACCTATGATCAACTTTAAACTTTTTCTCAATGCCGGTACTGAAAAACTTGGACTTTAGGTGATACAACAATTTTTTGTAGTCAGTTTGGGTCCTTTGCTTCTAATCTCCTCAAATATGAAGTTTGAAAGAATAATTTTTATTAGCGTTTTAACAGAAGTTGTTATAGTAGCAGTATGTGAATAATTACCTGAGGAATATATATATATATATATATATATATATATATATATGTGTGTATGTGTGTGTTTTCACTTCTGCATCGTGGTTTAACCTCTCACCTTATAGATTAATATTTTTACGTGCCCCATGCCACATGAGCATTACAGTGGCACGGCCTATCAGTGAGGGATTTTAAAATTTGGATCATGCTTATACTTTTTTGACCACACAAGAACACGGTAGGCCTCCACGAAATAGTGATCAGCTCAATCCAAGGCCTTTTTCGAGATAACACGAACATTTAAGACGAAAAACAACACTCACACATTCATACTAAACAAGGTGAATATGTTAATGTTTATTATGATGGCCACATTGCGAAAAAATATCCAGAAAGAATTAAAATATATAGCGAAACATTTTCTTGTGTAAAGCAAGAGTTTAATAGCATAATCATCAAAACTAGTAAGACTTGAGCTTTCAAAAGCCTGTTCCAAAAATAATAAAAACATTAGTCAGACGATCTTCTTCATTTAATAGTTTAATATCATTATCATTTTTGTACACATGTATTAACACTTCGAAGTTTGAAGTGTTTTGTAATGTGTGGGAAGAAATTCACAGCGTACTGCGTTATAACTTATTTCCTGTGCTGATGTTGTAGAACATTGCTGACACTTCCCCGATAACACAACATCTGACCAATATTTTTACAGCAAAAGTGGCATAAGAGTATTATGAAGTTCACGTTGTGGTTAAAATAAAATGTATTATCTTAATATGATATTAAGAACAGAATAAATAAAGGTAGAGAAATAACAGCAATGATAAGTAGAATCTTATGGAACAGACATATAACCAGAAAAAATATACAAATATATAATTCAATAGTGAGAAGTACTGTCACATATGGAGCTGAAGTTTGGAAATTCATCAGAGATTTATGTCGACGGAAATTGATTTTTTTAAACAGAGCAGCAAGATGTTCAAAATTAGAAAAAATAAGAAATACTGTCACACGAAAAAAATGAATATTAGATATTCAATAGCAGATTATATAAGATACAAGCAATTAAATTGGTATGGGCATGTACGACGAATATAAGAAGAAAAGTTACCCAGAAAAACATTGGAATGGTGTCCACCTGAAAGAAGAAGGAAAGGAAGACCTCAAAACTCGTGGATGTAAGAAATAAAAACTGGAATGAGAACAAGAAGACTGGAGGAAATGAAGTGGATGGATAGAGACGAGTGAAGAAGGAAAATAAAACTTTAGGCACAGAAAGATGTGTAAACATTGAACATTTGTATATAAATAAATCCTAATTTGTTATTGTCTATATGTTGTTATCTTTTAATTCTTCGGGATGGCAGTAAAGATTAAAATGATGGTTGGGGCAATAGTTCATGCAACTTCAATTAGTTGACCTTCGAGGATAAATTGATTATTGAAATTATTTATAATGAATTTATAAATATTCCCTTGGTATAGTGTATAATTTACAAAATTTATAGCGTATCAATAACATCTCCCTTTTAGGCATGACACTTTTATGTATTCCATGTACTCGGGTCTTACAGTGACACGACCTGTCGGGAGAGGGTCCCATACATACATACATTTTTGACCACACAAGGGCTTAGAAGTATAAGGGATCAGCTCAATGCGGGGGCCACATTTAAAACAGCACTTACATTTAAGATAAGACACACAATTCACTCACAAATTCATACTAAACAAGGCCAATACCCTTCCCGAACCGCTGGGTTTCGAACCTGAAATTCCAGGCTGGACAGTCGCGCTTACTAGCCACGCGTTAGGCCACATGTGCCGCAACATGTTGAGCGACATGTGCCCGAAATTTGTTGAAATGGAAACAGTATGCAACATGTTGCGGCACAAGTGCCGAGGACAAAAATATGCCAAGCGACTGCGTTGGTCAACATGTATCGCAACTTGTGCCACAGGATAATGGAAACAGACTGCAACATGTCCCAAGGACACGCGCATGCGCAGTACAGTCTATATTCGCACATTCCTTTCAAACTAGTTGTACAATATCCATACTTCACTGTCTTCCAGGCGCTGCGCTGCGACTTTAAGTTCAAACGTGCTCTCTTGTTTTTCATTTTCAGTGGCGTCAGTGCTGTTATTTTTTTGTGATGTGTAAATACATTAAAGAACTGTAGCAATCGCCTGTCGCTAAGAAACGAAGGGTTGTCGCTAACATTTTCACCAGGGGAAATTGGTTATTGACATTTCCTGGATTTTGAAATCTCAGGCCCAATAAGGTTTAGTAAAAATTCAAAATCACTTTCTGTCATTCTAACAAAATTCTCGTAACCACTTTGGAGACGCAAGTCTCCCATCAACGAGTTATAGGCTCCTTCCGAATGTCTTTTCGCTAGAAAACTTCTAATCCACCATTTCGGTCGTTTTCGCTTTTTTTTTAAGAAGTTCATAGTATGCGCCTGCCATTACCACAAAAGCTGAAGTAAATTAGTTGTCCATATCACTCAAATATTTGAACCTCAAGAAACGCTGGATAGCTCTGTATCTGATTCACTGTATAAACTGAAACGGTAGTCTTGCTCTCCAAACCTCTACACTAACGTTGCAGATGACACAGGAGATTCGAAACAGTACAAAAAATGACACGCAACATGTGCCGGGACATGTTGCGCGTCATGTGCCTGCAACTTCTTGGATTGGAAACGAACCTTTACCAAGACTACGTGTTTTTGTAGTATATTCTCACTCTAATAAAGCCTTTTTACGACAAATACCAGTAGTTGTTCCTCGTTCAGGAAATCAGATATGATAGCTTGGAAACCACATGTAATAATTTTGTTTATTGTAAATTGGATGTAAGAGTAATGTTTGTAATTTTTTTCTAACCTGGTTGATTGGCAGACAAGGCCTTAAGGTCTTAACTCTGCCAGGAAAAATAAAGCTATCATTCTTTAAATCCATTCTCTTCTTTAGTAGAATGGAGATAAAGTAGTTAATTTTTATTTACCTAAGTTAGAGACAGGGGACTTGTGCAAAGAAATAAACTCTTACAATACCCACCCCTACACTTGAATATTTGTTATATTTGTTTATAAGATAAATGTGAACACAAAGCGGGCAGTCAGTGGCGTTCCAGCAGGGCTAACGTAACAACTAGATATACATTTCGCGAGGAATGGAAAATTGATTATTTGTGCATTCAGAATGGAGAAAAGGCCAAGTGTTTTATTGTGTTCTATTCTAAAAGTTCTGTTACCTGCAACATTATTATGTCTGACGACATTTCAATTATTGATGAATATGAAAAATTTAACTTTCAGGTATGTTTAGAAATAAGTATGTTAGCAATGTGCTTTACGTGACGTAAATTAATTGTAATTCATTAATAGTATATTATGTATATTTTATTAATATTATTATAATTAGCGGTAATAATCATTTATGTTTATTGTAATGTATATGTTAGACTAATTTTTGTATTTTTTCTAACCTGGTTGAATGGCAGACAAAAACTTAAGGCTTTAACTCTATCAGGTAAAATAAAGTTATTATCATCATCATCATCATGAACAAATTCGTTTTAGGCCATGTGGCCTGTACGGTAAAGTTATTATTTTATTATTATTATTATTATTGTTATTATTATTATTGTTATTATTATTATTATTATTATTTTATTATTATTATTATTATTAAACTTCAATGGAACTAAATACATTGTCACACATAGAAATACATTCTTCTTCTTCTTCTTCTTCTTCTTCCTCCTCCTCCTCCTCTTCTTCCTTCCAAGTATTAGGGCAAGACCTGTTACGATCTTATAGAAAATTTTCCCTCTAGCGTTTCATAGGACGGCCCAGAGATCTTCGTCCTTTTGGTATATACTTATAAACTGCTTTGGGGATCCGATTTGAACTCATTCTTTCAAGATGGTGTTTCCAATTTAGTTGGTACAGTTTAATATATTCCAAAATTGGCGTAGTCTTCAATTCTTTTAAGATATCGGTGTTCCTTTTCCGATCCCATCTGGTGTAACCCGCTGTTCTGCGCATGAATCTCATTTTGCAAGTCGTTATTCTGCTTTCATGTTGTCTTTAGTGTCCATGCTTTACTACCATAGGTCAACACTGGTCTAGCCAAAGTGTTATATAAACGTAATCTGGTGTTTTTTTGTACAAGGGATGGTTTCATAACTTGATTAATAATTCCCAAACTTTTATTATAACTAGTATTTTTTCAGGGATATCCTTTTCATCCCAGATAGAGAGATAATATCCAAGGTATTTAAATTGATTATATCTCTCTAAAATTTTATTTTGGAGACAGATTTTACTTTGTATGGGGTCCTTCCCATGAAATGCCATAATTTTAGTTTTATTAATTGATATTTCCATATTAAATTTGGCAGCTATTTTTGGTTAATTATAAATTGATCGTTGCAGATCATTTTCGGAAAGTGCCAGAAGAGCTAAATCGTCTGCAAAAATAATTTCTAGAAATACATTATATAATGGAAATGGACAGTTAATGACAAATGAGGAAAATTTTCAAGAAGTGGGCGAAAATAAATCCCTTGGAACAATAATTAGAAACAATAATGAGGCGCAGAAAGAAAATTAAACATAGGCTCAATTCTGGAAATGTATGCCATTATGAATTATAAGGACTTTCATCGTCCCAACATTATAACGTTAACTTGAAAATAATTATATAAAAATGTCGTTTTCCCAGTTTATGATGTGGATGCGAAACATGAACTCTTAGTTTAAGGGAGGAGAAAAGATAAGTAGGCTATTTGAGAATAAAGTTCTTAGGAGAAAAATTTAGATCAAAGAGGGATCAATAGAGAAGTGAATGGAGAATACTACATAAGAGGGAGCTACATATTTTTATTGGAAGCCAGACGCAATAAGAACAGTTAGGTCTCGTAAACTGCGATGGGCAGGTCATATGTCACATATAGGGAATGAAACAGTGACATTGAGACTCCTTGTCATGATCACATCAAACTTTACAGCGGCGCATCATGGACTGACGAACACGCTCAAGCGTACCAGGAGATTGGCGCTATAATCTTAGCAACCAGGTTCATATACGTTTTGACAGGAGTCACGTATACCAGGCTCTTTACTTGATCTTAGAAGAAAAGTCCTTGGGTATCAGATCTGGTGACCCAAACTGGCCAGATAATAGGACCACCACTACAAATCCTTCTTTTCCCGAATTGTTAATAATTCATATAGATAGGCTATATGAATATTACTATTTCATTATTTTTATAATAGGCCTATAATTTAAATCTCAATGCATTCCCTAACATTCACTATAAAATGTGCCGGCGCCCCATCATGTTGAAACCACATAATTCCGAGTAAGCAGATAAAAGGAGGGTGAGTTCGAAATGAAAACAATGGAATTATTCGGTAATGACCCACCAGACCCATGGGTTGCTTGTACCGAAAACTCGGAAAAACATCCCTGAACAATTTGTGTAAGTTTGTCAGTAGAGTTTAGGTTCACTCTGTATGTATGTGACATGAAAAGAAAAACAAACGCCTGAACCGGGATTTGAACCCAGAAAATGTGGGAACCTTAACCTCCTACTACCCCAAGGGTCTCCTATAGCGGGACCACTGTACCTTTTACTTGATATCAGTGCGCACTGAAGCATTAATTCAGAGGTCCTGGGTTCAAATCCCGGTTCAGGCGTTTATTTTTCTTTTCATGGCATATTAGGCCTGCATTGCTTGCAGCGGGCCCGGTTCGAACCCAGGTCGGGACAATTTTCCTGGGTGAAGTTTTTTCGGGGTTTTTCCTCACTTATAAGACACATGTCAGAAAACTTTAAGATCCAAACGGTCCTCGAATATCATATGGCCACCATTAATCAACATTCATATTTGCCTTGGATTAAGTTTAGGATTAAGGCTCTCCTGGCGCACCACTATCGCCATCATCCATCATATCATAGGGGCAGCCGTAACGCCGCCTTCCGGGCACCCCAAACCTCAGAAGTGGGTTACAATTACGCCGATGTCAGGAAAGAAAACCAGAAATGTCGAAATGACAACTTGGGACATTGAATAAAAAAAAAACAAACAAATGCAACACTTATTTACTAACTTTTAGTAATAAAGAACAACTGAAATCAAACTTTTAGTTAGAGCATCTATTGTTGCATTTGTTTATCTCCACTCTATATATATCCTAAGTAGGGTGTAGTTGGATCGGTGATGATTTGTAAAATAATTATTTAAAAAATATTTTCGTGAGAAGAACCTCAATACCTTCGGAATTCACTAAAACCGTGGTAAAAGCACCCACTGGATAAAACTTCACAATTCTAGTTACATACTTGTCCATACTTTAATTAGAAAACACATGTGTATCGTATGTACGCACCTACATATTATTGAACAGGTGCTTTCGGATAAAATTGCTCATACGCGATCTCTAGTGTTCCGTTTTCTGAACCATGACGAAAAACAAAAGCTAAATACTTTATCTTTACAAATAATTGTTCGACTTATTATATACTTTGCTTCAAACTTATAATTTTTACCAAAGATTTTTAAAATATAAATTGAACATACTTCGTAATTTTCTTAACGCATGAAGGAATTTTGTGCAGAGATTTTACGTTACGTTATGGGGGTTGAGAACACAACACCTTTTTAAAATTAAATAGAAGCCGATTTTTATTTTTCTTATTTATTTTCATACAAGTCTATGTCAAATTTCAGTAATTTTCTGTCTTAACCTAAAAAGCGATCGACAATTGAATATTACAGTAATATTCACAAAACGGACGTAACTTTCATTAGGGGATGACATGTAAGCATTCGGGTTTTCCCAGATGTTAGGCCTATAAATTATATTTTCTTTAAAAAATGCTAAAATTATTCTCAAATAAAAAAAATCTAGTTAATAATCTATAGATTTAATTAGAAAAACAGTTAGATTGTTATTTTCATACAAATACATAATTCCATTTAATAATTGTAAAGATGCCAATAGGGTATAAAATAATAAATAAATACCCGCTAAATACTTATCGTACCCATCCAAATTTCTCAAGATGGGGAGTACTGGTTCCATAAACTGGCTTAAATTCCATGAGAAAATTTCTTCCCCCATGGGAACTCGAAACAGCGTGCATCCCGTTACTCTGCGCCGTGGCGGAATCCCTTAAACTGTACAAACTGTAATAGTAATACTAATAATAATAATAATAATATAATAATAATAATAATAATAATAATAAAAAAATAAACAATTTACCTTGTTAGTAGTAATTCCGCTAGAAAAAGTCAGCATTCAATCTGGGAAGCAGATACCAGTAAAAACCAGATAGCCTTTACTGTATTTAAAGGTGGTATATATATATATATATATATATATATATATGAGCCCACCACTGTGGTCTCGAGACAGCGTGCTGCCTTGTCACGCAGCGGACCCGGGTTCGATCTCCGGTCGGGGCAGTTTTTCTGGGTGAGGTTTTTATCGGGGTTTTTCCTCATCTGTAAGACAAATGTCAGGGAAACTTTAAGGCCCAAACGGTCCCCGAAATGATATGGCCATCATCATCATCATCCTTATCATTATCATCATCATCTTTCATCGGTGTGGAAAGCAACGGGAAGCTACCACACCTACAATTCCCTAGTAAAGCTGCAAGCATAGCATGAAAATGCTATGATTGAAGTGAAGGACCTGCCTTCGCGCAGAATTATATATATATATATATATAGGTGGGTCTTTTTTATAGTAGTGATTTTACTGTCATGTGATGGCCCTGATGATGTCCTCTTCAAGGACGACACACGTGTCGGGATGAATTTGGGTATGTTTCTTGTCTATTTTTATCACTTTTAATGGTATCTTCGTTTCAATTGAACATATTTGCATCCCAGATATATTACTGACTTTTTAGCGGAATTATTACTAAGGTAAATTGTTTTAGTTTATATGTAATGGGTTTCTGCAAAGTTACGCCTTACCCCATTAATAATTATACTAATAATGAGGAGAATAATAATAATAATAATAATAAATAATGTTTATAATAGCAATAGTGCACGTAGGGAAAGTGGAATGGGCGTTGAATTTGATCTTTCTCAAATAAATGACATTGTAATAAATTAGATATCGCTTGATAGGAAACAATCGAACTCATAGTGATGTTAAGGGTCAGATGTGCATTTGTTTATTTTTTGAGATTAATTACCGATGCGAGCGCCCCACAGCGTTACCATATAGATAAGAAACCTTCTTCGTATCAGTGGGGTGCATTCCATTTCTTATTAATTATTCTCTACTGATGCAGGAAAAAATGTGTTTGTACATGTATAACACGTTGCTATGAAATGTTCGGATCTCTTACATTTGATATATCTAAATATTTGTTTGTCGCCGTGCCGTGGTTGGTTGAATCTCTGTCTTCTACTCCGGGGGCTTTGGTTCTAATCCCATCGGAGTAGGGATAAATCTCCACTATCAGTTGATTATTTACAAGGACTGACAGTTATAATATATAAGAATCCATTATGCAGGAACTGCGTAAACTAAGCGAATTCCTCACCAAGTCGAATTTTTGTTTTTTTCGAAATCAAACTCGGCATATGACAGTTAAGTAAAATAAGGTCGGATTCGTTAACTACAAAAATTGAAACATTAGGAGAAGGGGTCATCCTGAAGCGAAAATTAAAAAAATAACATACGGTAGTTAAAATCCCTCTCCCGACAGGTTGTATCACTATAAGACCTGAGTTGTGTGTGGCATGTAAAAGTACCTATAAGGTTAAATGTTAAACTGCGCTAATGGAATGGAAAATTGAATGTATTATACAGAATGCGGCATAAATCAGTTAACCTCTGCACATGGTTGCAAGGAAAAAAAAAAAAAAACATATTGGTTGATACTGGGGTTTGAATACGGGACCATCTTGAATATAATCTCAAACACTACTACTTACACAACAATGGAGGTCACTTTGATCAATTCCGATAGTTTTTTTGTGCAGATATTGTAAGCTATAGAAAATCATATTTGCATTTTCGGTTGACTTAAGCTGCACACCATGTATAACCGATAGATTAATTTATTACGTTTTATTATTCTCCTTGTACTTTTTCATATACACACACCACATATATAGGAGCTGTTCTTCCTTTGTGTATATTTTTATTAGTCTTCTTCTTCGTCGTCACGGTTTGGGCTTATTTACTAGCCTCTTCCGACTCCAAATTGCTGCTGTTTCCATCTTTTCTTTGGTCTTCCCAAACTTCTTCTTCGTGATGAATAGTTGTATGCTACTATTGGTATTCTATTCTCAGTCATCCTTTCTCAGTGTTAGTTCAGTTTGTTCTATATTTCTCTATCGTTGTGTTTAATTTCTCTACTTTTAGTTGTTGTCTTATTTCTGTGTTGTGTTTTTTGTCTGTTCTTTGATATCCTGCTATTAGTCTGAGGAATTTCATTTCAGCAGCTTGTGTTCTGGCAGATTGTTGTGTTGTCACTGTCCATGTTTCGAATCCGTAAGTATTATTGCCCCACTCTGATGGTTAACCGTTTATATAAAAGCGGGTGCCGCGCGGCAATGCTTGACATGCGGTGTTGTCACGTTTCTCATAGCGCTATGAGCGTTTATTACACAAGGACAGAAGACATTGATTATTTATGTTATTATATAATTTTATGTTATAATTTGGTATTGTTTAACTTTTAAAATTTATATATGTATTTATTTATTAAATAATTTAATTCCAACATTATATAGCATGTAGATCTACATAAATTTAACATCCATACAAAACCATGCTGAAAATATTATTATATTTATATTATTATTATTATTATTATTATTATTATTATTATTATTATTATTATTAACTGTTCGGTCTGAAATATTTTCTCCGCCACATGTTGAAATCACTTATATATTAAAGTAATATAATATGTAGATATTGTATTATTATTCGAGCTACATATCACAATAAATCACTGATAATTATACCATTAATTACGGTATACAATTTTATAACTGGACCGAATGTTCCTCATCGTTCCGAGTCTTAATTGAAACTGAGGGAAGAATAGCAATGTGGCAACATCGTCGTAGTCGCGGCAGTGGAGATCTTTGTATTTCAATAACATATAACAGCTGCGGGGAAACAAAGCGAGCCGCTTGTTTAGCATCATAGATAATAATAATAGGAACTGCCACTGTCTTGTATAATTTCATTATGGAGTCTTTCCTGGCTTTATTTTCCAAAGTTCTTTTTAGTGTTCCTGTTGTATAATTAAACTTATTTAGTTTATTTTTATTAGTTTTAATATTAATATAGTGGCGATGTATAGAAGTGAGGCCTAGGTCCCGAAGGAAAAAGAAAAAGAAAGTAAAATTCAGGCAGCGGAAATGAGATTCCTATGGACTGTGAAAGGTTGTACAAGAGAAGATTATATTAGAAATGAGAATATTAGAGAGGAACTAAAAGTACAACCACTTCTTCAACAAATAGAAGAACACAGGAACAATTGGATAGAACATCTGCAAAGAATGACAGAGGATAGGATACCAAAGATGGCACTTATGTATAATCCTGGAGGATGAAGGTCGGTGGGAAGACCAAGAAAGCGCTGGGCTTAACTGATGTGAGATCAGAACAGGCAAAGACCTAATCCGTGAAGTTGATGACGATGATGAATTTTAATATCATTAACTTTATTCTAGAATTTAGGTTAAGTTTAGGATTAAGGACTCATGGCGCACCGCTATTATCATTATCATTCATCACCCAACATATCGGGGTAGCGTAACTCCGCCTTCTAGGCGCCCCAACTTCAGAAGTGGATTGCATTTATGCCAATGCCAGGAGAAAACACCAGAAATGTCGAAATTACAACCTGGGTGGGACATTGAATAAATAAATAAAAAACTTTATCTTGCTTTTATTATTGTTCAGTTTGGCTAAATAATTGTTTAGTATCTAATATTATTGTGCTTTTGTATTTTAACGTAACATATGTCTGTCCTGGGGAGTGGAAGATAAGGTCACATGACTTTAACTCCACCAAGCTAAATAAATAAATAATAATAAATTTCATCATATTCACCGTTTCAGAGTATCATAAAATAAATAATACGTATCTTCATTTTCTCTTAATCCTATGCTCACTTTCTGTGGTAAGCTAACAATTTCCTTCTTTGTTGTGGTCTTCTTGAGGATCTCCTGCCAGTTGGAATATTATCTCATTCATTAATTTATAATTTGTCATTCTTGAGACATTATTATTCCATTCTTACCTCCTCGTTGATACCCATTCATTTCTTGGTTGATATTTTCATTGTTTTCAAATATATAGGGTCTTTCATATATTACGCAATTTTAAAAAATGTAATAATTACTCGTAAGTCAATAATTCATCGAAATAAAAAAATACAATTTTTCATTTTCATCTACATTCACATCCACTTAAGTGCGGAAAATTATATCAGGCATATGTCCACTGTCTCGGTAGACCGGTCTATGAAGTTCGTGAAGACCCTTTCAGACATATTTGTTGATGTTGTTGATGACACATTGAACATCTTCAAGTTGGAGAACTGTTTGTGGTTTGTTCACGTAGACTTTGTCAGGCCTGTCACATATCCCTCGAGACAACAACCCTACTCCATGAAAAATTCCCTCAGTCTGTGATCTCAGTTCGTGGCGACTTGGAATGGTCTCCCAGATCTTTGACCTTACTCTATGTGACTTATTTTTATGAGGTTATGTTAAAGTCCAAAGTCTACATAAACAAACCACAAACAGTTCTCCAACTTAAAGAAAGTCAACGTGTCATCAACGACATCAACCGAGATGTCTGTGAAATGGTCATCGCGAACTTCATAGTCCGAGTATCTGTCTGCCGAGACAGAGGAGGTGGACATATAAACTCCAAGCGCAACAGGCTTAGAAGGCCCTTGGCCTACCAATATGCCTGATATAATTTTCCGCACTTAAATGGGAGTGTATGTAGATGAAAATAAAAAAAAAGTTTTTATTTCCATGCATTTGTTATTTAATTATTGCATTATTTTAAAATTGCGTAATACATGGAACGACCCCATATTAATTTCTGATTCTATCGTATCTTGTTTTCAAAATGTAATCATTTCTTGTATTTGAAACATTGTTTTGTTTTGTTTTGGGCAACAGAAAGTAGGAAATTGCCTGTAATGTGAGAATTTCGAGTGCCTCTGAATCTCTACGGTTGCCTAGAAGCCCAGTAGGAACTCTGTCGGCATGAGTTAAGCTAGCACCCTACTTCAGCTGGCAACGTATTTGCTAAAATAGATAATGAAATGATTCGAAATAATGGATATAAACAACTAACTCACTGGCACTAATGAATCCGTAGGTTCATGGCCGCGTGGAGATAAGTTCTCCATACATTCCTATCCTGAGTTAATGTTTTCCAGTCATCCCCTGTATAATCTACTTTCCTCAAATCATGGTTATTGTTATTCTCCCGCCTCATTCTTGGTCTACCAACTGGGCATTTTCTGCCTGCTTTTCCTACAAGAAGGTTCCATGCCCCTCTTTCATTCTCCATTCGTCCACATCGCAGTGTACGAGACTTAACTGTTATTATTATATCTGGTTTCCTATAAAGATAATGTAGCTCACTGTTATGTAGTCTTCTCCATTCGCTTATCTGTTCATCTCTCTTTGGTCCAGAAATTTTCCTAAGAACTTTTTTTCTCAAATACTCGTAACCTCCTCCAGTCCTTTACATTAAGAGTCAACCACATAATGTAACTGGGAGAATAACAGTTTTATATATTTTGAGTCCCTCCATGGTATCTTTACATTGTCGTGGTGGAGTGGCTTGCGTGCTTAAATGATCCTGAGAGCTATGCCGGCGGTAGCATTGCTGCCGATAGGGTTACCCATGCCGGACTGGTCGAAGGTGATAAGCCAGACGAAAAAAGTACCTTGGGCGAAAGAGTGACGATCTTTCACCGTAAAAATACAACCGTCAAGAAATGCGGACATGGGTTCATCTGGGGTAAAATTTTCCGGAGGTCAAATAGTCCCCCATTCGGTTCTCCGGGCGGGGACTACTTCAGGGAACCCATGCCAAAGGCTCAAACACAGGGACATGTTCCTAGGAACATGGAATGTTAGGACTTTATACAATAGCGGGGCACTAGAGATATTAACGCAGGAATTGGATAAATCGCCCTTGGATATAGTCGCTTTACAGGAAGTTAGGTGGCCAGGAGAAGGTAGTCAGGAATCAGGAAGCTTTGCATTATACTATGGGGGTGCAGAAAGACCTGCATTTGGAACGGGTTTTTTAGTCAGAAGGAGGATCCTATCCGCTATCCGAGATATTAAATTTGTTAGTGATAGGATATCATACATAATTCTAAAGGGTAAACGACATGATTTTATAATTGTAAATGTACATGCCCCCACAGAAGATAAAGATGACAAGATCAAGGATGAGTTCTATGAAGAATTAGAATGCTTATTTGATAGCCTTTCACGATATCATATGAAAATTGTCTTAGGAGATTTTAATGCAAAAGTGGGGCGGGAAGATATATTCAAACCAACAATAGGCAAATTCAGTCTTCATGAAGATAGTAACGACAACGGGGTTAGATTAGTCACATTTGCCACATCAAAGAATCTCATTGTTAAGAGCACAACATTTCAGCATAAGGATATTCATAAATACACCTGGACGTCCCAGATGGAGAAACTCGGAACCAGATAGATCATGTATTAGTGGATAAACGCTGGCACAGTAGCATCATTGATGTTAGATCAGTTAGAGGGACAGACTGCAATTCGGATCATCATCTGGTCAGAGTGAAAATCAGACAACGGCTATCGCTTATGAGAGGAACGAACGCTAAAGATGATTCTGTAAAATATGAATTAAAAAAACTTGAAAAATGATGAAATGCGGCAAGAATACCAAATCAAAATAGCTAATAGATTTGAAGTACTGGAATCTTCAGATGACAATGTGGCAAACAAGAAGAAGAAACTGATATAAATAAAGAATGGGAGGCTATAAGAGATACTATTAAATTGTCAGCATCAGAAAGCATTGGTTGTTTAAAAAAGAGGCAAAACAAGAAATGGTTTGATGAGGAATGTGCCGACATTGTAAAGAAAAGAAAGCTAGCAAAAATGAAATGGTTTACACGAGCCAAATGAGGTAAATTTAGAGCAATTGGGTAGTGTTGAAGGGAAACCACCAAGTTACTAAAGAGTAAAAGAGGGAATATTTGAGAGAGAAGATTAATGATCTTGAAATGAATGCAAAAAATAGTAACATTAGAGAATTATATCAGGGAATTAGGATAGAGAAGAAGGGGTTTTCAGGCCAGAACAAACATAATTCGGAATGAAAATGGGGATATGATTACAGATTCTAGGAGTATATTAAATAGATGGAAAGGTTACTTTAATCAGCTATTAAATGTACATACAGAACAGGACATTGAGGAGGATAAGTTACAGACAGCAGAAATGCTAGTTGCAGAGCCAAGTGCATTAGAGGTTGAAATGGCGATTGAAAAATTGAAGATGTATAAAGCATCAGGTTCAGATGAGATCCCAGCAGAACTGATAAAATCAGGGGGAGAAACATTGATGGACAAGATACGCTGGTTGCTTAGTATGATTTGGGAAAAAGAAGCTCTTCCAGATGAATGGAAGGAATTAATTATCTTACCAATTTATAAGAAAGGAGATAAAACTGATTGCAACAACTACAGGGGCATCTCATTACTTTCAACTTCGTACAAAATTCTAACAAATATATTAGTAAGCAGACTTACTCCCTATATTGATGACATTCTAGGAGATCATCAATGTGCATTTAGAAGAAACAGGTCTACAACAGATCAGATTTTCAGTATAAGACAGATTTTAGAGAAGAAATGGGAATATAATGGTACTGTACATCAACTATATGTAGACTTCAAAAAAGCATATGATTCAATTAAGAGGGAGAAGTTATATAGTATCCTGCTGGAGTTCGGAATTCCTAAAAAGTTGGTTAGACTTATACGAATGTGTCTAAATGGCTCAAAGAGTAGGGTGCGTGTAGGCAAACAGTTTTCAGACACTTTTGAAATCCAGAATGGGTTGAAGCAAGGAGATGCACTATCTCCTCTACTATTTAATTTTGTACTAGAGTATGCCATTAAATCTTTAGAGAATGAGGAAGGCTTACAACTCAATGGTATTAATAAGCTGTTAGTTTATGCTGATGATGTAGTACTACTGGCCGATAGCGAGGAGATACTAAAGGCCAACACGCACACACTATTGAGTAACACTAAGAATTAGGACTGGAAGTAAATATCAGTAAAACTAAATATATGGTCACACGTAGAAATTCAGTATATAATGGAAATGGACAGCTAATGACAAATGAGGGAAATTTTGATGAAGTGGCTGAATTCAAATACCTAGGAACAATAATCACAAGTAGGAATGAGATGCACAAAGAAATTAAACATAGACTCAATTCTGGAAATACGTGCTATTATGCATTGGCAGAGACTTTTGATGTCCCAACTCCTTCCAAAAAACGTTAAAATGAAAATATATAAACTATTATTCTACCAGTTATATTATATGGGTGCGAAACATGGACTCTTACTTTAAGGGAGGAAAGGAGATTACGAGTATTTGAGAATAAAGTTCTTAGGAAAATTTTTGGACCAAAGAGAGATGAACATACAGGTGAATGGAGAAGACTACAAAACAATGAACTACATGGTCTTTATAGGAAGCCAGATATAATAAGAACAGTTAAGTCTCGTAGACTGCGATGGACAGGACATGTTGCACGTATGGGGAATGAAAGACGTGCATGGAAGCTTCTTGTAGGAAAGCCAGAGGGAAAACGCCCAGTTGGTAGGCCAAGAATGAGGTGGGAGAACAACATTAACTATGATTTGAGGGAAGTAGATTATACAGGGAATGATTGGAAAGCATTAGCTCAGGATAGGGATGTATGGAGAGCTTATGTCCGCGCGGCCATGAACCTTCGGGTTCGATAGTGCCAGTGAGTAAGTAAGTATATATTTTGAGTTTAACGTTTTCTGAGAGAAATTGGCATGACAGGAGTCCTTTTAATGCATAATGGCATGCATTTCCAGAATTATATGTGACCTAGACATTACATACATCTATAAATAAAAAAAAGCTTAAAGGAAACTCGCTCGGTTCAAACATTTTGTGTGTGACTGTATTATTATTTAAGAAAAATAAAAAGCAAAGAGCGTGTATGCGAAACTGAACACGTGATATAATAGGCCTGGACTGTGTCTGTAATCTATGGACAATCAAGCTTAATGATTCTCTCTGGAGTTATAACTAAGTTCTTACTTATAATTTTATAGGAATTATGTTTGTTCCTAGTTTTCTTGATGAGCATTTTTTCTCTATCATAATGTATGGGCCAAAGTTCAAAATTAATTTAACGTATAAAAATTTACGACTGTAAACCCCTTTTAAATAAGACATTATTTTCTACAAAACTGTAATCATGTAATTGAGATTTTTTTCTTAAGTGTTTTATCTCCTAATAAATGTTCTCATCAGCTTATGGCATGATAGATAATACAGTCTGTTATAATTCTCTAGTTTGGAGCAAGATAATGGTAAGCTCTACCATTTTATATTAATGTTTCCCCCCCTGAAAATACCTTACACAGTGCCATCCTCATTATCTTGGAATTCCCACCCTCCTGAATTAAGAGACTGTCGGACATTAGCGAACTACAGAATTTTATGGGGGTTTTGACTTTGATTTAATACATTAAATAGAACTCTTGTCGGCCACGGTGGTCTAGTGGTTATGCTCCTTGCCTCTGGTTCCGAGGGCCGCGGGTTCAAACTCGGCGAAATCGATAGAAGATTCTAAGGGACAATTCCTCAGTCGTTAGAAATTCGGGCTCTGAAAAGAACCTCAAGCCTAAATTAGAGCCTCTTAGCAAAATTTAATCGGGGTTTCCTATCCAAGTAATACATTAGTTGCCTACTATAATGTTTTTGAGCCTATGTGGTAACCATATGCCACTCGCTGACATCTAAAGGGGGAAAAGCGTCACTAAATTAGCTTGGTAAAGTAACTAGTAACTCTCAAAAGGGCGTACCTTTGTGCCACTTGGAGATGTAAGGGCATGAGCTGTATGTGTGTATATATATATATATATTTTGTAAATATATTTTTGACATTTGGTAATGAAGGCAAATATGGTATGATATGAAAAGAAAAATGAATGCCTGAGTCGGAACTACTCAAGCATTTATTTTTCTTTTCATATCATATATATAATTTATATATCCCGACTAAGGCATTTATTTTTCTTTTCAAGTCATAATTTGCCTTCATTGTTAAATGTAAAAAATTTGAAATCTAAATATACAAGCGTTACTGCTATAAAGTATATAAAAACTCTTTAAAATTCTTGTTATAGTAGTCACTAGATGGCAGTTCGATTTATGTCCCGCTGCCTCTCGTGAATTGAGAATTATATATAGAATAGAATAGATTTATTTAGCCTGGTGGAGTTATAGGGCCTATAAAAAAATGTTTGTGCTAGGATTCCTGATTAGCTCAGTTGGTATAGCACTAACGTATATAATTAGAGGTATCGGGCTGAAATCCCGGCTCAGGCATTTATTCTTCTTTTCATGCCATAATTTACCTTCATTGTTAAATGTAAACGAAAAATTAACATATATCATATGTATGTATGTATATATATATATATATATATATATATATATGACATGATAATAAAAATAAATGCTTGGATGGGATTTGAACCCGGACCTCTGGATTGATACTCCAGTGCGCACCAATTACGCTACCAAACAAATCTAGTACAAACATTTATTGTTCTTTATATATATTCTCTATTATTACGAGAAGTAGCGGGAACTCGGTCTCCACTGCCTATAGTAGCTCCTATAGCCTAACAAGTAAGCAAATAAAGAGACTATTTAACTCTTGCCCCAAATGGGAGTCAACGACCAATCACATTTCAATGAATTTTTATTTACAACCAATCACACTCGAATTTATCAACGAAGTTTATCATATTAAAGAAAGCACCTCCTTTTTAACATTCTGAGTAGGTCATAGCATTATTTTGCAGTGACTGACTCTCTAAGAAATACGACTACCAGATTGTATATATAGTGTATGAATGTCGGCATATAGCGCATGCGGGAGATAATATAAAAACATTTGTAGCAATTGATTATACTACAAAAAAAAAAAAAAAAAAAAAAAGAAACCACGGTTTGCACTTTCTTAAACGAATTATTTTCCAGGAAATGACATTGCAGGAAAATATAATTGAATTGACATATTTACATCATAGGACATCAGAAATTAATTAATACTTGTAATGTTGGTTATAAATTTCTCCACTAGGGTGCATTCTTACAATATTGCGATACTTTGGCAAATAAATAATATGATCTGGTTGCTGTGATGAACAAAAGAAGCAAATGAAGCGTACCAATCGTTGCTCATTTGTTTTCAAACATAGCCGTTTACATTAAATATATACATATTTTAAAATAACTATAGTTAAATAATGATTTGTGAGTAAACAGCTTAATTTTATTCGTTAAATAGTCCTAACAAATGCCACTCTTGATTTCCAAATTCTCTAGATAAATTCAACTCCTCACTTCGTGAGTCGTGAATTTATCGATAATTTGGAAATCACTCGTGACATTACTTATGAATATTTTTACTTTATAGCAGTGGCGCTTCTTTATTTGGATGCTATAATTAAATTATATATATATATATATATATATATATATAGGCCCTTAGCCTACCAGCCGGCTGCTGGCCTCACATCCGCATGTGTCAATCATAGAAGTAGATGATAATGAGCCAGTGTAGGGGTGACATGTGTTCAGCATGTCGAGTCCCCCAGCCATTATAGCTGGTTTTCTCAACCTGGAACCGCTACTTATTGTAGCTACCCAAATGCATTACGATGCTGGGTGGGCACCGTTCCCATACTGGCCGAAATACCATGAGAAAATTTCTTCCCCCACGGAGACTCGAACCAGCGCAAGTCCCGTAGCTCTGCGCCAAGGCTTCCTGCCTTAACCACTCGACTACGGCGCGGGACATATATATGCATATTAAAAGAGAGAGAGAGAGAGAGAGAGAGAGAAGAGAGAGGAGAGAGAGAGAGAGAGAGAGAGAGAGAGAGAGAGAGATTATGGCGAAGAAATAAAACATATATAAGATATAAATAACCTGACATTTATCTCGTCACATGTTAAACGGAATTATAATTGCGCTTGTTATGTTGGTCAACATGGGTGTGTTTATCTGGAAACCTGCCATCGGCTACTATCCATTGTTTAATGCTGAATAATGTTTCTTCTGTCCGCCTGCCTAGATATAAAAATTAATCCATTAAAACTAAGGGATTCTTGAATTGGCCTAAATCTTTAATTTTAAACAAATTCATCATTTTTCAATATCTCGTTCATAAAGGATTTACTGTAACATTTTAGATGACATATAACAAATACTTGTTTAACAGAGAGATTTCTCTTCCTGCTGAATACGATTATTACTATTGTTATTATTAGCATTATTATTATTATTATTATTATTATTATTATTATTATTATTATTATTAGTATTATTATTATTATTATTATTATTATTTTATAGGTTGAATTGCCACTCTTATTATATGGATGTAAAAATTAGATACTAATCTCTCATAAATCAAGACATATTGAAGTTTCAGAAGTGAAATTTCTCCGCTTTTGTAACTGGAAATATATTATTGGATCACAAAAGAAGTACTGGTATCAGACAGGAATTTGAGCATAGAACCAACCACCAACATTAATAGAAAAACATATAATTAATTCCAGAGATCATGTTCTACGAATGCCAAACACTAGAATGGCAAGAACTGTTTTATATTATAATTCGAGGGGGACAATACATATACGTCGCGTTTTAAAGATATGGCACGAACCATTTTGAGTCGGAGAGACCAACAGCTCTAATGCTTGAAGACGATGTTGATGTGATTATTATTATTATTATTATTATTGAAAGTGATCTCATCACAAATCTTTAGTGGCCGTTGGGGTGGTATTAGAGCCTCACTATGATGATTGTCCAGCCGCTCGCTTTGTTTGTCCGCAGCTGTTATATATAATTAAATACAAATATGCCGACTGCCACTACTTGAATGTTAATCATTGTCAAGCATTGTCGCGGCACCCGCTTTTATATAAACGGACAACCATCATAGTGAGGTGATAATAGTAGGTTAAGACTCCCACCTTTGTAGACAATCGACACGGGCTGTCAGCCCTGCGTTATGCTCGCCTTTAGTCTTAGAACAAACGTCTGGTACTTATTTATGTTAGAAGCTGAGTCGACACCAGTATCATGGTGTCGGCAGAAGATCTAGGCTAGTTTAAAATTTCAGTCCCCATCTGGACTCGAACCCTCGATCTTCCGGCTTGTAGCGTATTGACTTAACCAACTATTCTTCGGCATGCCCCATTATTATTATTATTATTATTATATTATTATTATTATTATTATTATTATTATTATTATTATTATTATTATTATTATTATTATCATCATCATTTCGACTTCACTAATTTCAAGAGGGATAAAATGAAGAATGGTACAATCAAAGACATTATGAAAATCGATAGGAACATATTAGAAAAAAATAGAGGAAAAGCGTTTGAGGTGGCATGGACAAGATGATAGAATACTAAATTCATTCTTCTTATATGTATGCAGCTACAGTTGATAATACGACTCCATTGTATACTTATGCTATAAGTTGCAATGGGGCTGCATTTGAACATGCAGCTTATGTGGGCATTCAAGGCGAGTGCTCATGAGGTTAAAAGAAAGAGATATAGGAAAGACAGAAATTAACCCTTTGGCCTCGAATACTCTAATACCATCAGGGTCAAAGAAAACAAGAGGTCAGTCAAGGGAGACTGGATAGGAAAGTAAAATGCGGGATCTGGTACTAGGAAAGGAAGAAATACCAGATCGGTCTATAACCCACCAAGCCGACTAGTGTCATTTGGTGGGTAGCCCATCCCTTTGGTTCACATTGCATAAACAGTATGTTAACAGCTGCACCACGAGATGGTAAGGATTGGATACTGGGTTATTGTCCAGGTTGGTTTCTGTAAGCTTTCAATCTAGTAAGGATTAGAGGGTCTCCTCCCTGTTAAAAACAATAACCCATTCACAGCCGATAGAATGCTAAAGAACGTCCTTAAATGGGAGGCTATTGGAAGGAGGGGAAAAGGTAGATCAAGAGAACGTTGGATGGATGGAGTAAAAATAAAAACGAAAGCAGAGAGTTTTAGGGAAGGAGATGCATTAGACAGATATCTCTGGGGACAAATCACTTGGGGTTGGAAGATAATCACTGTAGCGTGGAATATTCTTAACAAAAATACATCGATGTTGGGCCAGCAGATGGCTGGTAAGCTAAGGCCTTTCTAGAGCTATCGCGCCAAGTAGTTTGTTTTTATTACTAATATTATGTATTTATTTAGCAGATTTCACAATGTTTCACACATTCTTGCGCTCAGTGAATCTACTGCAATTTTCCTCCACATCTCTGTCTTTCCGGTTCCTTACGCCCAATCCTTTTCCCCCATGCTGCATAAAACACAATCCATCCAAGTTATTTATGGCATTAATGTGATTTATTTTCAATTCACGCACCGCTTGGGCAGACCACGTTATATAGATTACGTGTATTAATACTTGTATTATGTGCAGAGACGAATGTACGGTGAGGGTGTTGTTTATGTGTTGTATTGCCTGACGACAAACGAGGCGAAACCCGATACCGGCACATAGCCGACCCTGTCGAAATTACCAAGGGGACAAGACAGCCTTAAGTAATGCTGCTGAGCTATATAATACATACACCTTAAAAAGTATTTAGGACAAACCAGGTGGGCAGCGAATGATGAAAAGGCAAATATTTGGGTGATTGGATTCAATGGATAAGGAGAATTGGATATTAGAAAATGGCTGAGTAGTAAGTGAGGGTGGGCATGATCCTCAGTGGATTATAATACTTTAATAATAATAATAATAATAATAATAATAATAATAATAATAATAATAATAATAATAATAATAATAATAATAATAATAATAATAATAATAATAATAATAATAATAATTGTATTGGAAGCCCATGTTTTCCCTTTACTCAGATTTTTAGGCGCTCTCCCCCTACAGGGAAGAATTTGAACCATATTAATTTAGGTACACGTGTTTTCGTATAGATGTCATTTTGAGTGGTCCGTGGTCAGCGTTCCGCCTCATACTGACATCTAGGAAACCAAGGTAGTACTAGAACGGGAAAATTCGGTAAATTTTGCTTAGAGGCCTTTTCATTCAGGCTTAAGGATTTTTTACGAGCCTGAAAATCTTCAGACTCGGGACCCACGGCTTAAAGTCCCTCCCGGAGGACTTGCTCCTTGGATTTTTCCGTCCTAAAAAATCCATCGACCACGGCCGGGTTTGAACCCGCGACCCTCGGGGCCAAAGGTAAGGAGCATAACCACTAGTCCACCGCGGCCGATACAATAATAATAATAATAATAATAATAATAATAATAATAATAATAATAATAATAATAATAATAATAATAATAATAATAATGATGATGACAATGGACAATGACGATGATGACGACGGCGACGGCGACGACGACGATGATGATAATAATGATAATAATAATAATCGTCATCGTAGTCGCCGCCGCCGCCACCGCCACCATCATCACCACCACCACACCATCATCATCATGCGGTATCATGACATCTGCCGCCGTCTTCCGGAAACCAAACGGCCAATAAGATATATATAATAATAATAATAATAATAATAATAATAATAATAATAATAATAATAATAATAATCATCATCATCATCATCATCATGAACAAATTCGTTTTAGGCCATGTGGCCTGTACGGTAAACCTAGCGAAGATGGTCTTGATCTTTCCACCGATGTTTTGGTCTTCCTTGGTCCCTATGTCCAGTTGGGGTATATTGGAATGCCAATTTTGGAAGTCTATTTCTTGCCATTCTCCTCAGATGATTTTTCCATTCTTGTTGGTATATCTTCATTTAAACTTGTTACTCCAAGTTTTCCTCTGATAATAGTGTTCCTTTGGTGATCCAGTCTATTAACTCCTAACAATGATCGTAAGAAGCGCATTTGGCTTACTTGAAGTTTATGAGAGTTTCTTTTATTTAAAATCCAAATTTCACTTCCGTATTTTAGAGCAGCTTTTGATGTGACGTTACGTAATCTTAGTTTTGTCTCTGTCCTCATCTGTTTACCAAAATGTCTTCGTATTACCCCATTCATTTTATTATATTTTTGTAATTTTGAATCAATGTCACTCTTATACTCTGCAAATACACTTCCTAAGTAATAATAATAATAATAATAGTAGTAATAATAATAATAACAATAATAATAATAAACATTAATAATAAGATATAATATTATGATGTAATAATATAATAATAATAATAATAATAATAATAATAATAATAATAATAATAATAATAAAAATAAAAACAAACAAACTCCATGGCGCGTCAGGCTTAAAGGCCTTTGGGCAACCACAGCCGGCTAATAACAGAAGTAGACGATTATCCAGTCAGTGTAGGGGTGTGATGTGGTCATCAATAGGTTCCCAGCCGTTATAGCTGTTTTTTTTTCATCCTGGAGCCCCTAATTTTTGTAGCTACCCAAATTTCTCATGATGCTAGGTGGGCACCGGTCCCATACTGACCGAAATTCTATGAGAAAATCTCTTCCCCATGGATATCCAAACCAGCGCAAGTCCCATATCTCTGCGCTGGTTCGGATCTCATGTGAGGAAGAAATTTTCTTATGGAATTTCAGTCAGTATAGGACCGGTGCCCACCCAGAATAATTATATAATTATATAGTTTTTCTCATGGAGTTAAGACCCTAGCGTTTTCTCTTCCGCTTCGTGCAACGATGATGATGATGGATTCTGAGTTTACAGAAGTCACCTACACCTGGAGAGAAAAGGGCTGTTTCTAGTCTCAATTAGAAAGTTATTCTCACAACCACTTGCCATGGGTGAGGGAGGGGTTGACACTTGCTGCATTTCAGTAGTAGAACTAACCAAGTGCCACATTTTCTACATACGTAGGGGGAGATCCCAATTGAATGAATAGTTGCCCTGCGTGAACTAAAATGTATTAATATCATTGTTCTTAGTAATAATTCTATTTTCTATTCATTGAGAATTTTCTTCATCGTTGAGGTTTTTCTCTAACCAATCATAATAATTAACACGAGTTTAAAAGAAATACATAAATGAATACGGTCTTATAGATTATCAGTTTGTAATACACATTCTCAAATTTCCCGTAATTAAATTTCTCTATCCTCTGTTTCTTGATCCGTTACACCAAATTTACTCATTGAATGTTGAATGTTATTCTACCAGGTTGTTCTAGGTCTTCCTTTTCTGTCCTTTCAGTTTTCCATATATGAACGACCTTTGGTCTTCCATCCTGCATTCTTCTAATGTATGTGTCCGTACCATATTAGCCTTCTGTGTTCAATCTCATCCATTATACATCATAATAATTCTGAAAATTAAAATGATGAAGTTATAAAAATGAATACATATTTTTATTTTAGAAAAGTTGTCCACCGCTGAGTCTCGGAGTAGCGTTGTTGCCTCGTATGCAGCGGGCCCATGTTCAATTCCCGGTCGGGACACATTTTCTCGGTGATGTTTTTTCTTCGGGATATTTCCTCACATATAAGACAAATGTAAGGAAACTTTAAGGCCCAAACTGTCCCCGAACATCGTTTGGCCATCACATTCGTTATGTTTAATATTAACGTGAGTGAGTGGTGTGTTTCGTCTTAATGTTGTGTTTCAGAGGGGGCCCTGATTACTCATTCGGGGAAGCTCTCCATGTCTTTGTGTGATAAAAAAGTATATGTGTGATCCACAGTTTAAAATTCCTCTCCCGAAAGGTCGTGCCACTGTAAGATGAGAGGTTAAACTGTGTTAATGGGATGAAACTTTAAAAAGTTAATTAAAAATAACGAAAAGTGGTTTGGCTACCTTAATTAAATCCATGGAATGATAATTTCAGGACCAACCGATGTGACTATCACAGGTTAGTTACAAAGAATCGTGTGCTTAGCGTGACGCAGTCTTCACTCACTCTCTTTTTGTTATTATTATGATTATGATGATGATGACGATTATTATTATTATTATTATTATTATTATTATTATTATTATTATTATTATTATTATTATTATTCTAGAGATCATTACAACTGGCCTTATTTCTCTCTTTACAGTTTACATTTCCTTGTGTCTAAGCAGTCCTTTTCTTCCAATTCCCTTCCTTCCTTGCTATGTGAATATTCTTCTTCTGAATGTGTTTAGGTCGTCCCAAACTCTTTCTCTGTAGTGGTACCTATTATTAGATCATATTTTGTCCCAGCCCAAATAAATTGTAGTATGAGTCATATGTGTGAATGCTTGATATGTGTCGAATCAATAACAGACTACATATCAGTGCAGAGTAGATTTCCTCTCACCCATTACATTAAGTAAAGATTAATGATTACAATGAACCTAAAATTAGGTTCCCGTGTTAAGGATAACTATTTTGTTCAAAAGGTTGCGTCAATTAATGGATTGTCGCGCGCGACAATCTACACTTAACCTTTTGATTCAAACTCATTCGTAGTGGAATTTTCGAAGATAGTGTGATCTTTTCTTTTGCGAAACTTTTGTGAATTAACAGTAAAATTGTGCTTCGATCAAACTTTCCATCAATTACTGTCAATGCTTGGCTTTGGCGCCAAACGGATTCCTAGGCGACCAGTCATATTTGAATCAATCGATTGCGGCCTTTAGATCAATATGATTGACCGTCTAGGACCTACTTTAGGGTCTTAAAACAAATCTAATACCTTAACCTTAGTTTTTCTTCCTTTAGCTAATTCCAAAAGAAAGAAGCTATTGAGAAAACATTTTTACAGATCTTCACCGATCATATCTAGTGGAGTTGAAATTAGAAATAATATCTATAATTATCTGATATTATAACAATTTTTGGCGGCTCCATGGCGCATGCGATTAGACGCTCGCCACTCACCGCTGGGGTCTCGAAATCGAATCTCCATCGTTCTATGTGGGTTTTCTGGTGGACTAAACGGAGCTTTGACAGGGTTTTCTCGGAGTGTATCCCGTATTCCCCTGCCATAAATTTTATTCCACCATTTCTCCATATGTCGGCTGCGGTGGACTAGTGATTATGTTCCTTGCTTCTGGTCCCGAGGATCGGGGAGTTTAAACCTGGCCGGAGTCGATGGTTTTTTTAGAATGGAAAAATCCAAGGAGCAAATGCTCCGGGAGGGACTTTAAGCCGTGGGTCCCGAGCCTGAAGATTTTCAGGCTCATAAAAGATCCTTAAGCCTAAAAAATGCCTCTAAGCAAAATTTACCCATCTCATCATCCTATTAGTACCTTAGTTGGCTGCTAGATGTCTCATTGGATCGGTATGTTGACCGGTACAATTCATGACATCTGTCAGCAAATAAGCGCAACTAAATTAACTTGGTCTAGTAACTCCTCACAAAGAAGAGGCTAAGATTCAGCATTGGGCTACGCCGTTATACAGTGGAGGAAATTGGTATAAAGGCACTAACTTTTAGTAGTAAAACAACCTGAAATATTTATGCAAATACCGTATATGTATCATAGATTACACATAATTATCTAGGACATAATTTCATGTATTTATTATATACGTAAATATTACGTATAAACTAAGAAAACGCTGTCCTAGGGGTGGAAATCGGTATAAAGCCAGGTCAACGTCTGGCTCTTACACAGACACAAATCTAAACAAAACACTGCTGTTACATGGAGAAGACGTGTCTGTGAGCATCGTTCATCAGTTACAACTCAGTAGTGCGTACAATGCCGCGTGGAAAGCCTCTATCAAATGAAGAGAAAGCAAGAGTTAGTGCCTTCAAGGAGATGGGCCTTTCCAATCGATAAATAGCTACGAAATTGGGACGTTCAAGATGTGTCATTGATAATTTTGTCAAACTGGGCTCACAATATAGAAAAAACGGGAAGAATGGACGGACAAGAAAATTGTCTGAGCGCACTAAACATGTCATTTTACGTACAGCATAAGATAAGAGTATGTTTTCTTCTCAAATCCAGGCTGATTTGAAGTTGTCATTAACAGCCAGACGAGTAAGACAAATTCTGTCAGAAGACAAGAACCTAAAATTCAAAAAAAGTCTTAGTAAACTACCTCTGAACAATGCACATAAGAAAGCTAGAATGACTTTTGCTGAAGATCACATGTCCTGGACCTCAGAATGGAATAAAGTAATATTCAGTGACAAGAAGAAGTTTAATCTGGACGGGCCTGATGGCTTTCAGTATTACTGGCACGACCTCCGTATTGAAGAGCAAGTTAGAATGAGCAGAAACTTCGGTGGTGGAGGCGTTATGATTTGGGCAGCATTCTGCTTTAAAGGAAGATAAAAAACTGGCATGAATTCTGAAGATGAACTGAAGATGAATTGTGGGTCCTACACTGAGGAGCTTCTGGAGTCCGAATTGATACGAATGTATGAGGAATTTGGCGAATATCTAATTTTTCAGCCAGATAATACTTCCATTCACGTGTCTGCTAAATCAAAGGAGTGGTTCAGGAAGAAATAAATACCTCTTTTGACGTGGCCAGCCAGAAGTCCTGATTTAAACCCGACTGAGAACTTATGGGGGATCCTGGCAAGGCGTGTGTATCGCAATGGACGGCAGTTTGGGACAATGGCTGAGCTCAAAAATGCTATTCGAGAAGAGTGGGCTTCAATCTCTGTGGAAGAAATAAACACCCTCATGAAGTCAATGCCAAAGAGAATCTTCCAAGTAATTAAGAACAATGGAGGTTCAACTAAATTTTAGAACTTTGTTGTAAACTTTGCGCTCAGTCTTTTTGATTTAATCTGTGAAATACACAAAGTGCCTTTATACTAATTTCCACCCATATGTGAGAGTGGTTTCAGTTTTCATGTACATTTTTGGACGAAAATGGATAATTAATTTTGACATTATTTGTGTGTGTTTTATACTCAATAACTTCCTAAGTTAAGATAGAAAAATGCCAAAGAAAGAGTAAATAAACTTGTGTTCACACTTCTAACAAGTGCCTTTATACCAATTCCCTCCACTGTAGTAGTATTTCTGCATACTCATCCATTACGTATCATTTTGTTCATCCTCCCTCATGAAAGTGGTCGGCCGCCATCCTTGTTGTTCGCAAACCTCTATAAAATATAGGTGCTTCATCTCATCTCATATCTCGACTCGACCCTGAGTTGGACACGAATTATGACTATTTTTAACATTTTATGTTGGGTCCATTTTATCATATTCACCATTTAATATCTATCATTAAACTAACTAACCAACTCACTCACTCACTCACTCACTCACTCACTCACTCACTCACTCACTCACTAGCACTATCGAAACCGTAGGTTCATGGTCGCGCAGACATAAGCTCTCCACACATCCGTATCCTGAGGTAATGTTATCCAATCATCTCCTGTATATTCTACTTCCCTCAAATCATGGTTAACGTTTAATTCTCCCATCTCATTCTTGGTCTACCAACTGGATGTTTTCCCTCTGGTTTTCCTACAAGAAGCTTCCATGATCATCGTGCCACACGTCCTACCCTTCACAGTCTATGAGACTTAACTGTTCTTATTATATCAGGTTTCCTATAAATATCATGTAGTTCACTGTTATTCAATCTTCTCCATTCGCCTATCTGTTCACCTCTCTTTGGTCCAAAAATGTTCCTGAGAACTTTATTCTCAAATACTCTTAATATTTTCTCCTCCCTTAAAGTAAGAGTCAATGTTTCGCATCCATATAATATAATTGGAAAGATAATAGTTCTATTTATCTTCAGTTTAACTTTTTTTTGAGAGAAGTTGGGACAAATTAATAAATTGACCCGATATGAGCTTATACGTTAAAGCGTATATAAATAAGAATTAAATAAAAAATATCAATATCGCTGCCATGTCACGCAGCGGACTCGGGTTCGTTCCCAGGTCGGGGCAGTTTTTCTGGGCGAGGTTTTTATCGGGGTTTTTCCTCACCTGTAAGACAAATGCCAGGAAAACGCTAAGGCCCAAACGGTCCCCGAAATCATATGGCCATCATCATCATCATCATCCTTATCATCATCATCATTATCACCCTTCACCGGTGTGGAAAGCAACGGGAAGCTACCACACCTACAATTCCCTAGTAAAGCTGCAAGCATAGCATGAACATGCTATTATTGCAGTGAAAGACCTGCCCTCGAGCAGAATTACTATGGATGGAATATCACAACATGTAAATAGGCGTTTCCTTACATATAGAGGCGTGCGCTCTGAAAATCCAAACTGCATTGATTTTTTAAAATGCAACTTGTCGATTTGCTGGAACAATGAACCTGGAACAGGATTTTACGATGATGTGTTTGGATTTATTATGATTTTCGCACTTTATCGTAACAATATCGACAACAGGGTAGGGCTGCCTTCCGAACTAGTTTAATGGGATAAACAAATACAAATATGGTAGGTCATGGAATTGACACAGTGATTGCCAACTATCTAAGCTCTTACATCTATCAATAGTCTTTTTTTCCCTCTCTCTCTTAGGCTTGTTATGGGCATAAATATTACCTCCAAGTCTATGTAAATGTCTAGAATAAAGATGCGAGATGGATAAGTTCTCTTTGGTGTTTGTTAAAGAAGTTTTATTCCTTCCAATTCTATTACGAGAATACATAAATCATACGTGATATATTTTATAGCTGATAATCTGATATGCAAATATATTCATAAGATGCATGTGGTACTTTATTGGTGTGAAACATGGTTGCTTATATTCATCATCATCATCATCATGAACTTATTTAAATTTAGGTTCTTTGAGTCTGTTCCTTTGATATCTAAAGATGTGGCTGGTCAGTCCATCTTAATTCTGGTCTTCCCTTAACTCGAAGTCCTTTACGTGGGTTCATTCTTTGGACATGTTGTAACTAATTGCTTGGACTATTTAACTCATGCCCCAAATGGGAGTCAATGACCAATCTCGTTACAATGATTTTTGATTTACAACCAATCACAGTGGTGTTTCACCTCGCTCTTTATCGGTTTCTCTTTATCAGCTCCTGCTTTTGTGATAGAGAAAGTTCCTCCTTTTTAATGTCCTGAATAGGTCAAAGCATTATTTTTCTCCAACAAATACATTGAATATAGCAAATAATGAAAAGATTCCTTGATTTTACTGAGTTGTTTACTAAAAAAATAAATGAATAACCCGTAATGTTGATTATGATATATAGTTTAACGTGTTTCATTATTTCTCCACTTGGGTGCACTCTTACAATATTGCGATCTTATTTGGCAATAACTAATATGATCAAGGTGCAGTGAATGAACATAACCTCACATTTCTGATTTTTTCAAACATCGGCGTTTACATTAAATATACAAATATTTAAAATAACTATAGTTAAACAATGATTTATGAATAAACAGCTTAATTTTATTCGTTAAATAGTCCTAACAAATGCCACTCTTGATTTCCAAGTTCTCTAGATAAATTCACTCCTCACTTCGTGAGTCGTGAATTTATCGATAATTTGGAAATCACTCGTGGCATTACTTATGACTATTTAACTCATGCCCCAAATGGGAGCCATTAACCAATCACGTTTCAATGAATTTTGTTTTACAACCAATCACAGTCGTGTTTTACCTCGATAATTATCGAATTTTCATTACCAAAATAAAGGAAGCTCCTCCTTCTTAATATTCTGAACAGGTCAGAGCATTATTTTGTAGTGACTGACTCTCTAAGAAATACGTTGAATACAGCAAATAATGAACAGATTCCTTCGAACTACACATTTGATAATTGTGTGCTCAATAACTATGTTTTTAAATATTACCTTTACTGAGTTGTTTTCAAAAAGAAATGAATTAATAACCTATAATGTTGGTTATAATATACAGTTTGATGTGTTTCAATTTTTCTCCACTAGGGTGTATTCTTACAATACTGCGATCCTATTTGGCAATAAATAATATGATTAAGTTGCAGTTATGAACAAATGAAACATAACCAAACATTTCTGATTTGTTTTCAAACATCGCCGTTTACATTAAATATGTAAATATTTTAAAATAACTACATTTAAATAATTATTTGTGAGTAAACAGCTTAATTTTATTCTTTAAACAGTCCTAACAAATGTCACTCTTGATATCCCAATCCTCTAGATAAATTGGAAATCACTCGTGGCATTACTTATGATAATTCTGAATTTCTACAAATATATTGTGAACTTTTAATTTATCGCATGTATCTGTGTTTCTTTGCTTGTCTATTTTTGTGAAACCTAGGAGTGGACATACAATCTCATCTATGCAGCTTGCAATTTTTTTTCTATTTTAGAATGTAATATTCAATTTTCGCTGCTATATTTCAGTCCTGATTTTACAGTTACAGTGTGTAATCTCAATTTGGTTAGGATGAGTTAGACAAGGTTGTCCACTGTCAATCACTCTTTTTAACATTTATTTCGACATGAGAAGAAAATGGAAGCAAATGACGACTGGGGGAATTAACTTAGGAAATATAGTAATACAAACAGTAGCCTTTGCAGATGACCAGATTTTAATAGCAAAAACAGAGGACGAAAACTACAAAGAATGCTATATAAACTAAATGAAACATAAAAAAAATACAACATGGAAATATCATCAGAAAAATAAAAAACATTGGCCTTCAAGGGCGCTCATCCAGTTCGGACAAAGATAATATTAGAAAATAAACCAATAGAACAAGTGGTAAGATATAACTTCCTAGGTTGCGAAATATCATACACAGTGGAAACCGATATAAATAACAAACTAAATAAGTTTAATTATATAACAGGAACACTAAAAAGAACTTTGAAAAATAAAGCCAGGAAAGACTCTATAATGAAATTATATAAGGCAATGGCAGTGCCTTTTATTACTTATGGATCCGAAACATGGATAGGGACAACACAACAATCTGCCAGAATACAAGCTGGTGAAATGAGATTTCTCAGATATCAAAGAAAAGACAAAAACATAACACAGAAATAAGGCAACAACTAAAAGTAGAGGAATTAAACACAGCAATAGAGAAATACAGAGCAAACTGGAAAGAACACTTGGCAAGGATGACTGAGAATATACACTGCTCAAAACAATTAGAGGAACACTTGTAATAAATTGAATAAGTAATTGTTTTTTAAAGCTGTGATGCTGAAAGTTGGACAATATGTAAATTGAATTATTAATTTTATCATTCGATACAAATTTTAAAGTTCCATGGCCAAAATACAGAGAAATTACCTCAAATAACAAATATAGAGAATTTTTTTTATTTTGGAAGGCACTGGCCACTTCTAATTCGTAAGCTTCCTGATGTTGCTATAGTGACGAATGTTGATTATTGCCTTGTTTATTGAAGTCTCTGACAAAATGAGGCATTTAAATGAGTTTGAAGTGTATCATGCTCTACATCTTTTACGACAAGGTCAATCTCTGCGACAAGTGGCTAGAGAGCTTGGGGTTTCTCTTTCCGTGGTGTCCAGGTTACGCAACAGGCACAGAGAGACAGGTCAGTATTGTAGAAGACGTGACCAGGGCCGTAAATTTAAAACAAGCCCCCAGGATGACAGATACGTTGTTCTTTCTGCTCTTCGACAGCGTACAAAAACTGCAAAAGACCTGCAGAATGACCTTCATATGACTTCCGGAATCCGGGTTTCAGACCAAACCATAAGAAACAGATTAAGGAAAGAGAATATTCGTCCAAAAAGGCCCGTTAAAAAACCACGCTTAACAAATGAGCATAAGGCAGCAAGACGTACGTATGTTGAAAAACATGGTGATTGGAACCTGAACCAGTGGGAGTCTGCTCTCTTCTCGGACGAATCCAGGTATCGTCTTACACGTTGTGATGGTCGATTGAGGGTGTGGGGACAGCCAGGAGAAAGATTTTCTGCAGAGGCTGTACAGGAAATTGATAGATTCGGAGGAGGTTCCATAATGGTGTGGGCCGGAGTTATGTACAACAATCGTACGGACCTTGTACTTGTTCCCCAGCGACTGAATGATGTCCGGTATATCGAGCACGTTCTGGAAGAGTATGTAGTACCTGCTGCCATTGGAGTAGGCCCTGGATTTCTGTTTATGTAGGATAATGCCAGGGCACATTCTGCGGCTGTCACCAGGGATTTCCTGAGGAGGAATGAAATTGAGGTAATGGAGTGGCCAGCGGTCAGCCCAGACCTCAACCCTATTGAACACTTGTGAGATCTTCTAGACAGGAAGGTCAGGAACCGACATCAAGCTCCACAAACTCTGCAGCAACTTGGAGATGCTCTGAAGGAGGAATGGGAGAATATCCCGCAAGAGGAAATCCAGAATCTTATTGGGAGCATGCCACGAAGGTGCCAAAGTGTCATCGAATGTCGTGGAGGCCATACACGATACTAACTCTATATAACGAGTGTTTAACTTTGAAAAATAAACTCAAGATTCAATTACTTACATAGCGGAATTATTTGAAAAGTTAATTGTCAGTGTTATTCATTTGTTTTTACTGACATGAGCAATAAATAAATAAGTAAATAACCACAAATAATGTACTTTATTAATTTCATGTTTGTACCTTTATCCAATGAAAAAATATTTACATATTTCATAGTGTTCCTCTAATTGTTTTGAGCAGTGTAATACCAAAAGCAGCATACAGCTATTAACCACGAGGAAAAAGAAGTTTGGGAAGACCAAAGAAAAGATGGAAAGAGCAGCAATTTGGAGCCGGAAGAGGCTAGTAAATAAGCCTAAACCGTGAAGAAGAAGAAGAAAAAGAAGAAAAATATTAATTTATTTATTCCTTTATTTCTTGTAAGCCTTAAATATTAAATTGGGAAAACCAAACACCTGTAACTGGAATAGTGACAGAAAAAAAAAAATTATAGAATTCTTAATAGTCTGGCGAAAAAAAAAATACGAAGGTCAAGGCGTAGATGGAGGACAATAATCGGATCTTATTTGTTTAGAGCTTCTGTATTATATATAGACCTACAAATTCAGGCTGCATATGTTTGTGACTTATAAATGTGTACATACATATTTTCATGTACGCCGAGTGTTCAGCCGCTATATATTATGCTCTAAAACCATTAGGTGTAGGAGTTCACCTGTAACGGAAATTAAAACGTCGCTTTAGCAATTTTCGATGTTTCACAACTTAAACTCAGCATAAGATTTTAAATTAAGGGGTGTTTATTGGCCAAAACTCAGCGTAATCCGATTATTAGAAGTGCGGGTTTATTTGAAATTGGAAACATAAGGATTGACTCTAGCAAACCGCTATGTTTGGTTCGTTGCAATACTTTGTGTAGGCTATAGGCCTACATATTTTCAGGTATGGTGAGTGTTTAACTGCTATTATAATCTAAAAAGATTAGGTGAACATTTAAAAATCATATTTAATTTATTTAGGCGTAGCAGTGCACGCCGGGCTTGAGTTAGTTTATACATATTTTATTTTAAGACGCTCTATAAAACTTTATCGTTCTCTGTAGTCTAGGAGTTCTTTGCTTCTGGTCCCGAGAGCCGAGGGTTCAAAACCGGCCGAGGTTGATGTATTATTTTAGTCTGAAAATTTTAGAGCTCCTAAAAAACCTCAAGCCTAAATTAATAATAATAATAATAATAATAATAATAATAATAATAATAATAATAATAGTAATAATAATATAATAATAATAATAATAATAATAATAATAATAATAATAATAATAATAGCTTTATTTTACCTGCAGAGTTAAGGCCTTGTCTACCACTCAACCAGGATAAAAAATACAAAAATTATTCTTACATCTAAATTACAATGAACATAAATATACATGGTACGTCTACAATATGAGCCTCTGTACAACATTTAGTCAGTCTTTTATTGTTTATGGAATGTGTCTTCGTTTTGATAATTAAATAGTTTGTATCCAGTTTCGTCGGCAGAAAATAATACTTGGCTGCCGTCAGATTTTAAACTTACGGGTTTAAGTAAACTCCCAATACGAAAGGTCAGATTTAGCCGATTTTTTGGAGAATACCCTTTTCGTTTTATTTCAATTGTATATATCGAGTTTTCACAGAAAAACATCGAAATTGTTCTTGGCGCTAGATCGATGATTTCTTGTAACCTTATGTTTCAGGTGAATACTCTACACCTTATGGCCCGATTTAACTGGTTAACTTAACTCTACCTTACTTTACTAATTTACTTTATATATGTCGACGGTTTGTTCCAAAAAATAAATATTGCTGCGACTAGCGCTTAAACCCATCACACTCACATACCTTAGTGATGTTAGAAAACGACCTGTCTTATTAAGACCCCAGTTTCACACAAGATGTCGCTAACTCAATCATCCACTTTAAAACTTGATTTAATTTATAATGGATATAACGTCGTATTATTTAGTTCAGTACTTTTTTTAATAAATTCTCTAAACAATATTATTCACCTCAAATGAAGGCATAGGAGATAATTACGGTTTCAGTTAGGAGAAATTGTTTTTAAATAACTCCCGATATTTAGGTCTACATTATGCTTAGGTCCACCGCTGTGGTCCCGAGGTAGCGTGCTGCCTTGTCACGCAGCAGGCCTGGATTCGATCCCCGGTCGGGACAGATTTTCTGGGTGAGGTTTTTATCGGAGTTTTTCCTCACCTGTAAGACAAATGCCAGGAAAACTTTAAGGCCCAAACGGTCCCCGAAATCATATGGCCATCATCATCATCCTTATCATCATTATCATCATCATCATCATCATCATCATCATCCTTCACCGGTGTGGAAAGCAAGGGGAAGCTACCACACCTACAGTTCCCTAGTAAAGTTGCAAGCATAGCATGAAAATGCTATGATTGCAGTGAAGGACCTGCCTTCGGGCTGAATTACTATGGATGGATGGATGGATTATGCTTGGAAACAATCTAACTTAAAAATTATTTCACAAAAATTTATATTTTTATTGTGAGATGGGAGGATTTGTCACAATACTGACTATATATATATATATATATATATATATATCTTAATATATAACAATTTCGTGTCACGTTGTTTGTCCGCGATGGAATCCTAAACTGCTGAACCTATTTTAATAAAATTTTGTACACTGTGTGCAGTTTGATCCAACTTGAGACTTAGGGTAGTTTATAATTAAATTTATAGTCGCATTATTTTTTTATTGCACATTATTTGTTTATTACTTAATAAAGAGTTATAATTATCTGTGAGTTCCATATGATTCTAACAGATGGCGGTGTAAGGTAATTTGGTAAGGTAATTGGTTTATTATTTAACAAAGAGAGATCCAGATGGCTGTGCTTTTTGTTGCAACCGCTAATTTCAATTGAATTACAAATATTGATTAATTCATAATTAAAGTGTGTTTAGTATTTACTTTATTTTCAATATTATTAATTTTGTGTGTAAGTATTAGTTTTAAGTAATCTGGCTGAAAGACAGCAACTCAATTAAAATTTTTAACGTATACCTTAGCCACAGCAACGCGTGGCCGGGACTTCTAGTATATATATATATATATATATATATATGAACCTACACATTTTTGTCATCATCATTTTCGATGTCTCCTAAGTTGGATTGATGAAGATTTGTGAACTTTTTTGAAAAATATTTTTATGAGAACAACCTCAGTGGCTACATTCCTTCTGAAATCGCTAAAATTTGAAATTAATCTTATAACTATTACATAACTACAACGTTTACCCATCTCAAACTGCTTGTGTAACACTGCTGTATAAGCTGTTAAAATTATGTGGTGTAATTTATTAACATCCTGTATAAACTAGTAAAGATATATCTGTTTGATAAACTGGAAGGTGTTTTATACAAGAGTGTGTGCGCCATTTATGACTCAATAGCATAATATTAGCGATTGGATGTGTATTTAATGGCTATAGCTGGTGTTAGCGTTGTGGAAAGTGGGGCACTTGCTCGATGATATCGCTAACAGCTGGATTTCGCTTCTCCATGGGAAACTCAACAAGTCAGACAACCAGCTCCTCTTTAAAAAAAAGAAAATAATAATAATAATAATAATAATAATAATAATAATAATAATAATAATAATAATAATAATAATTGTATTTATATACACAATTTTAATGTTAACACATCTTTCTGTGCCTAAAATTTTATTTTTCTTCTCCACTCGTCTCTCTCCATCCAATCCATACCCTCCAGTCCTCTTGCTCTCATTCCAGTTATTTCCTGCATCCACGAGTTTCGAGGTCTTCCTCTCCTCCTTCTTCCAGGTGGACACCATTCCAATGTTTTCCTGGATAATCTTTCTTCTTGCATTCGTCGTACGTGCCCATACCAATTTAATTGCTTATAATAATAATAATAATAATAATAATAATAATAATAATAATAATAATAATAATAATAATAATAATAATAATAATAATAATAATAATAATAATAATAATAATAATAATAATAATAATAATAATAATAATAATAATAATAACAATAATAATAATAATGATGATAATAATAATAATAATAATAATAATAATAACAATAATAATAATAATAATGATGATAATAATAATAAGATTAATAATAATAAGACTAATAACTAGCCGGCTCTATCGAACCCGTAGATTCAAGGCCGCGCGGATATAAGCTCTCCACACATCCCTATCCCGAGCTCATGTTTTCCAATCATCCCCTGTATAATCTACCTACCTCAAATCATGGATAACGTTATTCTCCCACCTATTCTTGGTCTACCAACTGGGCTTTTCCCCTCAGGTTTTCTTACCAGAAGCTTCCATGCACCTCTTTCATCCCCCATACGTGCCACATGCCCTGACCATCACAGCCTCCGAGACTTAATCGTTCTTATTATATCTGACTTCCTATACATATCATGTAGTTTACTACTATGCAGTTTTCTCCATTCACCTGTCTGTTCATCTCTTTTTTTAGCCCAAAAATTTTCCTAAGAACTTTATTCTCAAATACTCGTAATCTTCTTTCCTCCCTTAAAGAAAGAGTCTATGTTTCGCATCCATATAATATAACTGGGAGGATAAGTGTTTTATATATTTTCAGTTTAACATTTTTTTGAAAGGAGTAGGGAAGACACAATAATAATAATAATAATAATAATAATAATAATAATAATAATAATAATAATAATAATAATAATAATAATAATAATAATAATAATAATAATAATAATAATAATAAGAGTAATAATAATAATAGTATAATACACAGTTTTGGCTATAAGGCCTTGTTTTCCACTCAACCAGCGAATAATAAAACCATCTAAAGATTAAATACTTATTACAATTTTAAAATAATAATAATCATCATCGTCAAGGAAGTTGCCATTCAAAATTGCTCACGCCATCTCTTTAAATATCAACCTATATTTCTTGTCCGCTTCGAATTATATACTGCTAAAAAAATTAGGGGATATTGTAGAATAACCTATTAAGACTATGTTTTTTGGAATAGTATTAGATGCAATCACTTTCTATTACTCCAAGATAATGTAAACAAGAGTTTGAAGTTGTTATGTAACCTCGGTACCACACCAGAGGGCAGTGTCTGTACTGTTGATGTGAAAGGGTGGTGTGGGGGTGAATGTTTTGTTGCTGTTTTTAAATCCAGTCCAGTTTTCAGTTAGTGAATGGCTTGCCTTAGGGACAGTAATGCCTCGACAACGTGATTTACCTGAACCAATGGCTTGGAGGGCCATAGGAAGGATGGAAGCTGGACGGACACAACAAAAGGTGGCACAAGCCATTGGGTGTCTCAAAGCGTGATTTCCAGACTTTGGAATCGTTTTCAAAGAACATACTGTTCACAGAAGAGCCGGACAAGGTCGACCGAGGGCAACAACAGCAAGGGATGACCGTTACCTCTTGTTAACAGCCCGTCGGAATAGACAGCAGAATGCAACTCAACTGCGAAATACACTTCAAACAGCAACAGGACGCAGGGTGTCAACTCAAACTGTCCATAATCGACTGCATGGAAGTGGTCTCTATGCCCGTAGGCCCATGGTGTGTACCAGGTTAACTCCACAACACCGTAGAGATCGCAGAAACTGGGCGGAGGAACATCGTGGGTGGAGGCATGCCGAATGGAGATCAGTTCTTTTTTCTGATGAGTCGCGATTCAACGTGGAATGTGATAGTCGGCGTGTATTCATCTGGAGGGAAAAACGGACACGAAACAATCCAGCTTTTGTACGTGAAAGATCCCCATATGGTGGCGGTGGATTAATGGTGTGGGCAGGAGTCAGTAGTGGTGGAGGTACGGACCTCTACGTCATCCAAGGTGGTGCTTTGACTGCGGTAAGGTATAGAGATGAGATTCTCCGACCTTTTGTCGTGCCTTATGCTGGTGCCATAGGTGATTCTTTTCTTTTTATGGACGATAATGCACGACCCCACAGAGTTGGCTTGGTGGACGACATCCTGGAAGTGGAGGGTATCGAGCGTATGCAATGGCCAGCTTCCTCCCCGGACTAAATCCGATTGAGCATGTGTGGGATGCATTAGGCAGGCGCATTGCAGGCAGACCAGCACCTCCCACAACTGTTCCAGAGCTGCACATTGCTCTTATGGAAGAGTGGCCACGTATCCACCAAGAACTCATTGCATGAATGCCACACAGGTGTGAGGAGACCATACACCACACTAAAGAAACATTTTCACCCATGTTAATGTTGTTTGCCATATTCCTAATCAGGATCTCTTTGACATCTGGTGTGGTACAGATGTTACGTAATGACTTCAAACTCTTGTTTACATTCTTTTGGAGTAATAGAAAGTGATTGCATCTAATACTGTTCCTAAAAACATAGTCTTAATAGATTATTATACAATATCCCCTAATTTTTTTGAGCAGTGTAGTATAAAACATTTCTTGCCATCCTAGTGTTTGACATTCGAAGGATGTGGACTCTTCAATTTATTCTATATTTTTCTGTTAACGTTGAGATTTGTTCTAAATTAATTCCATTCTGTTGTCAGTACTTCTTTTGTGGTCTAATATTGAATTTCCAATTACAAAGCGGAAATACTTCATTTCTGAAACTTGGATTTGTCTTAATTAATTTTAAAATATTATTAAAATAGGCCTACAGACTAAATAAAAGACAGTGTAGGTGTGTTATAACACTAACAAAACATGGAATAGAAATAAAATAAAATGAAGTAAGAAAAGCCTCTTAGATGAATATTTTTAGGTATAAACAAAATGCTGAATATAGTTGTTAAGTGGAACTTAAGATACCAGTTAATATTTGGATATAAATAATAATAGTAATTGTGGAATGCAGGCTTTCACGGCCGGTAATCATGGTATTAAAAGATTCCGGGCTATGTGGCCGTGGTCTATAACTGGCGTTTCTTCCAGACGTTTCGCAGTCGAGTCTACGACAGGGAAACAACAGCTGGAAGCGCCCGCCACTGAAGATGCCCTCCGCACTTGAGGGAGAAACGTCTGGAAGAAACGCCTGTTATAGACCACGGCCACATAACCCGGAATCTTTTAATACCAATAATAGTAATTGACAGTCGCTGGCATGACTGGGATGGGAAATGAGTTCCATGCCCTAGTCATAGATACTGTGTAAGATTCAGATTATGAACATGTCCTGTGCTGTGATATAGAAAGTAAAGAAGTATCGTATGACCATGTTCCTAAATTGTGTTGAGTCGATACATTTAGAAAACGCGTTGATAAATAACTTGGTAAATATGTGTGGAAAATTTGGAATAGCAAAACATGTGAATTTAGAGTCCTTCTATCATTTAGACGTAGCCTTGATAATGTCTGAAATGTTATAAAGAGATTCGTGAGTAATCCAATCAATAAAAGGAAAATAATAATACAAAATAAAAAAAGTACCGATATTTAAAAATCAATCAATAATATCGGCGTCAGTATATACTTTATTTTGTCTTTCCCATTCAAATAATACCTTAATTGCCTACTAGATGTATCTGACATGAGGAAATATGCTAACCACATGCCAATTATTGACATCTGTAGGGAAATAAGTGTAACAAAATTAGCTTGGCTAAGTAAGTCCCTCTAGGGAACATCCTTGTTCACAACAAGGGGTGTACGGGTGTAGACTAGACTAGAACCACTAATAACGAACAAACAAACAAATACACATTAATCATTCTGTAAGGAATATTTATTTTTATATTTATTTATTTATTTGACGTAAATATCGCGCCATAGCCGGGCGGTTTAAGGTTGCGCAAAGGGGAATAAAAGATGGGGCTTTGAAAATTCTAGTAGGAAAACCAGAGGGAAATGGGTCAGTAGGTAGGGCAATAATGAGATGGGAGAATAACATGATTTAAGTGAGGTGAGTTATAAGGGAATGACTGAAAAACATTAACTTTGGATAGGAATGTATGGAGAGCATATCTCCGCGCAGCCATGAACCTCTGGGTCCGATAGTGCCAGTGAGTTAGTTAGAGTTAATTATTGGTGTAGGCCTATAGTGTATTATGACTTTCGGTCATAGTTTTACAGGAAGCAAAATTTTTGTTCTCCAGTGTAATTGTTGACTTAATTATCTTGTCATGACATGACATAGGCCTATTTTGTATTAAACTTCGCATTAGGTTTGTCGTATGTCTTTTATTTTGTGCTGAAATTGAGATAATTTTTTGTATACACATGGTCTTTTTATGAATGAGTGTAGTTGTGTATTATTGTGTAGGCCTATGTAGGCCCTACTATACATCTAGACTTTATATATATATATATATATATATATATATATATATATATATATATATATATATATCCATAGTAATTTTGTCCGAGTACAGGTCTTTCACTGCAATATAGCATTTTCATGCTATGCTTTGCAGCTTTACTAGGGAATTATAGGTGTGGTAGCTTCCCGTTGCTTTCCACACTGGTGAAAGGTGATGATAATGATAAGGATGATGATGATGGCCGGATGATTTTCGGGAACCGTTGGGCCCTAAGCTTCCTGAAATGTGTATTACAGGTGAAGAAAAACCCCGAAATAAACCTCACCCAAGAGCCTGTCCCGACCGAGAATCGAACCTGGGCCCGCTACGTGGCAGGCAGCACGCTACCTCGAGACCACAGCGTTAGATTTTATATTCATACATTATATTCACTGTTTCTATATCTTCTTTATGCATGAGTGTAGGTGTGTAATCATGCATTTTTTATATATTCTTATGTTTATTGTTTATTTTATTCATGGAAAAATGTATGAGAAAATAGCTAAATCTACGGATACTACAGCATGGGCAATTCTTTTTGCCAACTGTGGGTAAACCGTTCATCCTGTTCCTTGGAAGTAGTAAACTAATTAATTTATTGTTTTAAAAATATTAATAACAGTTTATAGGTGGTGAAATATTAGCATATACAGCGAAGCAGGCCCGTGTGCAATGCAAATGAAAATGTATTTATTTTCTTACTATATGTCAATAAACTCTATTACCAATATTTTGTGTAGCCTTTGCCGTGATTCTGCATCCTGCTAACCACATTTCCAGGGAGGTTCGCTTCTGTGTTCCTGTCTAATGTGTGGTTCAGGGTTCCTAGTCCTGCCTACAGAGATAAGACATTGAGTTGCCCATGGCGGGATGTAAGCTTCCAGAATAGGAGAGAGAATTGAAAAAAGAAAGAAAAAGTGTAGGTATTTTTGAGACGTGCTGTAGCAGATGATTGAGGACTCAACACATAATCAGACATGGCCATAACCACAAGCTGAACGGCCCCTAATGAATTTCACTCCATCTCGTACCTTGTGAAATTTCCCGAGGCTCATTCTCTATTTAACCACCATTATCACTACTCTATTATATACTACAAATTCTTAAACCCACCTTGAATAACTAACTCTCTGGCATTATAGAACCCATAGATTCATGGCCGCGCGGACATAAGCTCTCCACACATCCCTATCCTGAGCTAATGTTTTCCAATGATCCCCTGTGTAATATACTTTCCTCAAATCATGGTTAATGTTATTCTCCCACCTCATTCTTGGTCTACCAACTGAGCGTTTTCCCTCTGGTTTTCCTACAAGATGCTTCCATGCCCCTCTTCCGTTCCCCATTCGTGCCACATGTCCTGCCATCACATTATACGAGACTTAACTGTTCTTATTATATCTGGTACATATATATATCATCATATATCATCATCATCATCATCATCATCATGCGGTATCATGGCAGCTGCCGCCGTCTTCCGGAAACCAAACGCCATTCCTCTCTATCTATCCATTGATCTTCCTCCATTCCTCTGATATTCATAGCTGCTTGTACCCCTTCTATCCAAGTTTCTTCGGTCTTCCTCTCTTCCTCCTTTCCATTGGGATCCATTCCATAACAATTTTAGGCAATCTTTGCTCTGGCATTCGTTTGACATGACCATACCACTGCAATATATATATATATATATATATATATATATATATATATATATATATATGGTATGATAAGAAAAATAAATGCCTGGACGGGATTCGAACCCGGATATATATATATCATATAGTTCATTATTATGTAATCTTTTCCATTCGCCTGTCTGTACATCTTTCTTCGGTTCAGAAATTTTCCTAAGAATTTTTGTTCTTAAATACTCGTAATCTTTTCTCCTCCATCTTGAATTTCTTATTTTACTTGCACTGACGAAATTAAATTTTGTGCCACCTTTGATAGAGATACATCAAATAACGTTAAACTAAAATATATAAAATCTAATTCTTCAAGTTATAAAAGTTATGTGAAATAATTTCAACTTGCTAAAAATTAGCTTAGTTTACGCAATTCTTGTGTGACTGGCTTCTAGTATACCAGAACAGTGGTTGGTGTTTTATTTAAATGTAATACATTTTGCGATTTAGGAAGGATAAAGAGTTAAGTGTCAGATATTAATTGCATGGTGTTACAACAGGATGCGTATGGAGCCGTTGGGCTGTGCATAATTCAAGGAAGAGAAAATTTTGACAGAGGAGAGGATCCTCCCTCATTACTTCAACCCCTAGGGCAGGGTGTGCAATTTTGCACCCATTTCCTACTTACCAGGTTTTTTAACTTGTGGCTCAAGTACCTCCCGTTTACTGTTTCATTTTAATGTAGCTTTCTATCATTTTTAGTCTATGTAATATCATGAGCTACATGATCATTATGGGAAACAGGATGTATTAGGAACAGTTAAGTCTGATAGATTGGATAACTAGGAACAATAAATACAAATAGGAATGTGATACACAAACAAATTAAACTTAGGTTCAGTTCTAGAAATGCATGCTGTTACGTATTACAGGGACTCTTATCATCCCAACTTCTCTAAAAAAACTTTAAACCGAAAAAAAAAATAAAACTGTTATTCTCCCTATGTAATATATGGATGTGAAACATGGACTCTTTCTTTAAGAGAGAAAATATTACGAGTATTTGAGAATAAAATTCTCAGGAAACTTTTTGGACCAAAAAGAGATGAACAGACAGGCGAATGAAGAAGACTTACATAACAGTGAGCTACATGATCTTCATAGGAAAGCTGATATAATAAGAACGGTTAAGTCTCATAGACTGTGCTGGACAGGACATATAGCATGAATGGGGAATGACAGAGAGACATGGATGCTTCTTGTAGGAAAAACAGAGGGAAAAGGCCCAGTTGATTGACCAAGAATAGGTGGGAGAATTACATTAACCACGATTTGGGATAAGTATATTATTCAGGGATAATTGGAAAACTCAGGATAGGAATATGTGAGGAACTTATGTCCACGCGGCCACGAACCTACGGTTTCGATAGTGTCAGTGATTAGTTAGTTAGACTGGGATGGTGAGGACATGTGGCACAATTGGTAAATGAAGAAGGACATAGCAATTTTGTATAGATACCATAGGGAAAGTGCCTAGTGGGTAAGCCTCATTCTTGAAAAATTGTACTAATATTGATTTCAAGTATAGGCATATATATTCATCATAATCATCATCATCATCATCATAATCATCATCATCATCATCCGGTATCATGGCAGCTGCCGCCTGTCTTCCGGAAACCAAACGCCATTCCTCTCTGTCTATCCATTGATCTTCCTCCAATCCTCTGATATTCATAGCTGCTTGTACCCCTTCCATCCAAGTTTTCTTCGGTCTTCCTCTCTTCCTCCTTTCCATTGGGATCCATTCCATAACTATTTTAGGCAATCTTAGCTCTGGCATTCTTTTGACATGGCATGTGGTGTGTATATATATGTATATATATATATATATATATATATATATATATACACTCAGAGTCCACCGCTGTGGTCGAGGTAGTGTGCTGCGTTGTCACGCAGCGGGCCCTCGATTCCCGGTCAGGACAGGCTCCTGTGTGAGTTTTTTCTCGGGGGTTTTCCTCACCTGTAAGACAAATGTCAGAAAGCTTATGGCCCAACGGTCTCCGAAAATCATCCGGCCATCATCATCATCTTTATCATTATCATCATCCTTCACCGGTGTGGAAAGCAACGGGAAGCTACCACACCCATAATTCCCTAGTAAAGCTGCAAAGCATAGCATGAAAATGAAAGACCCGCCCTCGGGCAGAATTACTATGGATGGATATACTCAGAAAATGCGTAAAATAAGCGAATTTCTCGGCAAGCCAATTTATGGGTCGATTTTATTGGTTTAGGAATAATTTGGAAACAGTCAGTTTCTCATGCCACTTATTTATGTGCCGGACTGCATTGAAAACAAACCATACAGAACCGTAAGTTATTGCCTACTGCATGTTGCATAATTTAACTTATTGATTCGCTTTTGCATTATTTTATTAAATGTATTAAATAAATTAAACCAATGTGTCTTATACCTGGATTGTAGTTTAACTTCTCACCTTATGCGTACTTCTATATCCCCCACGTCGCGCCGCCCGAGTCTTACAGTGACACGACCTCTCGGGAGATGGATTTGAAACTTTGGATCACACACATAGCGTACTTTTTTCACTACACAAGGTTATAGAAGAGCCTCCTCCGAGACAACACAATATTAAGGCAAACACACCAATTCAGATCATTCATACTGAACATGACGAATATGATGAATATGATGGCCAGATGATGTTTGGGACCGTTTAGGCCTTAACGTTTCCTGACATTTGTCTTACCGGTGAGGAAAAACCCCGAAAATAATCGCCTAGGAAACTTATCCCCTTGGGATCGATCCCAGTTGCGTATACGACACAATGACGTTATCCCAAGATCAACGGCAGTGGATACGATTCTTTTCCATTTTCTATATTTGATCCCCTTTCCCAATTTTCTGTTGGTTTTCCCCCCATAAGTCTTTGTTCGATATGGTTCGTGGCCACCATCTTCCCTTTACAATCTCAAAACGCCTGTAAATATTTGATTTTCTTTACAGTTAAGCATTTTGTTTTTCATTTTTCACACTCGTAAAGTAAAACATATTTCAAATTCGTATTGAATATTCTAAATTTCAAATTTAGAGAGATTTGTTTGTATCCATAAACTCGGTGGGGCAAGTTTCCTGGTGAGGTTTTTTACTTACTTACTTACTTACTTACTCACTGGCACTATCGAACCCGCGCGGACATACTCTATCCATACATCCCTATCCTGAGCTAATGCTTTTCAATCATTCCCTGTGTAATCTACTTCCCTCAAATCATAGTTAATGTTATTTTCCCACCTCATTCTTGGTCTACCAACTGGGCGTTTTCCCTCTGGATTTCCTACAAGAAGCTTACATGCACGTCTCTCATTCCGCATACGCGCAACATGTCCTGCCCATCGCAGTCTACGAGACTTAACTGTTCTTGTTTTAACGGGGCTTTACTTCGCCTGTAAGATAAATAATGTCAGGGAGCTTTAAGGCCCAAACGGTTCCCCGAACATCATATGGCCATCATTCATATTCACCTTGGATTAAGGACTCTCATCATCACCCATCATATCATCAGGACAGTGCAACCCCGCGTTCGAGGCGCCCCAACCACAGATGTGTGTTACAATTACGCAAAAGTAAGGAGAGAACATCAGAAATGTCGAAATGACAACCTAGGACATTTACTAAAAAATATTATGTTCTAATTTATATAACTAATTAATTCACTGGCACTATCGAACACACAGGTTCATGACCGCGCGGACATAATCTCTCCATACATCCCTATCCTGAACTAATTTTTCCCACGATCCCCTGTATAATCTACTTCCCTCAAATCATAGTTAATTTATTGTCCCACTTCATTCTTGGTCTACCAACTGGGCGTTTTCCCTCTTTTTTTCCTACAAGAAGCTTCCGTGCACCTCTTTCATTCCCTATTCGTTGCACGTTCTTGCCCATCGTAGTCTACGAGACTTAGCTGCTTTTATTATATCTGGCTTCCTATAAAGACAATGTAGTTCACTGTTATGCAATTATTTCCATTCACCCGTCTGTTCATCTATCTTTGGTCCAAACTTTTTCCTATGAACTTTATTCTCTAATACTCGTTATCTCCTTTCCTCCCTTAAAGCAAGAGTCCAAGTTTAACATTTTTTTGAAAGGAGAGGGGACGACAAGAGTCTCTGTAATGCATAATAGCATGCATTTCCAGAATTGAGCCTATGTTTAATTTTAATGTTAATATTATTCGTTTTTAAACATCTTAATGGTGGACAAATTATATTTGAAAAGAAAAATAAACGCCTAGACCGGGGTTTAAACTCAGGACCGTTGACTCTCTGTGTCAATGCTCTTCCATCTGAGCTACCTAGGCCTCCAATCTAAACGCGTATTTTTCTCTTATACATAGTTAATTCCCTAACCCCAAATGCTACGAGCCGTTGCTACGATTTTTGCAAATGGCGGCTTCTTTATTAAGAAGAATTTTTATTGGGAATTTAAACATTACTTATAAAGCCAGTAGTGCTTCTTTTAATGTTAATATTATTCGTTTTTAAACATCTTAATGATGGACAAATTATATTTGAAAAGAAAAATATACGCCTAGTCTTCTTTGTATAAGAGAAAATTACGCGTTTAGGTTGGAGGCCTAGGTAGCTCAGATGGAAGAACATTCCGTAGAGAGTCAGAGGTCCTGGGTTCAAACCCCGATCTAGGCGTATATTTTTCTTTTCAAATATAATATGTTTAATTTCTTTGTGTATCTCATTCATATAGAATATTCTAAATGCAATCAGAAATGAAGGTACTCGGAATGAGCATAGGATGACCAAGGAACTGGAATATAGTACGGAACAGAATATTCTCATTCATAAATTGGTAATGGTGATTTAACAAGAAACTGCACTGTACCGTTAATAAAGCGAGCACCGCATAAAACAGACCGATATTTAAATTTATTGCAGTTGCAATGACACGCCTACCACTATGCAGCCCATCTGGGTGGTCTAGACACACTCATAGAAACCTACGATACTTACTATTATATTTCAAAGTAGTGCACCAGATATCCGGATTAAATTTCAGATCCCTCTGCAGTACTTATGTACATTAAGAAGGCGTGTAGTAGGCCTACTCTTTGTGAGATTTTCCTTAGGATGCGGATGTTAGAACTAGCAGCCCACTTTATGCTTTCCTCCAGAAGTAAACTACGTGCCGGGACCGGATTTTACTTATCTCCCTTCTCTTCATTCTTTCATATAAAACACTAAATTATAAAATACCTGAAGGTACTTACATTACATCTCTCTCTGTAAAATAAAAGTGATCGCACTACACACTTTTGGAGGGCTTTTAGGAAATTAAGACTCCCACTTTTCTGGGCAATAGGCATGAGATGTCATCCCTGGCAGTCTTAATCCTCAAGAAACATACACCGGATACTCATTTCCATTAGAGGTTGGGTTGACCTCAGGGCCATGGTATCTTCACTTCTTCTTTTATTCTTTTAGCCTTAAAAAACTTTGTTTCTGTTGTTTCTATGGTTCTCTCTTCTCTTTTGGCTTAAGTCCAAGACTAACGACCATACAGGAACAGCCATTAGGCCTACCTTACAGATGGTATTTTATTTTAGTTTCTCTTCCAGTGTATTTTAATGATCTCTGAATTCTTTCACATAACTTCTTCTTCTTCGGCTTTCCCCCATTTATAGGTTTGCCGTCTTCAGTTTCCATTTATCTCTATCATTCCAATCTACCTCTTCCAAATTCCTATCATCCATTATAGTTCTGACGTTGGGTTTTCCATTTCCATCTTGGTCTGCCATGTTTATTTCTTCCAGGGGGTGACCATTGGTATATATTTTTTGGCCATATTTCATTTTCCATTCTTTGTACATGGCCATACCATTTAAGCGTTTGATTTTCAATCCTCTTAATAACCGATGTGGTGACATTCATTTCTCTCCAAAAGAATTCATTTCTTATTTTATCCTGTCTTGTTTTTTGGAGGCTCTTTCACATAACTAACTAACTAACTAATTCACTGGCATTATCGAACGCGTAGGTTCACGGCCGCGCGGACATAAGCTCTCCATACATCTCTATCTTGAACTAATTGTTGTACAACCAACCCCATGTATATTCTACTTCCTTCAAATCATGGTTAATGCTATTCTTCCACCTCATTTTGACCTGTCTACTGAGCGCTTTCCTTCTGGTTTTCCTACAAGGAGTTTGCTCCACTTTTATTCCCCATTCGTTCCACAAATCTTGCCCATCTCAGTATGTGATACTTAATTGCTCCATATGTAACATTAAATTTACTAATTCTATTAAAAATCGAAATTTTTCATAAAATAGGACATACACAACTAGATAGTTAAAACTATTCAGTTATTATTCAATAGGCCTAGGTTTTCTATCCAAAATAATTTTTGGCTCGTTTGGTATCAAGTCATTTAAAACTAAAACTTTAGTTTTATTTATTGATATATTAACATTATATTTTTTTAAAAATGTCACTTAATTGAAATCTGTCTTCTGTAAATTATCCTCTGAACTAGACCTGAGATTTTGGTCATCTGCAAAAAAGTATTGCATCTAAAAATAGGTGGAATTAAAATAATTTAATTCCTTAAAAACATATTTAATTTTTTTAAAAGGTTGCATGATAAACACAACAATAAATACACACTCTATTTGATACTCTCAAGAGATACAAGGCGCGATACGAACTTAAATGTTAAAGTATCTCGTATAAATAAGAATGAAGTAAATAAGTAAAAAAAAAATCTTTGTACCATCTGTAAATGTACAACATTGTAACACAGTGCACATGCCCATGGCTAGATGTTGTCGTGCTATTTATATGCATTACATAGACATAATGTGACATGGCTGTTATATAGGATGTCAATCAAACCCAGCGTGGGCAGCAGTGTGTAAATTACATTTAACAACTAGATATGGAGTCTGCAAGTATTTATTATATATTTTCTAAATTCATCTTATTTATAGATTACTTACACCATATCCCATCTGTATCCAGGAGGCTGCATGTTTCTATTGTGTTTGTCGTGTGTTATGTGAACAAAATTAACTGTTTTTAAGGACACTCGGCAGTGATTCACATTCGATTAATGAATTTCAAGGTCAAAAGTTTACTTCACTATTTCTAGCTACTAAGTGGCCAAGTTAAGTCTCGTAAATTGCGATTAGCAGGGCATTTAGCACGAATGGGGAATGAAACACAGGAATAGAAACTCCTTGTAGGAAAACCAGAGGGAAAGTGACCAGGCCAAGAGCGAGGTGCCGTATGTCCTGTCTATCGCAATCTATGAAACTTAACTGTTCTTATTATATCTGGTTTCCCATAAATATATGTAGTTCATTATTATATAGAGTTTTATATTTAGTTGTCTTTTCATTTATCTTTGGTCAAAATAAAAAAAAAATTAAGAACTTATTCCCAAATGCTCGTAACCTTTTCTCTTCCCTTGAAATAAGAGTCCATGTTTCATACCCACATAGTATAGCTGCACGAATAAGTTTTATATATTTATAGTTTAACATTATTTTTGAGAGAAGTTGGGATGACAGGATTCTCTGTAATGAATAATAGTAGGCCTACCTCATTACAATCCTTAAGGCAAAAGATCGCCGGGACGTCCAAGAAAGCGCTGGATGGAAAATTCCTCTTTAAGCCGGTACAGGCCACATGACCTAATACTCAAGCCCTATTACACGTTCTAGAGAAATAGAAACCCTTTATTAAAATATATATACAGTCAATATGCCCATTTCACCAATAAATGTTTAAAATGGTCAACAAGTTTCTACAGCCAAGCTGTCATTCTCAAGACCAGATATTGACTGTCAATATCTGGTCTTGAGAATGACAGCTTGGCTGTAGAAACTTGTTGACCATTTTAAACATTTATTGGTGAAATGGGCATATTGACTGTATATATATTTTAATATTGTATCACCAAGAAGATCAATTGTGTATTAAAGAAACCCTTTAGGAAAACATAGAGTATTCTATCCCAGGAGTCCATCTATACTTTATTTTGTTTTGTGAGAAAATGGGCAAGTAACTGTAAGAAAATGTATTTGATGTTCACTTAGTCAATACATTTTTCTAATATATTTGAAGAGAAAAATAAACGTTCAGATTGGGATTTGAACTTCAGTGCTCAGGTAGCTCAGTTGGTAGAACAATGGCCTAGAAAGCTAAAGGTCCTGGGTTCAAACCCCAGTCTGAGTGTTTATTTTTTCTTCAAATATAATTTGTCCTTCAGTAACAAGTATTAAATTAATAAAAAAAACATTGCAATTCTTCTAAGTTCTACAGAATCATAGTTCGCATGCACAAACGCTAAATATAATTTCCACCAGGTGACAGAATATATATGTGAAATTGATATGGCAAACCTTCACAATAAATTCACAAATATGTTTACAAAAATGAATGTACACCAATTTCCCCTTTCCCAACCTAATAAAACAAATTAGAGGCAATTTATGTAATAAACTAATCTGGTATATACTAACTTGTCCCATCGAACCTAACAAAACAAAGTGAATTTCTTGAAATATGTTTTGAAATTAATTGCGAATATTGGTCACACCGATTTCACAGATATGCCCTGCCATCTGGTGAAGTTACATTAAGCATTTGTGCATGTGCACTGCGATTCTTGAGAGATAAATACCACAATTTGTATACATAAATACATATTTAATAATTGAAAAATATTTTTAAAAATCGTTGCAAAATGTTTAAAAAACTTCGAAATGTTATTAAACATGGTAAGGTATGTAGTGTAACAGTATCATAAAATTGTGTGAAAAATCATAGAACGTCATAATCTAAATTTAAGCCAAAGGACAGTTAGTGTAGCTACAGCAGATTGGTTTACATTTTATTTGATAATCTGGCGCACCATTAGGATGAGTTGGTTAATCTGTTTGAACAGAGACTAATGTATATGGACTCCTGGCATAGGCCTAAAAGCCCTAGAAATTGCCTGACTTTCCATGCAAAGAAATTGCGACACTAATTACCTAAATAGAGCGATATTACATATAAAACACTAATCCTACCTTCTTGCGCCTATAGCTGAGAATAAGTAGACCATTAAGCTGGTATCCTTATTGACTTTTTTATAGGCCATGTAGGCCTACAAAAAGTGCAAAGATAAAGTTTGGTTTAAAAAAACACTAATATCTCTTAACAGTAAAGAAATAAATAATAGTTTAAAAAACTAAAACAACACGCTTTTTTTAGAAATCCGAACTAAAAAATGAAAAATAATTTTAATTTCAAACACGCTTGGGATAAAATTAAAGTGGTCAACAAAAAAATCATCTCCAACACATATAGAATAAAACTATATTTTTAGTTTACTATAAAACTATATTCTTTGAAAATCATTTTACCATCAAAAGCGTGGAGTACTCTATATCAATTAATCATCATCGTCCTTTCAAGTATTAGGCCCAGTGTCCCGTTACGGTCTCCCGCCATCTCCGAAAAGGTCGACCCACAGATCTTCTGCCTCGAGGAATGTAGGGAAGAAATCAATTAATATATTTGATAATAAACTGATAATGGTAAAAGTAAAGTCTCTAAGTAGAAAATGTAAAAATCATAAAAAAAACACCCTACGCATTTGATGGTAAAATTATTTTCTTTTTGTTGATAACTCTAGTTTTATTCAATATGTGTTGGAGATGATTTTTTTGTTGACCAATTTAATTTTATCTCAAGCGTGTTAGAAATTAAAATTATTTTTCATTTTTTTAGTTCGGTTTTCTAATAAAGCGTGTTGTTTTAGTTTTTTAAAACTACTATTTATTTTTTATTTTTTTGTTTTAATATTTTACAGAATAAGATAAAAACGTAAATATCTTTAAATTCGAAACTATTGTAGTATGAGCTAAACGTAATACTCTTCTAAAAAAATCCTCCCAGCCGGATTTGAACCAGCGACCTATGGATTACTGAAATTATATACCATTAGAGTTCACCGCTCTACCAACTGAGCTCTTACAACGATTGACTAAAAAGTCTACAAGTCCGCAACCTATTATATCAGTTTTCATTTTTTTCTGAGTATTCTGACCAGGATTTTAGAAACAAAATATGAAATTATTATATTGTCACGGGTCCTTTACAAGTATACAAAGTTTCAAGTCGATCCAATGTTTCTAAGTGAGTGAAAATCGTGTTCAAAGATTCCGTTACATAGACACAAAGACACTTTTTTTATTTTCTGACGATTCTGGCTAGGATTTTAGAAACAAATATGAAAATATTGTATTGTTACGGGTCATTTACAAGTATACAAAGTTTCAAGTCGATCCAATGATTTTAAGTGGGTGAAAATCGCGTTGAAAGATTCCGTTACATAGATAGATAGATAGATAGATACAGGTCAAGCTAATATAAAGCGTGTAAAGAATCACAAAATTGATCTTACCTTATAATATGAATAGAATGAGACAGAATTCTATACCATAGAGCAGCGGTCCCCAACCTTTCCCCGACTCGCGAACTCCTTCCTTAACGATCTGAGTTGGATGAACGACTGACTTTTGAATATACAGTAGACATGCATAAAATTTAATTTCAAGAAAAGGTTTAATAACCTTAAATTAACTTAACTCTTAACAGTTAAATCTAAAGTTACTCTAGTTACGGCTTAAAAGTTACATAACGTGTAGGCCTAGTTGCAATAATAAATACAAGTTTTCATTGTAATCACTCACCTCTTCCATGGAATTCAGTGAGAAGGTTGCTTTCCATGTAGCAGAGCTTTGAAGTCAGGGGTCACAGAAGTTATATAAAGTCTCAAATCACTTTCAGCAGAAAGACTGTTTCTGTATTTATTTTTTAAATAGTCATATGAAGAAAATTACTTCGCACAAATAGAGGTATACATATGTAACAAGGGGCATTATAGGATTAATTTAATGTTAACATAATGATAATAATGATAATAATAATAATAATAATAATTATTATTATTATTATTATTTTTATTATGACGATGCCGCAGAAATGAAGGGAAGAATAATATGCCTAACCTCGAAACTCGCCATTACGGAAAAGTTTTGGCGAACACCTAGAAATATTTTTCGAACTCCAGGTTGGGAAACGATGTCATAGAGAACCATAAAATGTACATTATAACTACCGCCACCTGTGGGACGTCAGAAGGAGAAGAATCAGTGCTGCCTACATATAAGTTCAAACAATTTCCTATCTTCCTTTCGAAATTACACTATGTTCAGTCAAGTTTATTTCTGTGAATAAGTAAACAAAATGTTGCTAATTTAATGTAAAAATTAACTGCAACATATTCTTTAACATGCGATTTGCTGCATTTTTATAATAGTATAAAAATTAAGATACTACCTAAAAATAAGGTAGAATATGCCACGGCGTGCTGTAACCAGCTTTAATAATATTTATAGTGGGAAAACATCTCCTTGATTTCATGTAAAATAATATATACATTTAGATTTTACTACACTACATTCATTATATATTCAAAGAAATTGTCAATAACATGTTATTTGCTAATACCCGCAGTCAAATTTTGATGCACCGCGTGAAGTACATATATACAAGAGCGCAGTGTCTATGTTCTGGGAGTCGGGAGTTTCAGGGTCCTCTTTCGAGGGCTCGTTGATAACGAAAATCATGACAAAACACACGAAACTAACCACAAATAATTCTTCATTCCTATGTTTAAACGAACCCATGAAACGGCATTGACTCTCTTTTTCTCTTTCTCTCTCTTTCTCTTTCTTTCTCTCTTTCTCTCTTCTCTATGTTCTTAAACAAGTAAACATAACAGAGGAATGCTAGCAGTTGAAATGGATGGATGGATTATATTTGAAACAAAGTGGATCATATAAGAAATTCCGAAATTAGGAATCAAATGGATGCAGAGTCCATCGCTGTGGTCTCGAGGTAGCGTGCTGCCTTGTCACGCCACGGGCTCGGGTTCGATTCCCGGTCAGGACAGGCTCATGGGTGAGGATTTTTTCGTTTTTTTTCTCACCTGTAAGACAAATGTCAGGAAGATTAGGGCCCAACGGTACCCGAAAATCATCCGGCCATCATTATCATCCTTATCATTATCATCATCATCCTTCATCGGTGTGGAAAGCAACAGGTAGCTGGCAAAATATAATTCCCTAGTAAAGCTGCAAAGCATAGCATGAAAATGCTATGATTGCAGTGAAAGACCTGCCCTCGGGCAGAATTACTATGGATGAATGGATGGATGGATGCAGAAAAAATCGTGTTAACTGATAGTAAAAAAAAGTGCTTTAAAAAGGATGGTCTGATATGGTTGGACAGATTTTCTTTATTTACTTATATTATCTATCTATAAAATAAATTAGGAAATTATGGAAAAGTTGGTTGTAGAGCTCATTCTCCATCATATACAAAACTACCAGCATAACTGGAAAGCCCATCTTCAATGAATGTCATCTCACAGAAATCCAAAAGCTATAGGCTATATGTTTTCAGACTTGAACTTGTTTAATTTCTTTCTTTACCTAGTTCATGTTTGTAAGTATTGTTTCTCGGTATCGGTATTGAATTCTGCCACTTCTTCAAAAATGTCCTCATTTGTTAATAATTGGCAGTAAATTATTGTAATTATTGTTCCAGGGTATTTAATTTAACCGAAAAAATAATACCTTGACATCGGTCGCATTTTTTTTTTTAATTTTCAATTGGCAGTGATAAATATGAAAAAAGAGTGGAATACCCGAGAGAAGGCAATGATTTAAGTTTTTTATGCTGGGGAAAAACAATTTTTTTAACATTACAACTAGCATTCTGAGTTCTTGGTATTTGTGACATTCCTTGTTTTCCCCTTGGTCTTAAATTTATTTACGTATATATTTATTTATAGCTTAATATAATTAGATACGTTATATAATACAATAAGATACTAAATTCTAGCACTTCCCTGAAGGAAAAAAAAAGTCTAGTGCTCAGGAGAAAATATTTAATTAAAAATTCTTCTGGCAGTATTAAGTTCATAAGCGCTTCTCTTCCACTCAAACAGCACAAATATACAAGTACATATACTTACAGTATAAATTATACTCGTATATATAATATACTAATTAGCTGTAATAAATTAAAAAAAACATCAAAAATTGCAACGAAGATCTCATGTATATACAACATATCATACGCTAAACTTAATAATAATAATCTTCTTCTCTTCTTCTTCCTTCCAAGTATTAGGCCAAGGCCTGTTACGATCCTATAGAAAATTTTCCCTCCAGCGTTAATAATAATAATAATAATAATAATAATAATAATAATAATAATAATAATAATAATAATAATAATAATAATAATAATAATAATGATAATGCTAATGATAATGATGATGATAATGATAATAATAATAATAATACAATAAATTAAACGGGAAACACTAATATTAATACATGTATAGTACATTACACGTGAAGGTTATATTCAAATCAAAGTTAAATTTAATGTAAATTTTGGTTTCTTTTAAATTATTCTAATATCCGGCAGTCCACCGCTGTGTTCTTGCGGTAGCGTGCTGCCTTGTCACGCAGCGAGCCCGGGTTCGATTCCCGGTCGGGACAGGCTCCTGGATGAGGTTTTGTCTTTCCTGTAAGACAAATGTCAGGAAGTTTAGGGCCCAACAGTTCCCGAAAATCATCCAGCCATCATCATCATCATTATCATAAGTAATCCACGAGTGATTTCCAATTTATCTAGAGAATTTGGAAATCAAGAGTGACATTTGTTAGGACTATTTAACGAATAAAATTAAATTGTTTACTCACAAATCACTATGTATAGTTATTTTAAAATATTTATATATTTAATGTAAACGGCGATGTTTGAAAACAAATGAGAAAGAATTGGTGCGCTTAATTTGCTTCTTTTGTTTATCACTGCAACCAGATCATAATATTATTTATTGCCAAAGGATCGCAATGTTGTAAGAATGCACCCTAATGGAGAAATTTATAACCAACGTTATAGGTATTATTTAATTTGATGTTCTATGATGTAAATATGTGAAATATATTTTTTTTAAACGTCATTCCCTGGAAAATAATCCGTTTAAGAAAATGCAAACAGTGTTTTTTTTTATGGTATAATAAATTGTTACAAATGTTTTTATATTATTTATCACATACGATTTCTGCTGACATTCATGCACTATATACACAATCTGGTAGCCGTATTTCTTCGAGGGCCTGCCACTGCAAAATAATGCTATGACCTACTCAGAATGTTAAAAAGGAAGTGCTTTCTGTATTATGATAAACTTAGGCGAAACACGACTGTGATTGGTTGTAAATAAAAAATCATTGAAATATGATTGGTCATTGACTCCCATTTGGGGCATGAGTTAAATAATCATAATCCTTCACCGGTCTGGAAAGAAACAGGAAGCTACCACACCTATAATTCCCTAGTAAAGTTGCAAAGCATAGCATGAAAATGCCATGATTGCAGTGAAAGATCTGCCCTCCTTTCACAACGACCTGAGTTTGGTGAACGACTGACTTTTGAATATATATATATATATATATATATCTGTGGTCTCGAGGTAGAGTGCTGCTTTGTCACGCAGCGGGCACGGGTTCGATCCCCGGTCGGGACAAGCTTCCTGGGTGAGGTTTTTTTCGGGGTTTTTCCTCACCTGTAACAGAAATGTCAGGAAGCTTAGGGCCCAACGGACCCCGAAAATCATCCGGCCACCACCATCATCATCATCATCCTTATCATTATCATCACCATCCTTCACTGGTGTGGAAAGCACCAGGAAGCTACCACACCTATAATTTCCTAGTACAGCTGCAAAGCATAGCATGAAAATGCTATGATTGCAGTGAAATACCTGCCCTCGGTTAGAATTTCAGTAGACATGAATAAAATTTAATTTCAAGAAAATGTTTAATAACCTTAAAATAATCCTTAACGGTTAAAGTCTAAAGTTAATCTAGTTACGGCTTAAAAGTTACACAACGTATAGATCTAGTTGCAATAATAAATACAAGTTTTCATTGTAATCACTCACCTCTTCTTTGGAATTCAATGAGAAGGTTGTACCTGCTTTCCATGTAACAGAGCTTCGAAGTCAGGAATCACAGAAGTTAAAGAAAGTCTCAAATCACTTTCAGCACAAAGCCTGTTTCTGCATTTATTTTATAAATAGTCAAATGAAGAAAACACTTTTCGCACAAATATGGGTATACATATGTAACAAGTGGCGTTATAGGATTAATTTAATGTTAATAATAATAATAATAATAATAATAATATAATAATAATAATAACAGTAATAATAATTATTTTTATTTTGACGATGCCACAGAAATTAAGGGAACAATAATAGGCCAAACCTGGAAACTCGCCATTACGGAAAAATTTTGGCGAACCCCTTGAAATATTTTGCGAACCCACCTGGGGGATCGGGAACCACAGGTTGGGAAACGAAATCATAGAGAACCATAAACTGTACATCGTAAGTACCGCCACCTGTGGGATCATTGTCAGACGTCAGAAGCAGAAGGACCAGTGCTGCCAACATATAAATGCAAAAACATTCTTACCTTCCTTTCGAAATTACACTATGTTCAGTTAAGTTTATTTCTGTGAATAATTAAGCAAAATGTTTCTAATTTAATGTAAAAATTAACTGCAACAAATACTTTAACATGTGATTTGCTGCATTTTTATAATAGTATACAAATGAAGATTCTACCTAAAAATAAATAATAGTTAAAAAAGCTAAAACAACACGCTTTATTAGAAAACCGAACTAAAAAATGAAAAATAATTTTAATTTCCAACACGTTTGGGATTAAATTAAAGTGGTGAACAAAAAAATCACCTGCAACACATCTAGAATAAAACTAGAGTTATATAAAAAAAATTACCACCAAAAGCATGGGGTGCTCTTTATCAATTAATATATTTTATAATAAATAGATATTGGTAAAAGTAAAGTCTCGAAGAAGAAAACGTAAAAAACCATAAAAAGTACCCCACGATTTTGATGGTAAATTATTATTTTTTTGTGTACGTAAATAACTCTAATTGAGGAGAAGGGTTTAAAGTGTTTAGGACATGTTTTAAGAATGGAAGATGAGCGATGGCCAAAGCAACTATATCAATGGCATTCGACCAGAAGAAGGAAGAGAGGGAGACAGAAGTTAACATGGAAGGAAAACATGAAGACATTAATGCAAGCAAGAGGGCTAAGCATTGAAGATACCCAAGATCGTAGGCTTTGGATGTTTGGCACGGGATGACGGCAGCAGCTGTAAAAACCCGAAGATAGATAGAACTCTAGTTTTATTCTAGATGTGTTGGAGATGTTTTTTTTTTGTTGGCCACTTTAATTTTATCCCAAGTGTGTTGGAAATTAAAATTATGTTTCATTTTTTAGTTCGGGTTTCTAATAAAGCGTGTTGTTTTAGTTTTTTAAAACTATTATTTTTTAATTTTTAGTTTTAATATTTTACAGAATAAGATAAAAATGTTTTATCTTTAAATTCGATACTATTGTAGTATGAGCTTCTAAAAAAATCCTCCCAGCCGAATTTGAACCAGCGACCTATGGATTACTGAAATTATATACCACTAGAGTTCACCGCTCTACCAACTGAGCTCTTACAACGATTGGCTAAAAAGTCGACAAGTCCGCAACCTATTATACCAGTTTTAATTTTTTTTTGATTTTCTGATGATTCTGGCCAGGATTTTAGAAATAAAATATGAAAATATTGTATTGTCATGGATCCTTTACAAGTATACAAAGTTTCAAGTCGATCCAATGTTTCTAAGAGGATGAAAATCGTGTTCGAAGATTCAGTTACATAGATACAAAGACACTTTTTTTGATTTTCTGATGATTCTGGCCAGGATTTTAGAAAAAATAAATAATAGTTTTAGAAAACTAAAACAACACGCTTTATTATAAAACCGAACTAAAGTATGAAAAAATAATTTTAATTTCCAACACGCTTGGGATAAAATTAAAGTGGTCAACAAAAAATCATCTCCAACACATATAGAATAAAACTAGAGTTATCAACAAAAAAGAAAATAATTTTACCATCAAAAGCGTTGGATGCTCTATATCAATTAATATATTTGATAATAAACAGATATTGGTAAAACTAAGAAGAAAATGTAATAATCATATAAAGCACCCCACGCTTTTGATGGTAAAATTATTTTCTTTTTGTTGATAACTCTAGTTTTATTCTGTATATGTTGGAGATGATTTTTTTGTTGACCACTTCAATTTTATCCCAAGCGTGTTGGAAATTAAAATTATTTTTTCATTTTTAGTTCGGTTTTCTAATAAAGCTTGTTGTTTTAGTTTTTTAAAACTATTATTTATTTTTTATTTTTTAGTTTTATATTTTACAAAATAAGATAAAAATGTAAATATCTTTAAATTCTATATTATTGTAGTATCAGGTAAAAGTAATACTTGTCTAAAAAAAATCCTCCCAGCCGGATTTGAACCAGCGACCTATCAATTACTGAAATTATATGCCACTACAGTTCACCACTCTACCAATTGAGCTCTTAACGATTGACAAAAAAGTCGACAAGTCTGCAACCTATTATACCAGTTTTCATTTTTTTGATTTTTTGATGATTCTGGCCAGGATTTTAGAAACAAAATATGAAGTTATTGTATTGTCACGGATACTTTACAAGTATACAAAGTTTCAAGTCGATCCAATGTTCCTAAGTGGGTGAAAATCGTGTTCAAAAATTCCGTTACATAGATACAAAGACACTTTTTTTTTCTGACGATTCTGGCCAGGATTTTAGAAACAAATATGAAAATATTGTATTGTCACTGGTCCTTTACAAGTAAACAACGTTTCAAGTGGATACAGTGTTTCTAAGTGGGTGAAAATCGTGTTCAAAGATTCCGTTACATAGATACAAAGACCCTTTTTTATTTTCTGATGATTCTGGCCAGGATTTTAGAAAATAAATATGAGATTATTGTATTGTCACGGGTCCTTTACAAGTATACAAAGTTTTAAGTAGATTCAATGTTTCTAAGTGGGTGAAAATCGTGTTCAAAGATTCCATTACATAGATACAAAGACACTTTTTTATTTTCTGTTGATTCTGGGCAGGGTTTTAGAAAAAATGAAATTATTGTATTGTCACGGGTCCTTATAAAAGTATACAAAGTTTCAAGCCTATCCAAAGATGTTAAGTGGGTGAAAATCGCGTTGAAAGATTCCGTTACATAGATAAATAGATACAGGTCAAGCTAATATGAAGCGTGTAATGAAATTATTGTGTTGTTATAGGTCCTTTACAAGTATGCAAAGTTTCAAGTCGATCCAATGATTTTAAGTGGGTGAAAATCGCGTTGAAAAATTCCGTTACGTAGATAGATAGATAGATACAGGTCAAGCTAATATAAAAGCGTGTAAAAAACATTAAAAATTGCAACGAAGATTTCATGTATATACAATATATCATACGCTAAACTTAATAATAATAATAATAATAATAATAATAATAATAATAATAATAATAATAATAATAATAATAATATATAATAATACAATAAATTCAACGGAAAACTCCAATATTAATACATGTATAGTATATTACACGTGAAGGTTTTATTCAAATCAAAGTTAAAGTTTAACGTAAATTTAGGTTTCTTTTAAATTATTCTAATATCCGGCAGTCCACCGCTGTGTTCTTGTCACGCCACGCAGCGGGTCCGGGTTCGATTCCCGGTCGGGATAGGCTCCTGGGTGAGGTTTTTTTCGGGGGTTTTCCTAACCTGTAAGACAAATGTCAGGAAGCTTAGGGCCCAACAGTCCCCGAAAATCATCCGGCCATCATCATCATCCTTATCATTAGCATCACAATCCTTCACCGGTGTGGAAAGAAACAGGAAGCTACCACACCTATAATTCCCTATTATCTGTGCAACGTAAGAAGCACACTTTGTCATTTAACTTCCGAATGTATTACTCTGCGCAGCACGTGTAAGAGTGCAGGCGAACTCTGTCAGTTGTTTGTTACAAGCCGATAAATTAATGCACTATATCGTTGTCTGCTGTGCCAGGATTATGCTCCATAAACTTACTAAATACATTTAACATGGTTTTTCATCAATCTTTAACAATTTCTCAATGTGCTTCTAATAATTTTGATCACACATTTTGTCACCGAGTTAAGTTAACATAAACTACCCGACATCCGCCATATTTGTAACTGACATTCAACTTCCTTTCAAGAATCGTTCAGTTTCAAACAAATGCGAATTTTTAGTTAGTCTCCGACCTTCGAAGAAATATGTAGATATATACTTTATTCTGATTAACTATATTTAACATAAATAGCCTTAAATACGTTATTACACTGCTCAAAACAATTAGAGGAACACTTGTAATAAATTGAATAAGTAATTGTTTTTTAAAACTGTGATGCTGAAAGTTGGACAATATGTAAATTGAATTATTAATTTTATCATTGGATACAAATTTTAAAGATCCATGGCCTAAATACAGAGAAATTACCTCAAATAACAAATATAGAGAAATTTTTTATTTTAGAAGGCACTGGCCACTTCTAATTCGTAAGCTTCCTGATGTTGCTATAGTGACGAATGTTGATTATTGCCTTGTTTATTGAAGTCTCTGACAAAATGAGGCATTTAAATGAGTTTGAAGTGTATCATGCTCTACATCTTTTACGGCAAGGTCAATCTCTGCGACAAGTGGCTAGAGAGCTTGGGGTTTCTCCTTCCATGGTGTCCAGGTTACGCAACAGGCACAGAGAGACAGGTCAGTATTGTAGAAGACGTGGCCAGGGCCGTAAATTTAAAACAAGCCCCCAGGATGACAGATACGTTGTTCTTTCTGCTCTTCGACAGCGTACAAAAACTGCAAAAGATCTACAGAATGACCTTCATATGGCTTCCGGAATCCGAGTTTCAGACCAAACCATAAAGAACAGATTAAGGAAAGAGAATATTCGTCCAAAAAAGGCCCGTTAAAAAACCACGCTTAACAAATGGGCATAAGGTAGCAATACGTACGTATGCTGAAAACCATGGTGATTGGAACCTGAACCAGTGGGAGTCTGTGCTCTTAACGGACGAATCCAGGTATCGTCTTACATGTTGTGATGGTCGATTGAGGGTGTGGGGACGGCCAGGAGAAAGATTTTCTGCAGAGGCTGTACAGGAAATTGATAGATTCGGAGGAGGTTCCATAATGGTGTGGGCCGGAGTTATGAACAACAATCGTACAGACCTTGTACTTGTTCCCCAGCGACTGAATGCTGTCCGGTATATCGAACACGTTCTGGAAGCGTATGTAGTACCTGCTGCCATTGGAGTAGGCCCTGGATTTCTGTTTATGCAAGATAATGCCAGGGCACATTCTGCGACTGTCACCAGGGATTTCCTGAGGAGGAGTGAAATTGAGGTAATGGAGTGGCCAGCGGTCAGCCCAGACCTCAACCCTATTGAACACTTGTGGGATCTTCTAGACAGGAAGGTAAGGAACCGACATCAAGCTCCACAAACTCTGCAGCAACTTGGAGTTGCTCTGAAGGAGGAATGGGAGAATATCCCGCAAGAGGAAATCCAGAATCATATTGGGAGCATGCCACGAAGGTGCCAAACTGTCATCGAATGTCGTGGAGGCCATACACGATACTAACTCTATATAACGAGTGTTTAACTTTGAAAAACAAGCACAAGATTCAATTGCTTACATAGCGGAATTATTTTAAAAGTTAATTGTCAGCGTTATTCATTTGTTTTTACTGACATGAGCAATAAATAAATAAATAAATAACCACAAATAATGTACTTTATTAATTTCATGTTTGTACCTTTATCCAATGAAAAAATGTTTGCATATTTCATAGTGTTCCTCTAATTGTTTTGAGCAGTGTATATTAATGGAGTAATGATCTATTTTTTCGCTTCCGCTGATCTGTGCTCTGGTCATGAACGAATCGCAGTAACTGCAGTAGTAATGTGCTTCGTGGATTACCCGCCCATTTATTTTCCTGAAGTGTCTTTCTTAGGCTGGATAGAAAATAGTAAAGCTGCAAAGCATATCATGAAAATGCCATGATTGCAGTGAAATACCTGCCCTCGGGCAGAATTACTATGGAATGGAATATCCGGCAGTCCCTGATTTCCCGATAGAGAATTCCAATTACAAGAAGTGGAGGTAGCATATGATGTGAAGTGATGGAGTGTCCGTATGTTGTGGTATATTAAACAAGAGATTATGGTGTGATCGTGTTTGTTGGAGGATAGATACTGGGAACGAGAAGCTAAATAATTGAGAACTGAAGCATGTAGATTTTTAAATAAGAGAACTAGACAGTTTTACCATGCACTTAGAAAGTTAATTTCTAAAGACAAAATAAACGTTTAAAACAAAATTTAATAATAATCAAAACAATCTATATATGACCCCTATAAAAGTTTTTAAATTTCAACTGCATATATTCCTGATGTCCACCGCTGTGGTCTCGAGGTAGCGTGCAGCTTTGTCACGCAGCGGGCCCGGGTTCGATCCCCGGTCGGAACAAGCTTCCTGGGTGAGGTTTTTATCGGAGTTTTTCCTCATCTGTAAGACAAATGTCAAAACTTTAAAGCCCAAACGGCCCCCGAAATCATATGGCCATCATCATCATCATCATCATCATCATCATCATCCTTCGCCGGTGTGGAAAGCAACGGGAAGCTACCGCACCTACAATTCCCTAGCAAAGCTGCAAGCATAGTATAAAAATGCTATGATTGCAGTGAAAGACCTGCCCTCGGGCAGAATTATTATGGATGGATGGATGGATAGATATTCCTGATGCATAAGTACTGTTAGGATAAAAGGCGTTGCCTGTAACACATTTCGGTTCAACCATAAGAGTTCTTAATTAAATTTTATGATCGCGATATTTTAAATTAAAATAATCCTGAATTTATTAACACAATTCATAAACAATCAATATATTGATAAATATACAAAACTTTTATTCTTACAAGGGAATTGTCAACCTTTGCATGCCGAAGCTACCTCTAAATTTATCCCAGAGAAGCGTTGTGATATATCAAGGCCGTGTAATAAAATTAGCTGCCTATTTTAACTGCAAAGCACAGAAATCGAAGATAGAATCGAGCAATGGCAACTCTTTGTATGTAGCAGATGAACTCCCTGCTTGAGTAAGGGTTGAGTGAGGCGGGACGGCAGGTAATGAGAGTTATCCAATCTACCAATTCGAGAGTTGTATTACTCCCCTACAGTTTAAATGAGGAATTTGGCGCTGGATTTTAGTGCCTTCCATTTAAAAGACGGCAGATATATATTTTTTGGACAGGACCTTGGTACGTCATAACGCTTCTCTAGGAGAAATTTCAAACTAGGTTTCGGCATGCAATGGTTGACAGTTCCCTTGTAATATCGGTAATCAACAGACGCTTTCAAACATAGTTATAATTTGAATTTGGGAGTGGAGGAACAAACCATAAATTATTTGTAGAATTGTGCAAAAATTATGTACTCCATCTGCCATCATAAAAATCTCGTGTTAGCCGTTACACCTTTCAGAACTAAATCTTCATTTCTTTTGAAAATAAACCCTTCCTTTACGTATAAAAATAAATCTTGAGAATACATTTTCGAGGTCTTTAAATTTTAAAAGAAGTTGCTGTTTCTTGGGTCTCCCAGGGTTCTCTGTCCATGAATAAACTCCAAACATTTTGAAGTGATAGACGCAAATAAACAGAATAAATAAAAATTAACATAAAATTCATGTAAAAACAAGTAAATTATGATATAAAACATAATTTTTTATTATGTTCTCTCATAGGCCTGTATATTATGTATGAAATGTTAGGTCAGAAATGAGGAACTGGTTAAGTAGAGGGCGTGTGACATTATTCCCTTTACGCAAGCTGTTACAACAAACGAGGATCGTTTCAATTTAAATGACGAGTAGCCTAATACGAATATTTTGGTTACTTTTTTCCTTAAATTTAGTTATTGAAAACGTTACCTCGGTACTACAACAATGGAGAAGAGAATGCCTTATGTGGTCTCGAGGTAGCGTGCTGCCTTGTCACGCAGCGGGCCCGGGTTCGATCCCCGGTCGGGGCAGTTTTTCTGGGTGAGGTTTTTATCGGGGTTTTTCCTCACCTGTAAGACAAATGTCAGGAAAACTTTAGGGCCCAAACGGTCCCCGAAATCATATGGCCATCATCCTTACCATTATCATCATCATCCTTCACCGGTGTGGAAAGCAACGGGAAGCTACCACATCTACACAATTCCTTAGTAAAGCTGCAAGCATAGCATGAAAATGCTATGATTGCAGTGAAGGACCTGCCTTCGGGCAGAATTACTATGGATGGATGGATGGATGGATATTCAGTAGGTAAAATAAACATTATTATTATTCCCAGTTATATTATAAGATACGAAACATGGACTTTTACTTTAAGGGAGAAAAAAAGATCGTTAGTATTTCAGAATAAAGTTTTTATAGACCAAAGAGAGATGTACAGACAGACGAATGGAGAAGACTACATAACGGTGAGCTGTATGCTATTTATGGTAAACCAGATATAATAAAAAGAATTGAGTCTAATAGACTGTGATGGACAGGACATATGGCACGAATGTAGAATGAAAGATGCACATGGAAATTCGTAGGAAAACCAGAAGGAATCCGGCCAATAGGCAGACCAAGAATGAGGAGGGAGATTAACATTAACCACAAATTGAGAGTTAGTAGATTATACAGGGAAAGATTACAAAATATTAGCCCAGGATAGGGGCGTATGGAGAGCTTATATCCTTGCGATCATGAATCTTTGGGTTCGATAGTGTCATTGAGTTAGTTATTACTTAAAATTACAGAATTTAACTACAAAACAATACATTTAAATAATTATTTGGTAGGTGCCGCCGTCCTCAGCTAGGTTATTATTTTTATTTTAAGAACTTTAGGCCTTTCGGAAACATGCTTCTATCTCCAGCAGAAGGATATGCGCTACTAACTGTAGTTTTTTTCGACGCTTTTCGACGCTACTAAAGCCTAGTGTCAGTAGCTACCGACGACTCTGGTAGGCCGTTGATGTCAAAAGCGTCGCGAAACAACGTCATTTAGTAGCGCGTATCCTTCTGCTGAAAGTGGAAGCCGGTTTACGAAAGACCGGTTGAAAAGATGTTGAAAATATGTTTTATATAATCTAGGCACCTGCCAGGTATTTATTTTAATATTTTACTTTGTGACTATTTATCTCAATGGAATATTAATATGATTTTTATGGATATTGATAATATAACTATTATTTATTTAGATATTAGGTTATGAAAATTAAAATTCCTTTACTGAAAAATATACTAATAGTGAATTAATTCGTTTTCCCATGGCATCTTCAATGGATTAATAATAATAATGCTAATATTAATATATATATATATATATATATATATTATTATTATTATTATTATTATTATTATTATTATTATTATTATTATTATTCAATAGAGTTTATCGAATTTACTGTTTGGAAGGTAATTCCCGACACGTATAAAAGGCAGGGACTGATTCAAGAAATGTTGTGTGAGGTAAGACATAACGGATATTTTTGAATATAAAAAGTGCGTACGCCGTTCGCTCGAGGGTAGGCGTGGTTATCGCAGACAATTCACAAAATATCTTATGCCTCAATTTCACACAATGGCCTTGTTATGAATGAAATACCCTCAAGTTAAATCGATACCGATAACCATAAAATTAGGGATGTGAACAATGCAACCATTGTTCAGTACAAATGTGATAATTACATTTCAAACAATACAAACACTTGCTGATGCAACTTTCTACCTTTATTCTTTTGTTTCTGTATTGTAATCGCTTAATCAATTAAAAAAAGGACCTATATTTTTCTTACATTACCCACTGTTTTTTAGTTTCAACCTAAATGTATGACCTTATATGTCAAAGTATTTATAAACTTATATATATTTTCTTCTTCATCACTTCTCTGGTTTAGGCATTGGTTGCCTATTTCGTCTTCACTAATACATCTTCCGAGGATGTCCGATATCTCTTCTTCCTCAAGGGAAATAATGTAAGGTTTTCTTTGGTAATCTACTGTCTTCCAGCCTTTCTACATGGTTTTGCCACCTTACATACTCGTATATATATTTTTATTTCCGAATTTATCATAAGTAAGACCATGAGTGATTTCCAAATTATCGATAAATTCACGACTCACTTCGTGGCATTTGTTAGGACTATTTAACGAATAAAATTAAGCTGTTTACTCACAAATCATTATTTCAATATAGTTATTTTAAAATATTTATAAAATTAATGTAAACGGCGATGTTTGAAAACAAATGAGAAACGATTGGTACGCTTCATTTCCTTCCTTTGTTCATCACTCCAACCAGATCATAATATTATTCATTGCCAAAGGATCGCAATATTGTAAGAATGTACCCAGTGGAGAAATTTATAATAAACGTTATAGGTATTAATTAATTTGATGTCCAATGATATAAATATGACAATTATATTTTTCTGCAACGCCATTTCCTGGAAAATAATTCGTTTAAGAAAGTGCAAATAGTGTTTTTTTTGGTATAATCAATTGTTACAAATGTTTTTATATTATCTATCCCATGCGCTTTCTGCTGACATTCATACAATCTGGTAGCCGTACTTCTTGGTGGGTAGTTAATTGCAAAATAATGCTATGACCTATTCAGAATGTTAAAAAGGAGGTGCTTTCTTTATTATGATAAACTTAAGTTGGTAAATTCTAGGCGAAACACGACTGTGATTGGTTGTGAATAAAAAAATCATTGAAACGTGACTCCCATTTGGGGCATGAGTTAAATGATCCACATGAATTGCTTACCTGCCACCCTCAAGAAATTCACCTTCTCCATTTGTAGTGGTCCTGAACATTCTCATCTGTAAGTCTTAGTTCACCCATACTTCTTCTTCCTCAATTCATCCAATTCTCTTTAGGGCTTCCCTTTCTTTGTCTTTTTCAAATCTATTCTCCATACGAAGATTTTATTATGGATGTTACTTTCTTGAGTTGTCAGTATTATTTTAATCGTCTTTCTTCAATTATCTGTAACACATTTCTTTCAACTTTCATAATTTGCTACTTTCAACGTTTATATGTGTATTTTTTTCAAACCTAGACTTCCGCGAAGATATTTTCCAGTAATCCATCTCTTTTGCTAATAACTTGTTAACTTGACACTTTTTAATTATCCATGTGTCTGATTCATATAACATAATACTCTCTACAGTAGCCTTATAGGTAAATGTATTTGTTCTGTCAAGGATGTTTTACTACGAGTATATAATATAGAGTGTATCAAAATGATGTATATATATTTTTTGAAACGTTATTTTTCAGCAGCGAAATGAGACAGAAATACAATTTTTGTTGTGTATGATCCAGTATCTACGTGTAGCTACTCAAATTCCTCACGATGCTGCATGGTCCCATATTGATTGAAAGTCTACGAGAAAATTTTTTCCACCGTGAGGACTGCCCCATACTTCTGCTTCAAGGCATAATACCTTAAATCTCTACCAGTAACATTAACTAAGTAATTCACTGGGTTATCCCTTAGGTTCATGGCCGCACAGATATAAGCTCTACATGCATCCCTATCCTGAGATAACGTTTTCCAATCATCCCTTGCATAATATAAATATCCTCAAGTCATGTTCAACTCAGAGTCGGGTCGAGGGTTGAGATGAAATATGTCCCCCATATAGAGATCTGTGAATGAAAAGGGTGCCGGCCGACCACACCTGACGCCGTCACGGCGGTAGATGAACGAAATTAAACGAAATGAATATGGAGAAATGGTGGAATGAAATTGTGGCAGGGGAAAACGGGAGAAAACCCAGAGAAAATCTTGCCAAGCTCCGTTTCGTACACCACGTAACCCACATGGAGTGACCGAGACTCGATTTCGGAACCCCAGCGGTGAGAGGTGAGAGTCTAACCGCTTGCGCCACGGAGCCGCCTTTCCCCATGTAGGCCTATAACATACTTCCCTTAAATCATGGTTAATGGTATTCTCCTACCTCATCATTGGTCTACCAACTGCGCGATTTCCCACTGGATTTCTTAAAAGAAGTTTCCTTGCCCCTATTTCAATCCCCATTCGGCCCATCGCAGTCTACAAATCTTAACTGTTCTTATTATATTTGGATGTTTATAAAGATCATGTAGCTCACTGTTATGTAGTCTTCTCCATTCGCCTGTCGGTTTGTCTCTCTTTGGTCCTAAAAATATTCCTGAGAAGTTTACTGTCAAATACTCATAATCTTTTCTTGTCCCTTAAAGAAAGAGTTCATGTTTCACATTTATGTCGGTTTAACTTCTTTCAGAGGAACTGGGACGACAAGAGTCTCTGTAATACTTAATAGCATGAATTTCCACCTATGTTTAGCATTTCATGTCAATGTTTAATTTCTTTGTGGATCTCATTCCTATTTGTAATTATTGTTCCTACGTATTTCAATTCAACCACTTCTTCAAAATTTCCCTCATTTGTCATTAACTGTCCATGTCCATTACTTTATGAAATATCACATTTCAGATCAGGAAGCATTTTATTTATAAATCTAGTATACATTTCACTGTTTATCATATGTAAAAGTGGAGATATATTTATATACTTTGAACTTGAAAGTAGGCTATAATTTGCATTGCCATAACAGACATGTAATTTATCCTTAAATTCATTTACACCCTGTGTGTTCATTATGTCCCTGAATAAATTTACGTTACATAAATATCAGTAAATATTACGTGACGGTTTTTTCCCATAAGCCATTCTTTAGAAAGGGTATTCTTCTCCTGATTATCAAGATATTAAATCATTGGGACAATCCGATGACATCACAATTTCTTACAATCTGATTTTTCAATCAGGTTTACTACATCGTGTAATTGTACATTATCCTTTCTTATAATCTTATGCAAATAACTTAGTTTAAATACACGATTTCAATATCAACTATTTGAGTTGCAAAATGATTGTAGTGCCCTTGTCATGTTACAACTCAAGGACATGGAAAGTGAGACTTTCAGTATGAAAATTATGAATAGAGTTGGCCAGTTAATAATTTATGTCACTCTATATTCCATCTCAAAGGTATTAATAAGCTGTCAGTTTAAGTTGATGATTAGGCGATAGCGAAGAGACACTAAGGGCCAAACACGCATACTCTATTGAGTAACACTAACAAATTGAGAGTGGAAGTAAACGTCAATAAAACAAAATATATCTTCACACATAGAAATACACTATATAATGAAAAAGGACAATTAATGACAAATGAGGAAAATTTTGAAAAAAAAGTGATTGTATTCAAATAGGCCTACCTAGAAACAATAAATTCAAACAGGAGTGAGGTGCACACAAAAATTAAACATAGGCTCAATTCTGGAAATGCGTGCTATTATGCATTACAGAGACTCTAGTCGTCCCAACTCCTTTAAAAAACGTTAAACTGAAAATGTATAAAACTATTATTCTCCCAGCTATATTACATGGATACGAAACATGGACTCTTACTTTAGGGAAAAAAAGAAGGGAGATTACGATTATTTGAGAATAAAGTTCTTAGGAAAAAAATTGGACCAAAGAGAGATGAATAGGCGAATGGAGAAGAATACATAACAGTGAGCTAGATGATCTTTATAGAAAACCAGATATAATAAGAATAGTTAAGTCTCGTAGACTGTGATGGGCAGGACATATGGCACGAGGGAATGAAAGAGGGGCATGTAAGTTTCTTGTAAGAAAACCAGAGGGAAAACGACCAGTTTATAGACCAGTTTATATGAGATGGGAGAATAATTTTAACCATGATTTGAGGGAAACAGATTATACAGGGGATGTTTGGAAAACATTAGCACAGGATAGGGATGTGTGGATAACTTATGTCCGCGCGGAAAATAGTTAGTTATTTAAAACAATCGACAAATAGAGTATTATAATTCCACGAAAAAGTAAACCCTTATTATTGAAAATGTGTGATATATAAATGAGCCAACTACCCAGGCGTATCGCACCATCAAATGAATAGGTGGAGATGAAATGGAACGAAATAGATGATATGATAATGGAGAACTGGTAGAATTAAGTTATTGGAAGAAAAAAAATAAAGAAAGAAAAAAGAGAGACACGACGACAAAAATCTGCTCTGGTTTCAACATGGATCGACCAAGACACGAACTGGGGATCCAGAGCTTCAGGACGAGTGTCTAACCATTTGTGCAACAGAGCCAATCAAGCTCCATGACGCGACAGACCTAGTAGGCTCTTCGGATTCCATCCGGCTGCTGACTTCACATCCATGCATTTAAAATGGTGACCTGTCATACGACTAGCATGGGGTGCTATGTGGTCATCATGTCGGGTCCCATGCCGTTATAGCAGGTTTCCACAACCTGGAATCATTATTTATTGAAGCTATCCTAATTCCTCATTACTCTCATTGTCTAGGGATTATGTTCGTTTCCTTTGGTCGAAGATCGCGAGTATAAACTCGGGCGAGGTAGATGGATTTACTAGAATGGAAAAATCCAAGGTATACATCTTTCGGCAGGGACTTTAAGGCTAACTCTGAAAATGTTCGGGTTCTAAAAATACATCCAGCCTAGATTAGGGTCTCTGAGTAAACTTTAATCGACATTTCCCGTCCAAGTAATACTAGTTTGCCTACTTGTTGTCTCTTTAAGGCGATGAGCTAACCACTTGTCACTCCTAGACATCTGTAGGGAAATAAATGTAATTGTCTTGGTTAAGTAACTCCATCAGGAGAGCACCCTTGTTCCACTGGGAATGTACTGGTGTGTAAGAAACTAACTATCCCTGTATTGAGCTAACGTTTTCCAATCATTCTCTGTATAATCTACTTCCCTCAAATCATGGTTAACGTTATTCTCCCACCTCATTATTGGTCTACTTACTGGGCGCTTTCCCCTGGTTCTCCTACAAGGAGTTTCCATACCCTTATTTCATTTCCCATTTGGGTATATATAAAACCAAATTCCTCATTATGATGGGTTAGATACCAGTCTCATACTGGCCGAAATTCCATGAGAAAGTTTATATTGCCAGAGGGAAATTCAGCCAGCGCATGTCCCATACTGTAACATTAATAAAAGGGCGCGATATTCACAATATATTCTAAAATAAATTCTAGGACGAATATTCGGTCCCATAAGCGAAGAGAAATGAAATTAAAGGAAGCTTCACACGTAGAAACACGTAATTTTTATCTGTAGCTATAATATTATTTCCAGGTGTATTAAGTCTAGTAGATTGCGATGAGCAAGTCATATGGTACAAATCAGTGATTGTGGAAATTACTTAAATATTTTTATTGGGAAAATATTTGGAAAAAGGTCATTAGGAAAGGTAGATGGGAGTATAACATTCGGATGGATTTTAAGAAGGTTATAAACGGATATTAACTGGATTTTCTTGGCTGATAGATATCGATGGTGAAGCCTAATGAATGTTGCAATGAAATCGACAGGTATCATAAGCCAAAAAAGTATTATTAACTAACTTACTGGCACTGTCGAACCCTTAGTTTCATGGCCGCGCGGACCTAAGCTTTCCATACATCCCTATCCTGAGTCAATGTTTTCCTAACATCCCCTGTATAATCTATTTTTCTCAAATAGGGGTAAAAATTATTCTCCCATCTCATTCTTTGCCTGCTTACTGGAAGCATTGCCTCTGGTTTTCCTACAAGGATTTTCCATGTCTCTCTTTTATTCCCATAAAGAAAGCATTATTATTATTATTATTATTATTATTATTATTATTATTATTATTATTATTATTATTATTATTATATGCTATATAAGATACAAGCAATTAAATTGGCATGGGCATATACTATGAATGCAAGAAGACATGTTACCCAGAAAAATATTCGAATGGTATCCACCTGTAAGAAGAATCAAAAGAAGACATTTAAACTCATGGATGGAAGAAATAAGAACTGGAATGAGAACAAGAGGACTGGAGGAAATTGAGTGGATGGATAGAGACGAGTGGAGAAGGAAAATGAAACATTAGGCATAGAAAGATGTCTAAACATTGAAAATCTGTATGTAAATAAATAAAATTATTATTATTATTATTATTATTATTATTATTATTATTATTATTATTATTATTATTATTATTATTATTATTATTAGTGTACCGTTGTTGTACAATTTACACGACATTTGTAATGAATGTAGTTCATTGCTCATTGCGCTTGCGTGGGATTTACAGGCGGGTTAAATAGAAGAACGTGTAGGCAGACGTATTGGCCTGTAATGATAATTTACTAATATTAAAATATAACACACAACAATATTGTAATTATCACAATTTATCCCTATGTGCAATTCCACGAAACCGTAGCGAGATGATTTCCAATCAATATTATTTTCCTGCTTAATATCTCATAAATTTCCTTCTGGTTAGTGATTTCCTGAAATTCAATGGGAATTTTGATTAATTAATTACTTCATGCTTATTTGTAGATGCTTTATCACTAGGGCTAGGATTTTTATGTAATAAAAGATAAAATTGCAATGCAGATAGTATATATTATTCAACTGTTTGTGTGTGAAACCAAAACAAAAGACAGTCAGAAGTCTAACTTCTCATTATATTATTCAACTGTTTGTGTGAAACCAAAACAAGAGACATTCAGAAGTCTAACTCCTCATTATACTATGTTGCAATCTTAACTTTTAGTACATAAAAATCCTAGTCCTAATTATCACATACAAATAATGCCATACTGATTCTGTAATATTTGATTTTATCCAGTAGGCTGTGAATTTCCATTGTTGTAACTTTATAAACATAGATGAAAGTCATGGATCCGCTATAAATTTTATGAACTAATGCACCATATCAAGGGAATATTGTTTCTGTGTATCATTGATTTAAATTTGATATTATGAAATGGAAGCTAATAAAATATTATTATTTGAAGAGAAAACAAAATCCATGGCATTTATTGGAACTCAACATAAAAAGACAAAAATTGTAATTGGAGCGAACATTATTGAACAAGTAACTTGTTTTAATTATCTGGGATACATGATATCGTACCTACAAAATTTGGATATGGAGAAGAAATTAGGAAAATTTCAACAGATATGTTGTTCAATAAGAAGATATGTGAGAAATAAGACCATAAAGGAAACTCAATTGAAATTTTACAAAACAGTAGCCGTTCCAACGTAAACATACGGGTCTGAGATATCAGAAATTAATTACAAATATATAATATAAACGAGAGAATATACAGAAGTATATATATATATAATGTGAATGCCAAATAATCGTTTATCAAAACAGATATTTTATTATAGACATGAATACCGAAGAACTGTAAGAAGACCGAAACGACGTTGGAAGGACAACCTGTAACATATTGTGCAGCGGGGAGGGGAACGGGCTAATAGGCCCATACATTGAAGATAATGAAATTGGTTCTATTAATGAAATTAAAACTCAACATTTTCATTGACGTTTAGGTAAACCTGGAACAAATTTTATTCATTTTGATCACCATCGAAGATTAAACACGTGAATTCCGTATACGAATCTCAAATGTACCTTAATTAGAAATTGGATTAATCCCAAATAATTAATTTCTAATGAGTCTGCGAATTATATATGGATAAATACATCATGGAGGAATCATTAGGATCAGGACAAAGAAACGACTATGTTATCTTTACGATGAAGCAGGCCTAGTAAAGACAAAAAAGATCCAAAGTCTGAAATGGCTGGGACTCGTTCAAAGAACGGCGAGCGGGGGAGGCCCTAGAAGAGTCAAATAACCATTTAGGATTAAAGAGAAATAATGAAAAAATTCCATTCCATCCATACTTTTCTATTAAAGATACATTTGGATTGATCATAAGTAATGCCACGAGTGATTTCCAACGTGACGAGTGAATTCTGTGGCACCATGCATGAAACCAATAACCCTCATTTAAGTAGTTCTGAGAAAATGAAGATTCATGCATGGAGGTTTCATATCTGAAGTGAACCTCCAATGTGTTGTCCATCTCTGGATCTTCTGTTTAACTAATTGTACAGCAATCAAAATTTGAGGGATGATAAATGACAGCTCCAATATTACATTAATAATATTAACTTGAGTTTTTTTTTTTAATTTCGGGGTTATGGGTTTTATTCATGGGTGCCACATAATTTATCTAGAGGATTTGGAAATCAAGAATGACATTTGTTAGGACTATTTAACGAATACAAATAAGGTGTTTATTCAAAAATCATTATTGAAATATAGTTACCGGTATTTCAAAATATGTAGCCTATATATTTAATGTAAACGGCGATGTTTGAAAACAAATCAGAATCGTGTCGCAATGTTTCATTTGTCATTCACTGCAACTTGATCATATAATATTATTTATTGTAATCTGGCGTCGGAAACATGAAATAGGATCGCAATATTGTAAAAATGCACGCAGGTGGAGAAAAAAATGAAACACATCAAACTGTATATTATAACCAAAATTATAGGTTGTTAATTAATTTTTTAGTAAATTTAGTAAAACACAACTATTGAACACACAATTAGCAAATTTGTGGTTTGAAGGAACCTGTTCCATTATTTGTTATATTCAGTGGAGATGAAGTAAATATGGCGGCTTTATTGGAGGTTCAGTCACTGCAAAATAATGCTCTGGCCTGTTCAGAATATTAAAAAGGAGAAGCTTTGTTTATTATGATAAACAGAAATCGATAGTTATCGAGTTGAAACATGACTGTGATTGGTTATAAAACAAAATTCATTGAAAAATGAATGGCCATTTGGAGCATGAGATAATTAGTCATTGTAATTATAATCCTAACAATATTGTCATTAAAGGGACTTTACACCAGAAGCAGGCTTTTATTGGGAAACCGGATGGGAGGCCACGTTTTAGATGAATTTATAGGGTGGAGAGCGATTTAAAAAAAGTGGTGTTATGAAAGGAGAACCGAAGGCAGAGGATACGAAAGACCAAGGCTCTTCAAGGCCTATAGCGCCACAGGAAGAAGAATAAGACGACCCATACTAACATGATTTAACTTTTAAAGGGGTTGCTGAGGGGGCACGCCGTAGCGTAGTGGTTAAGGTACTGAGCTACAAGCCGGAGGGTCGAGGGTTCAAGTCCCGTTGGGGTCAGGATTTTTAAACTGACCCAAACGCTCTGGCGGCACTATGGCCCTGGGGTCGACTCAGCCTCTAACGGAAATGAGTACCAGACGCTTGTTCTGGGGTAAAGGCGGCCGTCACGCAGGGCTGACAACCCGGCTGACATAAAGTGCCGGTTGTCTAAAAAAGTGGGAGCCTTAACCTCCTACTACCCCAAGGGCCTCCTGAGGCCTGTTGTGGGATCACTTTACTTTAGGGGTTGCTGATCCCCCATCGGGCGCCTCCCCAGGGGAATGCCTCCTAAATACAGGTGGTACCGGAGAAATGAAATACCCGGGGTGAACCAAAATCAGCATAGCGTCTGTTCCAGATTGGACGGCTATAATGGGCAGGTAGAGCTCAGAGCCTAAGGGAAGGCACCCTAAAAACAAAGCTGAAGCAAGTTGGGAGGCTGTAAGGTGGCAATCTGCGCAGCCCTTGTAAGGCGGCCAGATGAATGTTCTATTACTAAAAAGCGAAGGAGAAAGCCGGACGGAAACACTGATTATGGACCAGGCAAGAAAAGGACAATGATAAAGAATAATTTACTATTGGCAACATGTAATATAAGAGGGTTAAATAATAAACAGACAGAAGTTTTATATGAAATGAAAAAGAAAAAGGCAAATATAATGCTCAACAGAAACAGAAACAAAGAAAAAGTTGAAAGGGACACAGGATATAGAAGATCACCTCCTTGTATATCATGGTGTAGAAAGACAACAACGTGCGTCAACTGGAGTAGCTATAATGATAGACCCCATTTGGAGGAAGAAAATACATAGCTATACTTTTATATCAGAAAGAATAATTATTGTCAGGTTTAAAATACAAAGAGGATATATGACAATAATAGGTATAGGCCCTATATGCACCAGAACAAGGGAAAAAAGAAAAAACTTATAAAGAACTTCAAAAAGTAGTGAATAAAGTAAATGAAAATGATTATATAGTTATTGGAGGTGATTTTAATGGAATAATAGGGTGCCATCCTATACCTGATATAATTGGTACACAAGGAGAAACAATAGAAAATGATAGTGGAAAAGAACTTCGACAATTTGCAATATTTAATGGATACAGAATTACTAATACCTATTTTAGAAGGAAAGAAATACATAAGTACACCTGGTCGGCTAGAGGATTAAGATCAATTATTGATTATTTCATGGTAAACAGAAAATTGATACCCTGGATCACAGATGTAAGAGTATATAGAGGTTTCGATGTAGGAACAGATCATTTCCTCTTGACATGTAATATAAAATTATTAGAAATATGGAGGAAACCAACAACAAGAAAAAATTGCAAGGAAGAAACATATAAAGTGAATTTATTACAAGAAGAAAGTACAAGAAAGTTGTATGCAAATAGATCATCTCAATATATATTACAGCGAGAAATAAATAATAATATAGAAGAAGAATGGAGCAACATTGATTGGGCTCTAAAGAAAGCAGGATATGAAGTTCTAGGATTAAGAAGGAAAAATTGTAAGAAGAGAGGATTAAGAATATGGAATGATGAAATTAAAACAGTTATAGAGGAAAAGAAGAAAGCATATTTACAATATTTACAAAAGAAAACTGAAGAAACAAAAGAAATATATTATAACAAAACAAGGAAGCAAAGAAAATTGTTAGGAAATCCCACCAAGACAGTTGGGAACGATATGTATCTAATCTAGAACATGATCTACATGGACGACAATGGACTGCTTATAGAACAATTAAATATTTAAATACATCAGAAAAAGAAGCTGCATATATACCTACATCAATATCAGAAGAACATTGGATAAAATATTTCAGAGACCTGTGGTACAACGAGAATGAAAACGAAGAAGAGCCAAAATGTGAGAATTTGAAAGTAGATAAAATACAAATGGAAGAACTGGAAGAATCGCTCAAATTAACAAATAATAGAAAAGCTAGCGGACCAGATGACATCAATTCAGAACTAATTAAATATGCAGATATATTCTTTAAATTAAGATTCTTGAATTTTCTTAATGTGTGTTGGGAGAATCATAATATACCAGCAACATGGAGGCAAGGTATAGTAAAACCAATTTACAAGAAAGGAGAAAGAAACCAACCATCTAATTACAGAGGCATTACCCTCCTAAATAGTGGATATAAAATCTATGCTAGAATAATAGCAAAACGAATACAACGAATTACTGAAGTAACACTAGCAGAAGAACAAAACGGGTTCCGAAAAGGAAGATCTTGTACCGATGGAGTATTTGCCCTGAATCAGATAATAAACAAAAGACAAGAAAAAAACCTAGAAACACATTTGTTATTTATAGACTTAGATAAAGCATTTGATCGAGTAAACAGGGAAATATTGTGGAATATCCTAAAAGAAAAAGGCCTCCCTATTCAGATTATAGAAACTGTTAAGAGCTTGTACTATGGAACAAATATTTGTATTGACCCTCAGTTGACTAAAAATAAGACATTTTTTCAAATAAACCAAGGAGTACGACAAGGGTGTTCACTCTCACCTATATTATTTAATATTTATATGGACGATATCCTAAAAGAATGGAAGAAGGTTTTAAACTAATGAAGGAATATTAATTGATAATAAAGATAAAATAAATGCTTTATTATTCGCTGACGATGTTGTACTTTTAGCAGAATCTGAAAATGAGCTCCAAATGTTAGCATATAAATTTAAATTAATAGCCAATAGATATAATTGTAAAATATCAATAAATAAGTCAAAAGTAATGGCATTTATTGGTAAATATGGAATTAGATCAAAAATTGTACTGGATAACAAAATAATAGAACAAGTATCACATTTCCAATATTTAGGATGTGATATAACTTATAGAGAAAATAAAGATATAGAAAATAAAGTAAATAAATTTCAGGCTATTTGTGGAACCATAAAAAGAACCTTAGGTCGGAAAACAAGGAAAGATACGAAACTTAAATTATATAAAAACAATGGCTGTTCCTTTGTTGTTGTATGGAAGTGAAAATTGGATAATGAAATCAAGGGATAAAAGCAGGATACAGACTGCGGAAATGCTGTTTTTACGTAATGTGAAAGGATGCACAAGAGCGGATAGAATAAGGAATGAAACTATACGAGAAGAATTAAATATATATAGGCTATAAATTGAAGATAAAATCAGCGAAAATAATAAGAAATGGACAGAACACTTAATGAGAATGAACAACGAAAGAATACCAAAAAGAACCTTCCTGTATAATCCCAGAGGAACAAGAGATGTTGGCCGACCACGTAGAAGATGGACTCCACTTTTAACTTCGCCGGAACAGGCTGCATAGCCTAAACCTTGTAGTAGTAGAAGAAGAAGAATATTTATTCCTATTTTCCTAATGACATTTATTCTTTTCTTACTGTAATCGTGAACAAATGAAGAACCATGCTATGGTTTCTGAGAATTTTAGTACTAGTAAACACGGGTAATAAATAACCAACTCATTGGCACTATCGAACCTATAGGTACACGGAAGCGCGGGCACAAGCTCTCCGTATATCCCTATCCTGAGCTAATGTTTACCAATCATCGCCTGTATAATTTACTTCCCTCAAATCATGGTTAATGTTATTTTCTCATCTGGTTCTTGACCTACCTACTGCGCGCTTTCCCTCTGGTTTACCTACGAGGAGTTCCCATGTCCCTCTTTGATTCCTCATTTGTGTGACATGACCTGCCCATTGCAGTTTACGAGATTTAACTGTTTTTATTACAATTGGTTTCCAGTGTTCTCCATTTACCTGTCAGTTTATCTCTCTTTTAAAAAATCTTAAGGTCTTTATTCTCAAATACTTATACGTTTTTATCCTACTTGGGGCCGGTTTCACCAACAGAAGTAAGTATTGCGCCAGTTTACCCGTGTATATTGCATAGCATAAACTGGCGTAATACAGTTACCTCTGTTGGTGAAACCGACCCTTAGAGTAAAAGTTCTTGTTTTGCATCCATATAACTGGAAGAATAACATTTTTTAAATATATAATTGTAGGCTTTCACGGCCGGCTCTTGATCCATATTTGGTTCGTCTTCCGGGCTTATAGGCCGTGGTCTGGTTGTCTTCATACTCGACGTTTCGTCTACTGCTGCGGTAGACCCCATCAGGAGATACTGCGTGCTCTCTGTGAACTCCTCAACAGTCGGCTGCAGACTGGCTGGTCGTTGGAAACTATAGAACACCAACTATAAATATAATAAATAACGACCAGCCAGTCTGCAGCCGACTGTTGAGGAGTTCACAGAGAGCACGCAGTATCTCCTGATGGGGTCTACCGCAGCAGTAGACGAAACGTCGAGTATGAAGACAACCAGACCACGGCCTATAAGCCCGGAAGACGAACCAAATATGGATTTTTTAAATATATTTTCAGATTAACATGTTTTGAGAGAAGTTGGGACGACAATAGCATGCATTTCCAGAATTAAGCTTATGTTTGATTCCTTTCTGCATCTCATTTCTGTCTCCAATTCTTATTGTTCCTATGTCATTTAATTTAACCACTTCTTCAAAATTTCTTTCATTTGTCATTATCTGTCACTTTCATTATTTTATAAATTTCTGTGTATTACCAATTTTTTAGTGCTACTCAATATAATCATTTTCTTATTTATTATATTTATGGTTGGTGTTCTATAGTTGCACGAAATCTACAACGCAAGCTCATTGAGCGTAAGAATTTCAATAATAAACGTAATCTTTGTCTATCGCTAGTTGTGTTACGCGGAATGTCTATAACATTGTGCGAACGGCTGAGTCAGACGCCCTGTACTGTTACATCTATTTTCTTTCTCTTCAAGAATAGCTACCTAAGAAAATCTACACCCTAATACGTCTTAAGAATTCGAAATAATTTTGCAGAATATAATTATGATATGCAAATAAATTTTATTTTAATACGAAACGAATAAAATTAAAACTCCATGCCCAAACGCAAACAATACCTTCAATTTGGCAACAGGAGCAAACTTCCACCTCAGCTTCCTGCTGCAGATTCATTGGTTAAAGATAGCACATTACCAGTCTATATCGTTTCTCCAGATTTTTTTTCTCGGGTTAAACCATTTAGATTCAAAATACTGTAGAAGGAGGAAAGTACAAGGGGCACCTGATATGAACAATGCAATTAGTCAATCGAACTGTACCGATATTAAAAAAATCGTACTTTTGACCTGTATATGCCCTTATATCTCTCATAATACACATGTATTTTTATGTATGAGTGCAGATGTATGTTAGTGTGTATGTACTGTAGTCGTAGACATATAAGTATATATTCTTTGCTTTTGTGTTTTTTAATATATGAGTGTAGGTTAGGAAGCTTTTTTCACAAAAATTAAATACGCTTACCCTTTATTTTTTCTGTTTGACTCGAATAAAATATATAAAACTATTATTCTACCAGTTATATGGATGCGAAACATTGAATCTTACTTTAAGGGAAGAAAGGAGAATACGAGTATTTGAGAATAAAGTTCTTGGGAAAAATTTTGGGACCAAACAGAGATGAACAGACAGGTGAATGGAGAAGACTTACATAACAGTGAACTACATGGTCTTTATAGGAAGCCAGATATAATAAAACAGTTACGTCTCGTAGACTGTGATGGGCAGGACATGTGGCACGAATGGGGAATGAAAGACGTGCATGGAAGCTTGTTATATGAAAACCAGAGGGAAAACGCCCAGTTAGTAGAACAAGAAATAGGTGGGAGACTTACATTAACTATAATTTGAGGGAAGTAGATCATACAGGGAATGATTGAAAAACATTAGCTCAGGATATAGATGTATGGAGAGCTTATGTCCGCGCGGCCATGAACCTACGGGTTCGATTGTGCCTGTGAGTCAGTTAGTTAATTTCATCTTAAAACCTCAAATAAGAAATATTATTGCGATTGGATCATAACAACCAGTGCCGACTTCATGCCAAACATAAGACAAACATTTGTACTGTGTTAGTATAGTAGGATTCTAGAACTAAAAGTTCAGTTAGTAAGTAAAACATCAATATGCCCAAAACGTATAACTATTTTACATTAAAAAACATTATTGTTTCAAATTTTCTTTTCAAAGTTTGCAAGTACTGACGTGTTTCGAAACAAGTCGGCACGGGTTGTCGTGGGCCTATTTACACAAAATTATACTTACAATTGTTTTAACATCATACAGGTAAGTTAAGAGGGTATGCGTTAAAAATAAGAGACTTCGATTTTTTTGGACACCCTAATGTAGGTGTGTGAATACTTCAGCCATGCATGTATTGTTTATATATTCGTATGTTTTTAAATCTATTAATGAAACAGGAATATGCACGTATGGTCAAATATGCGCGTGCTCAATGCTAATGAAAATGTATGCATTTCCTTTCTTATTAAAAAAAGTCAATAAACTCCATTTACTCGGTGTCCCTCATGGAGTATGGGTGCTCCATTAACCCTTAAATCAGGCGTGTCCAACCTTTTTTGGAAAAGGGCCACTGTCGTTAAGGTGAATTGGTTTGCGGGCCGCATGATCCAATTTTGTTATCGTATTGAATTGGATCTAAGAAAAACCAATTAATTAAAATATAAAATAGCTAATGTACTGTTATGTTATTTTTATTAAAATATTAATCATATATTAGTTAAATTATTTTTAAAATTAAATTAAATATTTTTTCGTGTATAATCTAATTCTAAAATATAAATTTAACAATATAAATTAAGTATGTTTAATATAAATTTTAGTTTAAAATTTAAATAAAAATTGTTGTATTAAAATTATTAATTTTTTATGAGTACCTGCCAATGTGACACCTGGCACTGCTTTTCATGAACATGGGATCCAATGTCTGATTTGATTGATGTTATAGTAAATCAAAGCGAACTCTCCAGATGACTGTCGGTGATTCATGTTCTCGTTGCGCACTCCACATGTTTCATCCTGGAGAACACTTGTTCGCATATGTAGGCCTATGTGCTTCTGAAAAGTGATGCGAAACGAAGCGCATGTCTACTAATGCCCGGATATTTTTCTCTGGGAAAGTACTCACGATATAATTATAGTAAGGGGACATTGTTAAACGTATTCGTTAGGTCTAACGCACATTTAAAATCAACGCACTCCATTTGCAGATCCTCGGGGACCTCGTCTATTTTAATGCAGAAAGGGGAAGAAAACAGATCGAAACTTAGAACATTCTCCTTGAAGTCTAACGCAGAATTCGTTTCTTAATCCTGATATAATTTCTGCGTACTTTTGAGAATATTGATTATTACATTTTTGTAGGGCTGGGAAATGCAGAAAGTTGTTGTTTTATTTGTGATTCCAAAAGTCGCAATTTTATTTCAAAGGTCTTCACGTGATCAAACATAGTAGTGATCAATTCGTTTTTACCGTGGAGACTTGAATTAAGTTCGTTCAGTTGTCTTGTTATATCTACCAGAAAGCCATAATCACACATCCATTCTGCGTCTTTAAATTCAACAATAGTTCTCCTCCATTAATGTTTGTATTTTGTTTTTGAGATCAAACACTCGCTTCAACATTTTGCCACGGCTTAGCCATCTCATTTCAGTAGAATAAACAATATCTTCTAATTCTGAATCGAGATTTTGTAAGATATTTTGAAATTCTCTACGTCGCAAACCATGAGAATGAATGAAATTCACTACTTCTACAACGACTTTCAAAACACTATTTAAATTTAGGGATTTAGCACAAATGTTTTCTTGCTGTGTTAAGCAGTCATATTGCATTACAGAAATGTTTTCTACTTTAGCTGCCTCTGCTTGCAGTAATTTAACTAACCCTTCGCTTTTCCTGCAAATGCAGGAGCTCTGTCTTTTGTTACACCAGATAGATTTGTATACTTCAATCTTTACTTAAGGATTTAGCACAAAGGTTTTGTTCATGTATTAAGCAGTCATATGGCATTACAGAAATGTTTCCTACTTTAGCTGCCTTTGCTTGCAGTAATTTAACTAACCCTTCGCTTTTCCTGCAAATGCAGGAGCTCTGTCTTTTGTTACACCAGATAGATTTGTATACAATAGGGACAAGAGCAGCTAATTCTTCTGTAATATTAAAATCTTTATCAACTCCCCTTAAGAAAATTGCTAATTGGGCAATATCGCTAGCATCACTACTCTCATCGAGTGCCAGAGAATAGAACTGGAAAGTTGTGGCTTGGTATTTGAAAGTTCTCTCGGACGCTAATTCGTCAATACGGCGAGCTACATTCTGTCGCGACAAGCTTAATTTTGTAAACTGCGCTTTTTTGTTAGGGCATATAATATCAGGAATACTCTCAATGCACTCTTTAACAAACTCGCCATCTGAAAATGGTTTAGATTTTTTTGCAATAATTTCTGTTGTTGTGTAACTCGCTTTTACCAGAGATTGAGTTTAAAGTGACATTCTTTAAAATTAACTGCTGTCCTGAAAGTTTAATTTTAATTTCGGATAACTTGTCTTCACGAAATTCACCCTCAAATTTATCATATGAAGACGCATGTTCTGTCTCGTAATGTCGCTTTATGTTATACTCCTTAATCACTGAAACTGTTTCACTACAAATTAAACACACTGCTTTCTTGTTTACTTCAGTAAAAAGTACTGATTATCCACTTTATTTGAAGTGATCTACCTTCGCCTGAAATTTTTCTTTTCTTGCCGTTACACTTAGAATTCCTAATTAACACTTATAAAACTCACAGGACTAATTATATTCTTCAAACCTCTCACTAACACTGACACTACAATGTGAGCGAACAACTGCAAACTTGAAATGTACAAAAATGTAACAATAATAAATCATCTGGCACACACTCGGCTTTGAAAGTGGTAAACACGCGATCAACAGCACATGGAGACTTCAATAGCGATGCGCGGATCATAAATACAAATGTGGGCTGGGTGTTTCTTAAAACGGATGTGATTTCTCCATGTTTTGAGTAAGAGGATGAACTTTCGTAAACACATGTGTTGGAAACAGAATAATAAGTTTTGCTCTTTCAAGTTTATCTTATACCAAATATGATTACTTATTTAATAAACTATATTAGACTATAACTTACAAATATTACTGCGGGCCGAAATGCGATGTGATAGAGCAAATATCATTGCGGGCCGCATGCAATGGGATCGAGGGCCACAAGCGGCCCGCGGGCATCGGGTTGTGCACACTTGCCTTAAATTGTCAATACAATATCGGACCGCAAGGAAAATAAATTAATGTAAAACTGTAAGTTATTATTAAACATTATTGCGTAACAGATACATTTAAGTAATTTTTACTCGTTTGTTTTTCTATTCTAAAAGCAATAGTAAATAAATGAAATCAATATATCCAATAGGATACATTTTTAATGTAAGGGTTAAAGGCAGTTTCTTGTCCAAGCTAATTTTAGCTACTCTTATTTCCTTATAGACCTATATGTCAGTGAGTGACATATGGTCAGAACCTTGCCTAAGTGAGACAACTAGTAGGCAATTAGGATGGGGAAGGTCGGTTAAATTTCGCTCAGAAACACTAATTTAGGCTTGAGGGTTTTTTACGAGCCCTAAAATCTATAGTCACGGTCCCAAGTCTTAAAGTTCCTCATGGAGGACTTCTTCCTTGGATTTTTCCATTCTAAAAATCCATCGACCCCCAGACTTGAACCCATGACTCTAGAGAGTACAGGGAAGTAACATAACCACTAGACCACCGCGGCCGACATAGCGGTAATATATGTTTTTATAATGGTGCAGTTTTTTACATTCATAATTACAAATTACATTAACACAATGGAAGATTGTGAAACCAAACCCAGAAATATCCCGCGGGCTAGGAGAGTTTTTAAGGGGTGGTTCGCCCAACCCATAGCGATTCTTTCCCGTTCGTTACCTTGACATTTGTACGGTATCTTATAGGTTAACTGTAGCACCTTCCTGCAATTCTATTTTTTATTTACATAGGCCTACGCATTTCATATCTCTCTCTGTCTTCATGAGTTTAATCTTTTTTTGTGAGTATATATACGCGCACCGCACTTTCCTGGGGGCACGCCGTAGCGTAGTGGTTAAGGCACTGAGCTACAAGCCGGAGGGTCGAGGGTTCAAGTCCCGTTGGGGTCAGGATTTTTAAACTGACCCAAACCCTCTGGCGGCACTATGGCCCTGGGGTCGACTCAGCCTCTAACGGAAATGAGTACGCTTGTTCTGGGGTAAAGGCGGCCGTCATGCAGGGCTGACAACCCGGCTGACATAAGTGCCGATTGTCTAGAAAAAGTGGGAGCCTTAACCTCCTACTACCCCAAGGGCCTCCGGGTCTGTTGTGGGATCACTTTACTTTACCGCACTTTCCGGGCTAAGTAGGGCGAGGATTCTTAATTATGGTTCGATTCCCAATGGTGAAGACATTTCCTCATGAAATTTCGGCCAGTATGAGATCGGTGCCTACCCAGCATCGCATCGTGAATAATTTGGGTAGCTTCAATATGTAGCGGTTTCTGGTTGAGAAAACCAGGTAGGCTTGCAACAACAGATGGACTCGATATGCTGACCACATGTCATCTCTATATTGGTTAGATGATCGTCCACTTCTGTGAATAACAAATAAGGATGTAAATTCAGTAGTTGGCTGGTAGGTCAAGGGCCTTCTAGCCCTCTGTCGCGAATTCGAATTTATTATAAGCGGAAAACACGATAAAATAAATAGCTATTATTATTATTATTATTATTATTATTATTATTATTATTATTATTATTATTATTATTATTATTATTATTATTATTATTATGGAAGAAGAAAGAAAGGAAGATCTTGAAACTCGTGAATGCAAGAAATAAGAACTGCAATGAGAACAAGAGGACTGGAGGACATGGAGTGGATTTATAGGGACGAGTGGAGAAGGAAATTAAAACTTTTAGGAGCAGAAAGATGTGTAAATATGAAAATAAAAACATATCAAACATATAAATAAATGAATAATGACAATAATTATTATTGCTCCACACACTCTAACTGCTGTGGAGTAGAAATATTCTGAATAGAACTAAAAAAAAACTTATTTATAATCCATTGGTAGAGAGTATACTATTATATGGTGCGGAAACGTGGACATTAAGCAGAGAGCAAGCACAGAAACTATTAGTGACAGAAATAAACTTTTGGAGAAGGGCTTCTAGAAATTAAAGGACAGATAAAATTAGAAGTACTAAAACCAGAGAAATAATGGATTTCAAAAATATGTTCTACAAGTTATTGAGGAAAGAAGACTAAAACGGTTTGGCGACGTAAAGGGGATGTCAGATGACAGGATACCTAAGATGATATTGAATTTTGAAGCGGAGGGCAACAGAAGAAAGAGGAGACCTAAAGGACAGTGGATTCAAGGAGTGTATAGGAGTATAGTATCGAAAGGTTTTAACAGAATCAAAGAGTAGAGATTTATGGAAGAGTAATATTTACAGTGGGTTGCAGCAAAACTACTCTTGTTGAGAAGTTCCTAATAAAGAAGAAATTATTATTATTATTATTATTATTATTATTACTATTACTATTATTATAGTTTACTAAGGGCAAACACTCATACTCTTGAGTAACGCTAAGAAATTGGGACTGGAAGTAAACATCAATAAAATTAAATATATGTTCACACACAGAAATAGTGTGAATGCGTAGCTAATGACAAATGAGGAAACTTTTGAAGAAGTGGCTGAATTCGAACACCTAGGAACAATAATTACAAATAGGAATGAGATGCACAAAAAATTAAACATAGCTCAATTCTGGAGATGCATGTTATTATGCATTAGGCCTACAGGGACTCTTGTCATCCCAATGCCATTAAAAAAATCGTTAAATTGAAAATATATCAAACTTTTATTATCCCAGTTATATTATATGGATGCGAAACATGGTCCTTTTTTTAAGGGAGGAAAGGAGATTACGAGTATTTGAGAATAAAGTTCTTAGGAAAAATTTTGGACCAAAGAGAGATGAACAAACAGGTGAATGGAGAAGACTACTTAACAGTGAGCTACATGGTTGCGTATAGGAAGCCAGATATAATAACAGTTAAGTCTCGTAGACTGCGATGGGCAGGACTTGTGGCACGAATGGAGAATGAAAGAGGGGCATGGAAGCTTCTTGTAGGAAAACCAGAGGGAAAACGCCCAGTTGGTAGATCAAGAATGAGATGGAATAATAACTTTAACAATTATTTGAGGGAAGTAGATTGTATAGAGGATGATTGGATAACATTACCTGAAGAAAGGAACGAGTGGAGAGCTTATGTCCGCGCAGCCATGAAACTACGGGTTCGATAGTGCCAGTCAGTTACTTATTATTATAATTTTGTACGACTTGCTTCGGGCGGAAAGTAAAGCCTTGGGTCCCTTGTAGTCTATTTACTGTAAGTAAAAGGACTTAAGTCAGAAAAAAAAAACCTCTAATAAAAATGCATGGCTTCTTTCAACTCACCTTTGAATTTCGATGTTAATTAAAGAGCTTTCATTCAATAAAATTCTACTACTACTATTACTACTACTATACAGCATATCAGTCCACTTTGCACCTCGGCTTCGCTTAGAACCGTGTTCTAGGCATGTCTATCGGCATCCAGTATCATTCTTTAGTTCCCAACTTCCTCAGGTCCTCCTGAGCTCCTTACTTTCATAGGAGGATCGTCCGACCCACGCTTCTTTTATCTTCTGATTTACTCTCCATAAAGTTCCTGTAGTATCTTTTTTTTCTAAGGAAGGAAAGTTCCCTCCAATTCGTTTCAATACGGGAAGAGAGAAAGTCAAAGATGTGTCACCTTGAATAAAGGATGAGTGATTTTTTTAAGGTGAGGTTTTACATTACTCAAGCTACGTTATTAATTATCTATAGGCCCTAATAAATTGCATCTTCAACTATTTCTTCTTCTCCTTATACATCTAGGCTATGTCTACAGTTACGTGCTTTGACAAATGTTACTCAAAAACCTATTTTTTCCGACTTGTTGTTTTTATTTTATTTAAAAGGTTATTAATGTATACAACATCTTCCTGTGCCCAATTTTAAGTTTTGATTCTCTTCTCCTGTTCATCTCTATCCTTCTATTCACCATCCTGCAGTCCCTTGTTCTTCTTCAAACTCATAATTTCCTCTATCCAGGTATTCTTAATTCTTCATCTTATATTCCTCCGATTTGGAATCTACTCTAAACTCCTAACTGGCAATCAATCTTCATTCATCCTCTTCACGTGTCCAAACCATTGTAAATGTTCATTTCTCACAAATTATATACAATTGTTTCGTTTAAGTTAATTTTTTCTCGGATTATACTGTTTCTGATCCTGTATAATTTAGAGGATTTTTATCCATTATCTGCTGTAAATTTACAAACACGGGACCCATGGCTTTATGTCCTTTACGAATAAATTCTGGATTTTTATGCAGTTAAAAGTCTATCGACCCAAGTCAGGTTTGAAACCGCGAGTCTCGGAACCAGAATGAATGATAGTAACCACTAGTCACGGGGACCGACTATTGGGGTGTTTGTGAAACTGATACCATTAGAATGTTTGAAATGTTAATGTGGTTCCCTGAAGATCTGCAAGCGTCAAATATTTTCTTACCTGCTCAAGAGATGGCTCTGCACGTTTCTTACGGTAAGAGTTGATGGCCAATGCATTTACAACAGCGCAAACAATATTAACAGAACTTGCACTTACCGCATTATTCTACCGGCGAACTGCACAACTGTAAGCTTCAAGATCTTAATTTTTTTTGCAACTCCTGAGTTTTTATTATTTTTATGATTGTCTTTTTGATTCCTTTTACCGTAAAAGATTTCCTTCCAATGAGAGGTGTTTCTTAGAGAGTATAGTCGGGGGATCTGAGCCAATCAGGTGAGAGAGTTGGGGATAAGTGGTGAGGAGCGGGGCGGGCGCCAAAAAGAAGGTTTACTGGTTGCAATAGTCGCTCAGTACCGGTATCATACAACGGATGGTCCGGATTTATTCCTGTTTGGGCGAGGGTGAAATTGTTTCGTTATTAATTCGCGGTGGAGGCGTGCAATTTACACCACACTCCAATGTGCAATAAATTCAACCTACAATACCAGTGTTTATAAGTGAATAAAAAAACATTATTTTTAGTGATAAAATATTTCTTTAATAATCTAAACATGATAAACGAGTGATATAAATTTTAGATTTTGTAAACATGGAAAAAGGAAAATGATATGAAGATTTTTTACATGACAGGGGTGTATTTGTGTTGTGTTTGTGTTGGTTGTTTGTGAGTGCAAGAATTTGCTCCACGTGTGTATTCGGAGGACAAGGATTTTGTCAAGGACCCTCCCCCTTGTTAAGTCAGCGCTTCTTCCCTTCACCCATCACCATGTTTACACGGTAAGAATTATATATAAACACATTTTCACAAAATGTCAAATTAATTGTGTCCTAATGTTAAAGCAAGGGGAAAAAATTCCATATGTTCGAATAATATGCACATTTTCATCGGATTAAACGTCATATTCAATGTTACAAATCTGGCATCAAATTAAATGTTCTTCGTATCAATCAGATTCATACTACTTGCATTTATCCTAACACCCCTATTATTATTAATCTTCAATATACTCCCATTTCCAAGCTACAACAAAAAAAAAATATTAATCAACATTCACAACTGCCCCCTAATTAAATAATATAATTTCACTACAAATATTAATACCTAAATGTCTACACTCTTTTAACTCTTGCGTTTCATAAATGTGGGATTGAAGGAATTTTTAAATTAAAAGCATAGCTTATTTTCTTAAAAAAAACTTTACTCTAAACTCCAAGATTTCTTGTTTTCTATGCGGTATGTTATAAAAAGTAATTGAAATGTCATCATAAATGACACTTTGATCTCCGTTTTGCCATTTGTTAGGAAATTTAGAAAAACATAATTTTCAGCAGATAAGTTAAGAAATTTGTAATTTCAGAATATTAGGCATTTCTTTAAATTTCAGATTTCTATCAAATCATGAATTTATAAATGAAGATGAGTAGATAGATAGGAAAGAAAAAAACTTTTTTCTTCGTGTAACCAAATTTGTATGGAAACGCCATGAGTAACACAAACTTAAATACATTCAACTTGCTAGAACTCATAAATTTCTTATAGAGTGTCATTCGTATTGCCTTCTTAAATTCGTTCAGTGATACATAAATATATAATTTTCTCAGGTGTAGTACACAATTTCTTAGGTACGGAATCAAAACTATTCGGAGTTCCTATTCAAGAACTGCATGAAAAAATAATATCATTTAAACATAAAGAAGGCATTCAGAATATACATGGATGGGAAAATAATTTCCAATTGGACCAAAAACGAGTTTAATAATATTTATATTTTTAGCTTCATAAATTAGTCAAATAGGGCCTATTTCTTAATAAGCTGTGTGTTAGCAGATAACTGAATACTCCAACGAAATGTTCCATAGGCATGATTTCTATCACGAGATATTTTAAAAACGTTTTTGGTTAAATATTTGATGGGAGGTACGAGTAAAAATAGCGATTTTTTGCTTTTTACATCAAATTAATTTAGCTTACAAATTGATCTATACCTTATGGTATAAATATAGGGTGAAATCTGACAATTTTCCATCTTGAAGGAACAATAAATAATACTTGTGTTGTCATTTTTCCCGCCGATTCTGAAAATGTATTTCGCCATAACTACATGTATAATTCCTTAGATAAATTATTATTTATATAATTAATTTTCTTCTACATCATTGATTTTATGCTTGACACGAGAAAATAAATTTTAATCGTAATTTATCGAAATATTTTTAGGAACCAAGATGGAAAAATTAATGTTTAGGGATGTAAAAATGTAACGTTCTTAATGTAGGCCTACTGTAAATAGGGTTTAAAATTTTTAATGGGTTCTCAGAACTTAATAAACGATTTGTATGGGATGGCCAACCCAGGCCAAAATCCAAATAAATACCGGTACTTAAAAACTGAATTAAAACAAACCGAATTGAAATTAAGGACCTTTACCATGGAATTACCCATGCCGAATTTAATAATTGAAGACAGATCATTATTACCAATTTATAATTGAGATAATTCATAGCCATGATATATTTTGTTTTAGTCAATACTCACAATTATTCGTTTTACCCATTTATTCTGATATTAACCTAAATATACAGCAACTAATACAATGTATATTTTAAAATGTTTATGCTAATTTATTATTTCGTGTTGCGGATATTTTTAATACAATAGAGAAATTAATAATTATATAATTTATTTTTCTCTAGATCAATAATTTTATGCTTGTCGTTTGAAAATAAATTAGACTGTATTCGTGATTTATAGAAATAATTTTAGGAACTGAGATGGAAATATTAATGTTTTGGGTGTAAAAATGTAACTAACTTTGCCTTGTTTATTCAGTAGAATGCATTTTATGTTACGTTTACAAGTAGGAGAATTGAAATTGCCTACATTTTGATTTTCAATTTTTATTTGTACAGTTTTAATATTTTTATTACCTGAAAATTGTTGACTTATTTTAACTAGGGTTTTTTTTATTACAATTCGAAACTTTGTATGTTAGTTAGATATATCTGTCTTATGTGTATATTTTAGTATTTATATTATTGCAATAATCGTAAATTATCAATTTATAGCCCGACTTCGAAAGTATTTCCCATTTACGAGTTGTAATATCAATATAATCTATGAAAGAAGTATAGATATAGAATTAAAAAAGTGAAATACCGTATCTAATTTGTTCAGTGAGATAAATTCCATATATTGCACATAAGTTGTGATTATAATACATTAAATATAATTTGTGGATACTCTACGATACATAATTTCCAATATTATTCTATTCTATTTAATTTAAAGCTGTTAAGTATATCATATAAAGGAGCTATGAACTTAGTAAATTATTGATACATCAATTTATCACGTTAAAATATTCACTAATATTGTAAAATTGATTAATTAATAGCCATTGCTGAACTTAGTTTTTGTTAATACTAAAATCAATAAACTATTTTAAGAAAATGACAGAAATTTATTGAAAATGGAGATGGAAATAAAATAAGGAGTGTTTCGGTTTGGACTTAACAACATGTATAAGCAAACGGTAATTGTTCAATTTACTATTATTTAGGGATTCATCAAACAGTAATTATAAATTTACCAAAAAATAGCCTTGGTTAAGTAACTCCTCAGCCACACTTGGGGATGTAGATAGACAATATTATTGTAATTTTATTAGGCATTTAAAATATAAATATTGATATTGACCACTAAAATATAAGCCCATTTAACAAAAGGAAATAGGCGTTCTTAAGCCGAGAGTGGTGTAATAAAATAACAAAGCAACCTATATCAAGAAATTGTAAAGAGAATTTTTTACCAAGATATTGAATGTTTGGAGATTAAAGTAAAATTTAGAAGTTGATGAAATATACGGTAAATCAAATATGATACCACAAATTATAAGTATTGTTATCTCCTTTTAGAGTCATATAGACAGATTTGAGGTTATTACAAATGTTTTAAAGCTTTTAATTACCAAACTGGGCAGTAGAAGGAAGATAGGGAGGCCAAGGACTATATGGTGTGATGACGTGAAAGACGACGCAAGAAGAATTAATGTTAAGCGTTGAACACTTTAGGGTTTGGAAAAGGTAGAATGAAATACTAGAGGTTAGTCCTAGCTGAACTGTAACATCATAGAATAGTAGTAGTACTAACAGTTGTTTTGGTATAGTAGGAGTAGTAGAAGAGATTGATGTTATTTATTCATTTGTAAAAAAAATATACCTATTTATTAGGCCTACAATTTTGTTTTGCTAAATTTAATATAATTTTCAGAAGTCTCTGTAGACAAAACATATAAATCTGTGTAAATTTTTGAATGAAATTTGAATGTTTTTATCTTGACACATATAAATAATTACACTTTATTCTTAAATATAAAACAGTTTTATCTCTGATCTTGATTTAAAAGCTCTGTGTGACAGTGACAACAATTTAAGTAAGAATTTATCTTAAAAATTGTCTTGTAATAACTTGAATGTCAGTTAATTTTGGGTCTTGACAAATCGTGGGAGGAGAGGTTGGTGTCTTATCCGCGCGTTGGAGTCTCCCCGGCTAAGCGCGGCCGGCATACCACAACCTTACGGACACAACAAGTGGCCATCTCTCACATCATAATACTCTATGACATTGAAAAAAACTCCGCGATCCATTCACTTTGACTTAACCTTTTCTTTTAGCGGGTGTACCAGGATGTGTTACAAGCGAACATGCGGTTCAACTCTACAAGATTACAGTCCTTTATTTTTAATAGCATTGTATTACGTAATGTTATTACATTATAATGGATTCGCCCATATAGCAAGCTTTAGCGCATAGTTACTTATAATAAACTAGCGAGGCCATTAAAAGTTCAGGACGGTTATTTAAAAACAACAAAAATTTCAAATAACAGAGAATATACAGTATTATATAAATATTTTCTTTCAATAATAAAAACTAACTAGCTAATAAACTAAATCTCCGACTTATGGAACTTGTAAGTTCAATGCAATAATTATTTTCCATTTTAATATATTTATTCTTGAACGCAAAGTAATTCTGAATTATATATCATTCAGTTTATTAGATTGCAATAATAAATAAATATATCATGTACCAAAATGCCGTAGCTCCTGTAGAGTACCAGTTCTGTTTGTGAAGTTAGATTTAAAAACCTAAAGATGTTAAATTAATTGAAATGTCTTATGAAATATTGAAATTAACTAACTCTATGGCTCATAGAGCCTATTGGTTCTTTGTCGCAGTCATTAAGGCCCTGAATTGGTCCCTGTAACATTTCATATCTTCAATAGACCTATTCAGTTCAGTTTTAAGGTTGATCCGAATATTGTTCTCCTATCTCGCCTGGATAATCTTGAAAGTATATTTCCAAGGATTTTCCATTAAAAATTGTAAACATATGCATGTCACCCATTCAACCTTCTTACTTTGTACATCTTAAATTTCTAGATTTAATAACCCTTAAAATCATTAGGACAACTGTATAAATTATGAAGTTCCTGGTTGTGAAGCTTCCTCCATTCTCCATTCTCATCGGAGAGAATATGCGCCTTATTCCATTTCTGCATAATTCAATTTACTGATTGTTCTAGATTTTAATTCCCATGTTTCTGCACCGTGTGTCATTGAACTCATTATTGTATTAAAAATGTTTGTTTTTGTTTTAGAACTTATATTCTGATCCCATAAAACATCATTTAATTTTGATATTGCAGATTAGCCTTTATTTATCCTCTCATTAATTTCAACATCTTGACTTCCACTATTGTTATCTGTAATAATTTTGTCCCCAAATATAGACCTACATATTCGTTACATGATTTTATTATTCCATGCCCTTCTTCTAAAATCATATCTTTAGATTTATCTCCTATTATATTTTATTTCTTCCAAACTTTCCTAATACATTTATCTTATGTTTTTCATTTAATTCGGTACACTAGAATATGTTCATTTTATTATTTTAAGTATATGACTATTTGCGCTAGATGTAAAAATACACAGTTCTATGAAGCGAGTTGCTCAGGCAGTAGCATATGAGACTTGTATCCGGGATAAAACCCTGGTAACGAGCGACCTGGTTTTAATCAGTCGTCAAGGTAAATACTGGGTGGGAATTTCATTGTCAGAAACCCATTTCATCACATTGACTGTTTCATATCATTAGCATAGGTATAAAATCAGAAGACATCTGCAGAGAGCACATGGACAAAAATGAATAGCTCTATTTGATATCGAGAATTGATCGCGCAGTTAATGTGACTATAAATTAAATTAGGTAAATAAATAAGTGCTCTTTGTTTTTTGGTGGAAGATACAAAATGTAAACTGATATAATTCGAAGAGAATAAAAAAAAACTTAAAATAGTATTAGTTCTAAATTAACTAGCACAATGAACGCACTAAACACACACAATCTGGTTTCTGTATATCTGTATATTAATACGCGAAGAAAAAAAACTTTGTACTCCTTTTTAAACACATTGCGCGTACGGAGCAGTGTGATATTTCGCATAATTAAACTTCATATAGAGAAGGAGTGCAGAAAAATAAAATTTATCTATAATATGTGTTAAAAATAAATTAAATTAAACAAAATAAAATAAATTGTTTCTAAGGAATTTATGTGTATTACATATTCATTTGTGTACTCATTCATTTGTTGTTGTTCTTCTTCCTTTCATGAGATAGACCTAGTGGTCTGTTACGGTCTCAATCCAATGTTTGAAGGGTCTGCCCAAAGATCTCTTGCCTGGTGGCTGGTAATTTAAGATCTGACGTGGTATTCTTGTTCTGCTCATTCTTCGTTCGTGAGATTTCCAGTTGTTTATCATTTGTTTATGTTGAAAAAAGAAACTTGAGCAGCACCAATGTGAATTGACTTAATCTCGCGTATTTATCATTAGTGGATTAAAAAACTCAGCACATTTTAAATTAAACCCTCTCTAATCTTGGTTTCAGTAATTTAATTATTTTTTTTAATACTTAGATATTCGCACCTACTTCCGTTATGCCTCGACATAGAACACTGACGGGTCGGAGCGAGAGACAAAGAAGAAGGGATAGATATTCCCGTACACATAATAATATGCCAAATGCAAATTTAAATAGTATAAACAGTATACAAATGTCAAATGGCGCGTTATTGTTTTTTTTAAATATGGCGTAGCCAAGCTATACCACGTATTTCCTATCGTTCGTATTTTTAAAATAAATCGAAAATTAATGCATAATAACGCATTTGTGACAAACTTAAATATTTAATGAATTGTGGTTGAATTTCGACCGTTGGGCGATCACTAGTAAGAATGCATATGTATTATCTAATAGCACTGAGCAACAAAAAATAATTTTTTTTTTGTCTCAGAAAGAAAACTATGTGATTCTGATAGTATTTTTTTCTCTTGAATTCAAATATGATATCGGGTTTTCTCCATCACGCAAGGTTTCCGAGAGACAGGAATTTATATTTTAAAACACTTTAATATTTTCTACATTCGTAACTACACAATATTCGAACGTTCGGACTCACCTAGAAAGTAAGAAATTACGATTTTCTGCTATATTTCGCCTGTGGAGCATCCCTCTTGATGGTTTAACAATAATCGGCCAGTATATTAGGATTCCATTTGCCTTGATATCTCTTTTCCATAGCTGAAATCATTTGAGTTAGCTCATTTGGTTTTATTTTACAATGGGCAAATGGACGAAAAAACGTTTATTAAAAAATAATTGCTTAAATCCATTAATTGATATTGAAATAAAAAAACTGTGGGTGATGGAGAAATTCGGAATACATATTTGAAAACACGATAAAAACTGCATTAAATAAAACTATTGTTACTCATGAGACAAAAATCATGTTGGCCTGTGTAGTTTTTCAGAACTTTTCTAAATTCGGAAATACTTCCAACTTTGTTTTTATCAACCATAAAGTCATTATGTCCTTTAAGAAGATGTGATTTCTATTTTGGTGTAATGAATAGTAGAATTAATAATAATACTAAAAATAATAATAATAATAATAATAATAATAATAATAATAATAATATAATAATAATAATAATAATAATAATAATGTATTTAAACTGGCAAAGTTAAGGTTAGAAGTTCTTACCTTCCATTCAACAAGTGAAGTGAAGTATAAACAATTTTCTGCTTTTCTTTATCACCATAGTTCTCAGCCTCAGAGATTAGGGGTTTCGATCTAATCCGTTCTCTCTTATATGATCATCTTGTGAATTTTGGCAACCGTAATACTTGATCATACTATTTTTCTTGTAATTTTTATTATGTTATTTTAATTGAATATGTCTAATTCGTATATTATTATTTCATTATATTGTTTATATGTTCTTATGTACCTAGCAGTTCTAAAAAATCTGTTTTTATCCTTGATACAATTTATTCCCTCCTAATATTAATCTACTACACAGTAAATTGTAATATATCCATATTGACTATTTAACTCATGTCGCAAATAGTAGTCAATGAGCAATCACGTTTCAATGAATTCTGTTTTACACCAATGACAGTCGTGTTTCACCTCGCTCTTTATCGATTTCTCTTTATCAGCTCCTGCTTTTGTGATAAAGAAAGCTCCTCCTTTTATAATATTCTGAACAGGTTAGACCATTATTTTTCTCCAACAAATATATTGAATATAGCAAATAATGAATAGATTCAATGATTTACTGAGTTGTTTATTCAAAATATAAATGATTAACCTATAATGTTGATTATAATAGTTTGATGTGTTTAATTATTTCTCCACTAGAGTGCATTCTTACAATATTGCGATCCTATTTAGCAATAAATAATATGATCGAGTTGCAGTGAAAATACATAGCCTCACATTTCTAATTTGTTTTCGAACATCGCCGTTTACATTAACTATATAAATATTTTAAAACACCAGTAACTATATTCAAATAATTATTTTTTAGTAAAGAGCTTAATTTTATTCGTTAAATAGTTCTAACAAATGCCACTCTTTTTTTTTTCCAAATTCTCTAGATAAATTCACTCCTCACCTCGTGAGTCGTGAATTTATTGATAATTTGGAAATAACTCGTGGAATTACTTATGATAAATATCCCATTATCTAATACTATATTCTTGTTATTTTTAATTTTACAGGCCCCTTACAGTATACTTGTAGTGCATTGGGCTTTTTATTTGTCAGAACATATAAAAAGCCCATTTAAGTCTCTCACCATGAAAACAGTATTGCACTTCATTATTGTACACTTATCCCACACCAAGTAAACCAAACTTAATCTAAAGAGAGGTATTTTAATAAACTAAAATCTTGTTCTATCTTCTTCCTTTACCAATCTTATTGGCAGGTTTTCCAGTAGAATACGAATTGCGAAACTTACTTCAAGTTCGGTATGATCAGTTCAAGAAAAATCGTAATTTTTGTATACGTCTCTAAAAGTGTCATTTTGAGTACGAAAATAGTCCGAAAAATATTGTTTTAGTGAAAATATTTAATTGAATTTATCATAAAACTATTAGTTAATTAATAGAGAAAACACGTCAACGAATTACAACACTTAAATATTCTCACCATAGAAAAAAATTACTTTCTTTTTGGCTTTTTATACATGCAGAAGATAATTATAAATCATTTTTAATGAATCGCTACATTTACACAATAGCTTATATATATATATATATATATATATATATATATATAAATGTCTCCCGTATATTAAATTAATTATTAAAAATAATCTGAATGCCAATGTCTACAATTAATTCTTAAATTGGCAATGTATACATCCATTTATATTATTTATTTATATTTCTAATAAAACAGAGGACAACAAATGAGTAGAAATTACTTAAATGTGTGTCGAATTAAACAATATACCTGAGAAGATAAAAATTAAAATATATACCTGTTGGCAAGTGCCGTCGTCCTGAACCGTGTTGAAATATTGTATTTAAAATATTATCTGGAGGCATTTCGGAAGTTAACTTCCATCATTAGCAGGGTGAGTATGTGCTACTAGTAGTTGTTTACGACGTTGTAGACGTTGATGGTCTTGAAGTGAATATTAACAGTTATACACGATTTTGTTTTCAGTAAGGTCGGTCACATTTAAATAAGTGACACGTGAAATTGGTCTTTTGCTAATTTAAGAGATGGATAGACAGTGGATGCACATCCAATACGTCTTCCTCCGAGGAGTGATTCTGGAAATAAACAGGATGAAAATCCTACAAATTATGAATAAGAAGAAGCTAATTTTAAGGGTTGACAAACTGGGATTTATTGATAAGTTTGTGTATACACAATACATAATTCAGTTTGGAATAAATGCGTTTGAAAAATGTCATAATTTACCAAGGCCTACTACATTTTTGTAATACAATCTCTGCAATTCACTAATTAAACGAAAGTGCTTCATAAATAAATAAATAAATATATATATGGTATGATAAGAAAAATAAATGCCTGGACGGGATCTCTGAGTATACATACATATGATATTAATGATTAAGGAACTTGTTATATAAACTCTTGTCAAATTAAAACAAAAAAAAACGAAATGGGCCGGACACGTTTAAAGAATGGACAAAGAATGTAGGCCTATATTTCAGAAAGTGATGACGGAGGAGATGTTTGGGAAACGGTCAGTAGGAAAACCCAAGAGAAGATGGGTGGATTCAGTGAAGGAAGATTGTCATCAAATCCTGAACTGGCAACAGAGAACACGGGATAGACAAGATTGGATGTCTCGCATCAAGAAGACCCGGGTCCGCTTTGGACTGTAGTGCCATTGGAAGAAGAAGAAGAAGAAGACGACGAAGAAGAAGATTATTTTAATATTGTGAACACATTTAATATTCAATTTCAGCACTTTTTATATTGTTATACATAGTTTTATGTTGCTGCAATTAATCATATGTCTGTCTGTTTGTCTATTTATCTAGCTATAGTTTCATTTACAACACTTACGGTTCTTCTTCTATATATGGCAAACATTTAATGGCAGTAATTTTGAATTTATTTGTCTTGCTTTCCCTTAAAGTTTTTTTCCTTTTACGCAATTCTGCGAGAATATAATTTTGATTGTTATAAACATTGCCAGTTACGTATTCCACATGAAACCATTGTGACAACGAAAAAAAAAATTCAAGAGATAATTTTTAAGAAAATATTTAAATAACTATTATATTAATATACACTAATGAGACTAAAGAGGAAATAAATAAGAGAATTCAAAATCCCAATAAATATTACTACGGAATTATAAAATATTTTAAATAAAAATATCTCACTTTTAACACAAAACTCAGATTATATAAGACATTAATAAAGCCTGAGCTAACGTATGGAAGTGAGATTTGGATCTTGACTGATAATACCATTGCTTCTCTCGGATTTTTTAAAAGAAAAATTCTGAGAAGAAAATATGGACCCATTCAGGAAAGAGGAGAATGCTGAATATGTTACAATGAGGAATTATACCACTTCTATAAATCACCAGGCATTGTTGCAGATATTAAAATAACTAAATTGAGATGGCAGGGCATATACAGAGAATGACTAATAGTGAAACGGTTAAAAAAATAATGATAGACCATCCAGATGGAAGAAGAAACATTGGAAGACCTTAAGCTAGGTGGATGGATGGAGTTTTGGAAGATGTTCAAAGACTTAACATTCGAAATTGGTGGACAGTCGTCATAATTAGAAGGGTCTGGAGGAGAATTCTTAGGGAAGCTGTGACTCGACCCGGGGTTATAATGTCAAATATGATAATGATGATTACATTAATATAGGGAGTCTTCAATAAATACACAACGGTTTAATTTTTTTTTTATTTCAGGATTGTTTCTGTTATATACACAGGTATCCTCAACCAAAATATTCAATTTTCTTTCTTCCACACTTCCCGGTGTTGCGTGTCTGCTTCTGTAATATTTCTCTTCTTTATGATATCTTGAATTCCCTTTATCCACTTTGGCTTTGGTCTACTATGTTTCCCTTTTCCAGGAGGCATCCATTTCAATACTTCTTTGTTTCTGTGTCCCTTCTTCTCATTATATGTCCATACCATCTTAGTTGAATTTCTTCAATCTCTTGTACAATATTCTTTTCTACATTCATAATTTCTCTTATTGTATTATTTTTTATTTCGTCTAATTTTGACATTCTTGCCGATCTTATTAAAAAGTCAATTTCTGTGACTAATAATTTATTTTTGTGTTTTTGCTTCAACGTCCATGTTTCCGCACCATATATAATTGTGTTATTATATTAATAATTTAGTCATCTTGATTATATTCCTACTCCATAAAATAGAATTTAACATGCCAATAACTTTCTTTGTCTCTATTATTCTTCTATCGCTGTCTAATTCAGATGATGTAGTATTACATTTCGTCCTTAAAAATTCAGATTTGTCTAGTTAAAGTCCTCCTTTGAGCACATGTTACATAAATAACAATCCTCGAAATAAATAACGAAACCGTAATCTATTATGAAAAATTGTATACCAGCCTCGAGACTGAAAATTTTGCAATTAAAATTTTCAACCCCCGCCGGGTATCGAACCCGAGACCTGCTAGTCAGGAAGTAGACTTGCTACCACCTTAGCTGGCGCGGCGGAATGTTATCTGTAATACCGTTCTCTGAATTTCATGCTTGAAAAGAGATAATATAACTTTGAGAAATATGAGACGGACGTTTATCTCATAGTGAGATGTTTGTAATGCCTAGAATACTACGCATACTCACGCACTATGCGTGTGAAGATCAGGCGTTCATTCCCGGAATCGCACGAGACAGTTTTCTTCAACTAACGCAATGCCATGTCATATTTAAGTACAGTGAAATATAAAATTAAACAATAAAAATAATGATAAAATTCATATTAAAATTCCGTTGAGGTAAATAATCACAAAGTAAAATATTAAAATACATACCTGGCAGGTGCCGTCGACCTCAACCAGATTAATTTTCTTTTAAACTTTGAAGAACTATAGACTTGCATATTCAACAGAAGGATATGCGCTACTCCCTGTTGTTGTTGTTGTTTGGCGACGCTTTTGACATCAGCGGCCTTCCAGCGTCGTCTATAGCTTCCAACGACGCTGGAAAGCCGCTGATGTCAAAAGCGTCGCCTAACAACAACTATAACAACAGAAAGTAGCACATATCCTTTTGCTGGAGATGGAAGCTGGTTTCCTAAAGGTCTGCAGTTCTTAAAAAATCCTAATTGAGGACGACGGCACCTGACAGGTATCAATTTTAATATTTTACTTTTTTCAATCAATGGAAGTTTCAGCTTTGCAATCATACTTCCCTCGCAACCCAATAGCTGTGGTTTCTAGGAAGCTCCAGAAATCTCTTTAACGCCAGTGTTAAGTAAAGAAGACTCTTGATTTTATAAAGATCAAGTGAACGGATCTGATTTAATTCTCGTAAGACATGTAACAAATTTTAGAATTAAAATTCAACACAGGAGGGGATTTATAATATCTAAAAAGCTATCATTAAATAATTTATACATTAAATTGTTTTTTAAAACATCGTCAAGCTAGAACTTGGTAAATTAAGCGAATTATTTAGTATCGAATGTATGGTACTACTCTACTAGTTTACGGAATATATACGTTTCTTTTGATAATTAGATCGTATATACCAAGTTTCATTGCGAGAAAACAACAATTGCATCATGTTGAGCATTGAAAATATTTCCATAAAATTTCAGTTTTCAGGTGTAATCCCCAGTCTTCTGTTATTTAACGAACACGATGTTATTTCCTTCTTCAAATGTTACACGCGAGTTTCGTTGGGAAAACAAACATAGCAGCCACTGTAGATTTTTAAATATCTTCTTTCAGGTAAACTATCACTTCTAATAGTGGGATATTGTTTCCTTTAGAGTACATTTATTCTTTTATTTGAATGATATATACCAAATTTTGTTGCTAAAAATAGAAAATTGCGCCTATTAGAGCGATTAAAAAATTTTCGTTTTAGTTTAACCCTCAGTTCTAATGGTCCAAGTTTGCTGGTTTAATGACTCAACCATATTTTTTTCTTAATTTACTGCTTTATATTGTGAGTTTGGATCCGATAAAACAAAACTTGCGGCATTTAGAGCTCAGGCCGGGGCGGATGTATTTTTAGGATGCTTTTCAGCTCATAAAAGTTCCTTAAGCCTGAATAAAGCAAAATTTACCGACCCTTTTCATCCTAGTAATACCTTATACCTTGGTTGCCTATTAGATGTCTCGTTGGGTCGGTATGTTGACCTCATACCATTAACGATATCTTGGGGAGACAAACGTAACAAAATTAACTTGGTTAGTAACTCGTAACTTAGGAGAGGCTAAGGCCCAACATTGGACTGTTACGTCATTGTGTATATATACTTTTTGTCATGGTTATTTACGGTGTCTAATAAGATCGACGAAGATTTGATTTCTTCATTAAAACATATTTTCATTCCTCATGGATTTCGCTAAAATTATTATTGCACATAGTTGCCTACATGTGTTTGTTAGAATGGGTCGCAGGTTACCAACTATTGCCATTATTTTCGATTATATTTCGTCCTGTCTTATCTACGGCGAATTGAGTCATACAAATGATCAACTTGCATTACATTCCATTAACATGTTTAACTTCTCACTTTATAGGTACTTTTACGTGCCACAATGCCACTACACCCGGGCCTTACTGTGACACTATCTGTCGGGAGAGGGATTTAAACTATGTATAAAAATATACCTTATTTTGACGATACAAGGATATGGAAGGCCTCCCCGAATGAGTGATCAACTCAATGTCAGGGCCTGCTCCGATAACATGTATAAGTACTGAAATCTTCGTCTCTAGAGTAAAAACACTCAACAATTAATTATGTAATCCATGTGTTATTGGATAACGCGTTTTATTTAAATCTCCTCATTAACTCATGTCTGAATCAGTGCTGGGTCGAGGGATGAGATGCGATGAAGCCCCATACATTGAAAATCTGAGAATAACAAGAATGCGACCGACTACGCCTAATGCAGCATCTAAGAGGCAGATAAAATGAAATGAAACTAAATTAATGAGATGAGCGTAGAAAAATAATCCATCCATCCATAATAATTCTGCTCGAAGGCAGGTCTTTCACTGCAATCATAGCATTTTCATGCTACGCTTTGCAGTTTTACTAGGGAATTGTAAGCTTCCCGTTGCTTTCGACACCGGTGAAGGATGATGCTGATAATGATACGGGTAATGAGAATGATTTTCGGGGACCGATGGGCCCTAAGTTTCCTGATATTTGTCTTACAGGTGAGGAAAACCCCCCCCAAAAAACCCTCACCCTGGAGCCTGTCCCGACCGGGAATTTTACCCGGGCCTGTTGCGTGACAAGACAGCACGCTACCTCGAGACCACAGCGGTGGACTGGAAAAATAATGGTGGAATGAAATTTGTAGTAGGGGAAAACAGAATAAACCCTCTTCAGGCCTAGTTTCGTTACCACGAAACTCAAATAGAGTGACCAAGACGTGAATTTGGGACCTAGCAATGAGAGGCGAGCGTCTAACTACTTGCGTTACTGTTTTATTAGATGTTCGCTAAATAGTTGCTATGACGACTTTACTATTTTCAAGATATTAACTAAAAAATGACGCAAAAATTAAATGATTTGACTACAGTTTTTTTATTATTGATAGAAAATAATTGTTGCATTTATTTCCACTTAGCGGATCTTGAGAATATTATTATTATTATTATTATTATTATTATTATTATTATTATTATTATTATTATTATTATTATTAGTAGTAGTAGTAGTAGTATTATTATTATTATCATCATTATTGTTATTAACGTTAGAATGATTGAAAATTCAGTTTTACAGATGTGTTTGGAGTAACTTCGAAACCAATTCGTAAAACATTTTAAATTATTGCAACGCACTTTTTTTATATGCCAATTTTTTTTCTCCACACGCACTATGTTAAAGTATAGTGTTTGTAGATAATCGTGTAGACGTCTCTAAGAAATCTGCCAAGAATGAATTTTCACCATTGTTTATAGAACTTACACGCAATTTCATACATTTTATCACCTCTGTGGAAGTAGAAATTGATAGGTTGCACTAGCAGCCTCTTCTATGTTGTCATACATCATTTTTTATCACAATTAAAAATAATTCAAAATGTCTGTAGACCATATTTTATGTAAATCAAACAACTTATGGTATTGAAATAAATAATACTATGACAAACATATAGTTGATATAAATGAATATGAAATTAAAATAATATATCATTAATAACTATATTTAGAATCAATGAGCGGAAAAAAAAATGAAATTTGGGAAGTAAGTTCAATTTATAATTAATGGAGTGAGGCGTAACTTTTGCGGACATTCATTATATATAAAACAAAACAATATACCTTTGTAGTAATACTGCTAAAAGAATCAGCAATCAATCTGAGATTCAAATAATTATATCAAATTAAAACCACAGATACCAGTAAAATAGATAAAACGAGACAAGAAACATACCCAAATTGATCCGGAACATGTTTCGCCCTTGAACAGGTCATCATCACGGTGATCAGATCAAAGTAAAAACACTACATTTTAGCGGAATTAATACTAAGATAAATTGTTTTATTTTATATAGTAAGGATAATTTACAAGTCCAGAACTCATTGTTTTAGCCTTCGTAAAGCTCAGGCTAAAAACGGTCCTCGACTATTAATAACGTCCTAACCTCCCTTTAGCATAAATAACTTCAATACTAGCGACTTGCTTACTTTATATATCATGTCGAATTCAAATATTTTTGCTAGACAGATATTCAACAAATGATATAAAATAATACATTTATTAAATATGCTCAGAATAAAACATCCCATAGGAGGAAAGGAGATTACGAGTATTTGAGAATAAAGTTCTTAGGAAAATTTTTGGACCAAAGAGAGATGAATAGACAGGTGAATGGAGAAGACTACATAACAATGAACTACACGGTCTTTATAGGAAGCCAGATATAATAAGAACAGTTAAGTCCCGTAGACTGCGATGGGCAGGACATGTTGCGCGTATGGGGAATGAAAGACGTGCATGGAAACTTCTTGTAGGAAAGCCAGAAGGAAAACGCCCAGTTGGTAGACCAAGAATGAGGTGGGAGAACAACATTAACTATGATTTGAGGGAAGTAGATTATACAGGGAATGATTGGAAAGCATTAGCTCAGGATAGGGATGTATGGAGAGCTTATGTTCGTGCGGCCATGAACCTACGGGTTCGATAGTGCCAGTGAGTAAGTAAGTAAGTATAAAACATCCCATATATAATATTGGATATTTAAAGGATTATTTTAAGATAAAATACAACATACAATAATATATCCAAGGCTGGTGTACCAAGTTCGAATCCTGGCGGTTCCAGGGGGGATATTTTAATTTTATTATTTATTTAGAGACCCATACCTCGGGCATAATGCCCTTATCCTCGGGTTTGCCCTATGTCCCTATCTATATCTAATCTTTATTGAAATACATAATAAATGCATTTCAATAAAGATATTATTTCAATAAAGATTATATATAGATAGAGACATAGAGCACACCCGGAGTTAAGGGCATTATGCTCGAGGTAACTCGGGGGGTGATGGTGGGGCTCTAAATAAATAATAAAATAAAAATATTCCTCTGGAACCGCCAGGATTCGTACTTGGTATACCAGTTTGGTGGTGGGCCATACCGAGATTTTTCAGGGTTTTCTTGATTTCTCCCATTTCCCGAATTTCATCCCAGCAACACTTTAATTCACGGTTCACTCCCCTTCATGTAATTCATTTCTCATTTATTTCTTTTCAATCACCCTTCACCTCATCTCATGTTAGGAAAAATGATTTGGTTAGCATTCTACACGTTTTGAAAATTTGTGGTTGCGGAGATCTAATGGGACTGTTACCAGGATGTGCCTCATGACTACGAGCCTGAGAAATAAAAAGAAAAAGGAAAGAAGGGGCCGACGGGAGGGCTGTAGTCCCTCTCACGGTCACGGCACAACCCAAATATGGTGGTATGGGTCATGGTAGCAGAACCTGGTGTGTCGGACCTGGAAGACGATCTACAACTTACATAACACTATAGAGCAGACATTAATTCCACTCATTTCCATGGATAGCGCAATAGATCTTTCCAGGTCGCGGTGCTCAGGTCAGTCTGCCCTCCACTCTGAATAAAGAACTAAAAAACTAAAACATATCCAAACATGCGCTAACAAAAATTAATCATAGTGTAAATTCACAGTTGTGAATGTGCAATCATGCATTACACAACTTCTTATAACAATGGAATAAATGAAAACTAATTGAAACACTATTGCCAATTGTCAAAATGAAAGTAAAATTTTATTACAACTATTAACAATAGTTCATTTTGTAATATGAAGTAATTCATGTTGATTAGACTGTAATAAAATAAATAATAACGATATATTGTATTATTTATGTCCATGTACGTTTTATTGAGTACCTTAATAATAATAATAATAATAATAATAATAATAATAATAATAATAATAATAATAATGTTTTTATGTATTCAGGCAGAGTTAAGGCCATAAGGCCTTCTTTTCCACTCAACTAGCACAAATACAAATAAATATTTGACAATATAGATATACACTATACTTATTATAAAGAGTTAAAAATATATTAAATGTTACAATGTAAATTTCATATGCAAACAACATTTTATAGGATAATAACATTACTTACGATAATAATAATAATAATAATAATAATAATAATAATAGTAATAATAATAATAATAGTAATAATAATAATAATAGTATAAATATGATAAATTATACGAGACATACCAATTAATATATGTACCTAACACTGGGTAATGATAAAGTCGAGGTTAGACCAAATATCTTCCGGCAGCCCCTTATTTCTTGTGGTAGGGAATTCCAGTTGCGAGAAGTGAAGATGGTAGGCCCATATGACACGGAGTGATGCGATGTCCTATGATGCGGTATATTAATCAAGATACTACGTTCTGATCGTGTATTTAAGTTACGGTTGGAGGATAGATACTAGAAACGAGATGATAAATAATTGGGAGTCGAGGTATGTGGGATCTTAAATAAGATAATTAGACAGTGTGATTTTCTTTTCTCTTTTTAGAAATAGCCATGACAATTTCATAATGAAAAATAAGAGAAGAACCAAACATATTCAATTTACATTAATAGTCTACTGGGTAATACAGGGAGTGCGGTGCTACGCCTAATTAATGAAGTATTAAAGGCTAATTTAAATTGTGTGGTATACACTGTGACAAACCAAACATGGCGGTTGCTAAAGTCATTTTTTTAAATTTCGGATTTCAGGTAAACTTCCACTTGTAATTGTCGGATTTCGCTCATTTTTTTTGATAATTCCTACTTAGGTTCCTCTTAATAGGGTACACCGTACTTAATTTTGTTGTGAAACATCGAGAATTACCGCCGCTAGAGCGATATTTAAGTTTTCGCTTCAGGCGAACTCCTACACCTAATGGTTTTTAAACCATAATAGATAGCGGGTAAATACTCTCTATATCTGAAAGCTTGTAAGCCTATGTACACATTTTCAAGTCAGTCAACTGAGTACTTTTCGAGGTTTGCGAACACAAACATACGCAGGTTGAATTTTTATACAGGATGTAACTAAATTCACATTACAGACTTTGAAGTCGGTTAGCAAGGAACTGCCGGAAACATACCATAACACAGTTCAACTCTCCCGCATTTTTGGTGCGAGGGACCCTGCAAGTTCTCCCAACTATACTGTTCTAGACTAAATCCCTAATTTAGACTAAATCCCTGTGGCATTCGATGAAGACCTGGTGTGGGTTATGACTGCAGAAGATGTTGCAGGACCAAGGATTGGTGATCATGTGTTCCAGAACGTGATATGGAGGTACCGTATCTGAGTTAACGTCTTTGGTCGTCACATCGAACCCTTCTTGTAGACCCAGACGATAAGCAGCAGACACCTGATTATGGTATTTTGCATGTAGCGGGTAAACGGTACGTTTCTGCACATGAGTTCCTATGCTAAATGTAACCGTCTTGGTCCCCACTACACGTCCTTAAAGTCTGTAATGGGAATTTCATTATACCCTGTATATCCACCCATCCATAGTAATTCTGCCCGAGGGCAGGTCTTTCACTGCAATCATAGCATTTGCATGCTATGCTTTGCAGCTTTACTAGGGAATTGTAGGTGTGGTAGCTTCCCGTTGCTTTCCACACCGATGAAGGAGGAGGATGATGATGATGATGATAATAAGGATGATGATGACCGTATGATTTCGGGGACCGTTTGGGCCTTAAAGTTTTCCTGACATTTGTCTTACAGGTAAGGAAAAACCCCGATAAAAACCTCACCCATAAAAACTGTCCCGAGTGGGGACAAGGCTGCGTGACAAGGCAGCACGCTACCTCGAGACCACAGCGGTGGACTACTCTGTATATCAATATTTTAATATTTTAAACAATAGTCTACCAGGAACGACAAGTGACAATTTTAGAAAACTTATGCAGTGATAGTTATAGGTGGGGCATGTAAACTTTACGATGGATTAAAGAGCGAGTTGGACTGCGTGAGAAGCACTGTAGTGTATTTCTAACAACATAATTATTGTGTTCGTACATCGGTCATTAGTGTTCACATGTTCTCTAAGCTAGAGATTCCCTGACTGCCTCGGTCACAGTTTTGTCATCAAAAGATGTAATTATCTGACAAGTGTTGCTGCCCCAGTTAATGATTGTTCAACACGCCACGGTCCTCAATCTTACTTCACTGTTAATTTTCATTACAGTTTCATTATGACTGTAGCGGAGACTATTTACTATACTTTGTAGGTAATGTGAATTCACTACACGTTTTTAGGAGGTCCTAAGGATAGTATGATGTTAAGGCTTCCGACTTTCTTGACAAATGACGAGAGATATCAGGCAGGTTGTGTCAGCCCTGCGTGACGACTGTATTTATCATAAGTAATGCCACGAGTGATTTCCAATTTATCTAGAGAATTTGGAAATCAAGAGTGGAATTTGTTAGGACTATTTAACGAATAAAATTAAGCTGTTTACTCACAAATCATTATTTAACTATAGTTATTTTAAAATATTTATATATTTAATGTAAACGGCGATGCTTGAAAACAAATGAGAAACGATAGGTACGCTTCATCTGCTTCTTTTGTTTATCACTGCAACCAGATCATACTATTTATTGCCCAAGGAACGCAATATTGTAAGAATGCTCTCTAGTGGAGAAAAAATGAAACATCAAACTGTATATTAATTCATTTCTGATGTCGTATGATGTAAATATGACAATTATATTTTTCTGGATTGTTACCTGGGGAAAAAAATATATTTAAGAAAGTGCAAACAGTGGTTTCTTTTTTTGGTGGTATAATCAATTGCTACAAATGTTTTTATATTAACTCCCGCATGCGGCATGTGTTGACATTCATGCACTATATATACAATCTGGTAGCCGTATTTCTCACAGGCTCAGTCACTGCAAAATAATGGTCAGACCTGTTCAGAATATTAAAAAGGAGGAGTTTTCTTTAATATGGTAATTATAACACTGATAAATATTTCGTGAAACACGGCTCTGATTGGTTGTAAAACAGAAATCATTGAAACGTGATTGGTCATTGACTCCCATTTGGGGCATGAGTTAAATAGTCCATATAACATAGTCTCTTTTACCAGTAGAAATCAGGAGACGCCGGTTAATAGTCCCTTTCACGCTAAAATTGGTAACATTTAAAAGCTCTAATTTAGAGTTACTTTTTTTTTTTAATGTCGTGAGTTATTTGATAAAATAAAATTTATTTGTACATGCACAATGTTTATAGTTAATGTTTTATTTAAAACTGCAATTGTATTTATTTTTAAAGTGCACTTTTTTCTTAATAGTTTTTAGTATTAGTCCTCCGGGAGGGACTTTAAGCCGTGGGTTCCGAGTCTGAAGATTTTCAGGCTCGTAAAAGATCCTTAAGCCGGAATAGGGAAGTCTCTAAGCAAAATTTCTCCACCTTCTTCATCCTAATAATACTTTAGTTGCCTACTAGATCTCTCTTTCTGTCGGTATGTTGACCTCATACAATTCATGACATATATAGGGAAATAAGCGAAACAAAATTAACTTAGTCTAATAACTCTTAAAAAAAGGAGAGGCTAAGGTCTAACGTTGGGCTGTAATGCCAGCATGTCTACTGGTTGAGTGGACGATACGGTATTTTTGGGTTTAAATATGTCAGTTTAATAACCTATATGATGATGATGATGATGATGATAATGATAATAATAATAATAATAATAATAACAATAATTATGATACATATAATTATAATGTTAAAGATAATAGTGATAATAATACTTATCTAATTTATTACGAATTGGTCATAATATAGTATAAGCAAATAAAAATCAAATCCTATAATTATTAATGTTTTTAATCAAACGAAAAAGTTATTAACAATATTATTTGAATTAATTGCGCTATTTTTAATGTAATATGAACTCTAAAATTCGCTTTTATCCCTAAGGTAATTTAGTTCCTAAATCGTAACAATTGGATAAATTAATCATAAATAGACCAATATGTATCCAAAAAATATTATTATTATTATTATTATTATTATTATTATTATTATTATTGTTATGAAAGGTGAAAAAGTTCCTGAAGAATGGAAACTAGGATACATTTCGACAATACATAAAAAAGGAAAAAAATACCAATGTTAAAATTATAGAGGTATAACAGTAACAATTGCTATGAGTAGACTCTATGGACGTATACTAAAATATTATATGAAAAAAAAACTATAGTGATATGGAATTATAGAAACGGGATTTAGAGCAGGTCGTTCCACAACAGACAATTTGTTTTGCATTACTCAGGTAATAGAAAAGAAAATGCAATACGGACAACCTTTGCATCTACTATTTGTAGAACTTGAGAAAGCATTCGACAATGTTCCTATAGAGAAACCTGCTACCAAAATGTGTTTTGGAATGGAAACCAGAGAGAAGATGAGGCAGAGTCAGGGAATATATTTATACATGAAGGAGAAACATTTTCAACCAGGAGATTGGATGAACCGACAAAATTGGCTATTAGGAAGCGGACGATGTTAAAGACATTAATCAACCGATGATCTACCTATTACTATTATTATTATTATTATATTATTATTATTATTATTATTAAATTCATTTCCGTCAGTGACTGAATCGATCCCAGGGTCTTTATTACTGCCAGAATGTCTAGGCCAGATTAAAACTGCCGACACAATCAGCACTTAACCCGTGATCTTCCGGTTTGTAGTTTATTGCTTTAACCGACTATTTTTAATGGTACAAAATTATGAAACATTCCATAATATAAATTCATTTATATAAAACGTTGGCATGACCAATACTATGTTATGGAAGTGAGGTATGGACAGTGAGAAAATGACATCCATAATATCACAGCCAGCGAGATGAAGTTCATGAGATCGACATCAGGTTATTGTCGATGGGATCATAAAATAAATGAAGATGTCCCGCAAGAACTTCAATCAGAATCAGATACTCATTTTATAAACAAGACCACTACAATAGGAAGAACTCATGTACAACCTTATGTCCAAGAACTGAATCACAAAAGTCATGTTTCATGATATTTGGCCATTCTAAGAGGAGATGAATTGTTAATCCAGCTTTGAGATCGTAACAGGCCATCAGACATTATAGGCCTACTTGTATGGAAGAAAAATGTTATGTTTCTTTTTTGTGGTCTTTAAAACAATGAAACTCCCTACATACATGTTTGCCTTGTGATAAATGTAGACTTAATAAGGGGAAGGTTTCCTATAATCTAGCCTATACTAGTTATGTACTAGGTGTCTCTTTGGGGCAATGAGCTAACTACCTGTCATTCGCTGACACCTATAGGGAAATAGGTATAACTATATTATCTTGGTTATTTAATTCCCCCAAAGGAGCACACTTGCTCCACGCGGGGACATGGGAGGCCTATAGATAGTGTGAGATTAATATGTCTATGTTTTTTTTTTGCAGGATGTCATTCTAAGGATTAAATTTTAGAGATTAAGATACTTAATGTTTTTTATTTCTTTTGTTTTTAAAAAATGATATAAATTATAACCTTCTGAATGATGAAAAATACAAATTTACTGCAGTGGTCTGGAAAACAAGTGGCCAAGACTTGAACAGGTCTGTATCTGTATACACATGTGACGTAATCAGATGTTCCGGGTTCCCAAGGTCGTTTATACACGGAACCAATTCCTGTCCATGACATGAATGTTGATTAGATTGCACCCTTGCTATTAGGGTGGAAATCGCTCTCCATCATCTCAACGGTTCAATTGAACCATCCGGAGTAAAAGTCAGCGTTCGATACCCGAGACGGAAATTACAATTATGTAGTCTTATACTTCTTGTATAGTGCTACAGGCCAAATCGTGGCTTCTATCGAACCCTGTCTCCACTTCTATTTATAGCGTCTCTTTCCAAGTTCCTGCTATACATTATACTTCTCCCATCATCTCTCCCCATCGAACCATCTTTTCCTTGGCTTACCGACTGGCCTTATTTCCTAACATTTTTCCTTTTAAAGATATAATTTGTTCGTTCATCCTTAATACATAATTTGGCCATTGCAATGTTCTCAATTTGATTATATTAGTTCGCATTTGATTATTTAGTTCGCATATATATATAGGCCTATATATATAGGCCTATATATATTTCATTATTATACTTCTAAATATCCTCAATAATCCGTTATTATTCGCTGGGCCTAGAATTGTCCTCTCTCTCTCTCTCTCTCATTTTTTTCAAAGTTATATAACTTATTTTCTATTTATTTGTTATTGCTATCCTTATCTCATAACCATAGATCTGCCCTTATTGTTTTATATAATCTTATATTTGTGTGTATATATATATATATATATATATATATATACATAATCATCGCCCTCGAGAATTAGACCTCCTGGTCTGTTCCGTCTCAAAGTAGGATAGTTGTTCACGTCATCTATTCAACGGTCGGCCTTATTTATTTTTTTCTTTTGGTTTATAGTGTAGGGAAGCTTCGATGTTCTCGAGTTTGGTATTTTTCGTTGAATGTGATCTTTCCAATTTGTTCTGTATTTTTGTACTATAGATTTCATTGAATCTATATTTATTTTTTCTCTAATATCTACGTTCCTTTTGTGATCTAGTAATTTATGACCTGGTACAAATATGAAAAATCTCATTTCAGATTATTCAATTTATCTTAACTGGTCTGATGTTAATATCCAGCATTCACTTCTATATAATAGCAAAGACAATGCAATAACTTTATAAAGTTTTAATAATGTCTGTTCTGAGGTTGGGACGCCTGGAAGGCGGAGTTACATTACATTATGATGGGTGATAAATTATAAAAAAGTATGAGAAGAGCCTTAAACATATAAGTACCTAAATTCCAGACCATCGGCAATGACAAGATCCTTCATGGAAAAATCCCTGTGGTACAACCGGGAATCGAACCCGAAACTTTATGAAATGTAGTCAGAAGCTTTGACTACAAGAGCATGAGACTAGTCTTATTTAAAAATGTGAAAGCTATACTTATAAATAAAACTACAAATATAAATTTAATGCAGAACATCGCTAATACATTACATTAAAACTTGGCAACAAAAATGATTGCTTCTCTAATTAGGTTAATGAATAGTTATTATATTCTTATATCAAATAAAATTTAATTCTAACTATAATTTCATTATAGCATGCTATTATAATTATGACTAAATTTATATTTCTTTAAAAAAATACCGTCATATCTGATCTAAAATATAACAAAGATATCCCATTTGCACTTTAAATTACAGGGGAATTTTAATATTATAATTTACATTAATGCTACCAACAAAATTAATGTTTGTTTTAATTGTTAGCATGAAGTTTTCCACGGTGTGTAAGAGATACTACGCACCATGTTTCTTTTTGTAAAATTATAACCAAGGCCTCCTAATTATGAAGAATTTTAAGCTTGTCAACACTCAAATACAGTAATTTATTATTCATTAAAGATTATTTTTTAAAAGGAAGTTGTCTCCCTGAAATAAATTTTATAGAGTTAATCGAAGCTATTGTGCACGTTATAACAATTACATGAATTATATACATCAAACAAAGATATAAATGAAACACGCAGATTTCACACAATTTTTGCACGCAACTTTCAAAATAACTTATTTAATTTATAAAACTACCTTTATTATACATCAGTCCATCTTTGGTATCCTATCCTCTGTCATTCTTTGCAGATGTTCTATCCAATTGTTCCTGTGTTCTTCTATTTGAAGATCGGTAGGAAGACCAAAGAAAGCGCTGGACTGAAAAGATGTGAGATAGGAAGGACAAAGACCTAATCCGCGAAGGATTTAATTTATATAAATAACTAGCTAATACCCGGCGTGCGCTGCTACGTCTAAATAAATGAAATAATTAAATGTGTTTTTTGCTTAGTTGAAAATTTAAAAAAGATTATAAATGTATATCGTAATTATTTTTAGATACCCCGTGCTGATTACCGGGCCTTCCCCGGAATCTTCTTATCCCGATCTTCTTGGCATAACTGAGCTGAAAGACAAATATGATTATTGAAAAGAATACCCGCCGTGCGCTACTACGCTACTACTCTAGTCATCCCGATGCTCTTGGCATCAATGAGCTGAAAGATAAGAATAGTTATTATGAGTTATCCGTAAAAAGATAGACATGCTGTTGTCGATTTTTTGTAGATTTTTTTGAGATATTCAATCCTGTGTAAATTAATTTTGTGTATATGTTATGGTTTAGGCAGCGTAAGCCATTTAAGCATTCAAATAATTCGAAAAACACCTTTTTCACTACAAAGGGCGATTTTAACGGTGAAGGAGTTGAGTATTATTGTTTCTCTGGCTTCACTTGGCAAGAAATTTGCAGAGAGAGACGGCTGTACTCGCCTTTCTCCTCGCACCGGTGTTGTCGGTTTTTCTTCGCCAGATGTTAATAGAGTGAAGGTTGAAGAGGAAAAATCCCAGGAATATTTCGAAAACTGACAACAACAGGGTGGGTTCTTTCTTTTGTAACTGGGCGAAAGCGGTCAAGGATCTACCCTTATATCTCCATTTCTCTCTTTGCCAAGTTAATTCAGGTATACAACGTATCAACTATAATGCTTATAGTGCCTGTTATAACTTCTTGGGACCACTCCTGGGACATCTAGACAAAAAGCCCCAGTCCACAATGCGGATTAAAGAATGGTTGTGTTGTAGTAATGCATAAAGGACAAACCGACAAACAGAAATACATTAATATATATATATATATATATATATATATATATATGACTTAAATAAATGTAATCTTCTATTATTCACTACTTGTTACCTGTGCACATATGCTGACTGTCGAGAGACTTATCTACGCCTAAATAGCATTTTGTAGCTCGCTGCTCCAATAACATGTACAAAAAAACACGTTTGTTGAAAGAAGACAAATATTTTTAATACACAAAAATCACTTCACATACATATCTTTCACAAAATGATACCGCTTGCAGCGGGCCTCCACAACATGTCCATCTTTCATGACGGTTGCTTGAAGTGTGTTATAAACGTTCTGGGTGTACATTGGGAAGCAGTAGTAATAGTCAACACGACTAACATTAAGTGTACAATATACAGTGTTTCTAAAGTCACTATCCATTTCCAAGAAAACACTATATATATTTTTTTTCTTTGCATACACTGTTAGCTTAGTGCAACATATTTAGCACGGAAGAACGGGTTGCCATCGTTCGTGCATGGGTACGCGGATTGAAATTATGAAGACGCCAGAGCTGAATTTATCCATAAATTACGTTAACCTGCCCAAACAAAGACACACATTCGTCTACTTGTAAACAAAAGCATTCCGGCAGTGAATGTGGCGAGGCACGTCATAGATGTTTACGCGTATCAGCAGAAACAGTGAAGCAGGTTCTAATTGCCAGTGATAATCCTAACGTATCAACTCGACGTCTCAGGAGAGAGTTGATGCTCCTCGCAACACAGTGTAGAAAATTCTATGTTTCATTCTATGAGAACATCCTTATCACGTCTGCTTGATTTAATAATAATAATAATAATAATAATAATAATAATAATAATAATAATAATAATAATATCTTTATTTTACCTGGCAGAGTTAAGGCCTTAAGGCCTTGTCTGCCACTCAACCAGGTTTTAAAAATACAAAAAAAAAAGTCTTACATCTAAGTTACAATATACATAAACAATTACATCTTATAAATACAATACAATCAATATTTATAATGTATTTTGATTTACTCTAAATTTAACGGATTAAATATATAATATGTACAAGATATAAAAAACGAGAAAAAATATTAATGACATAGTATAAATTTAAATAAATAAAGATAAATTAATTATTAGACAACAGGTAACTGTATAAGCGTGACTTAAAGGTGCCAAGTGTTCGGCAACCCCTGATATCTTGAGGAAGGAAATTCCAGGAACGGGCAGAGGCTATTGTGAAGGAAGTAGAATAAGAGGAAGTGCTATGATGAGGAATTGTTAGCAGACTGTTATCTTGTGACCTAGTGTCAATATTGTGGTAAGCGGATTTACGGAATCGTATCACAGAAGCAGATTTCTTTACGTTTTAAATGGTCTAAATATCATTTCACAGCTGAAAGACGAAGTATGTGTTTTCACCTAGATGGTGATCACATAGAAAGGTAGTAGAATATGTGTAAAACTTCACAGTAACATTGCTTTTTCAATCATTACCTTCCTTCATTGAATTGGATAGTGGTTTTAGAGACACCATGTGTTTAAATTATGTAACAATCTATATTGTAGATTTTCGCGGATATAAGTATAATTAAGAAAACATTCTTGGGTTTTCCGCGTTAAGGATTCAAGGTTGGTCCCTGGTCACTAGTTCCAACGTTTCGACACGATCCCACATGCCATTATCAAGGAATCAAAACCTGAAGTTACAGTATAGATCGTATATACCATCAGCAATACAGTATATGTATTAGCTCAGTACATGAATATATGGAGGAGAAGTTTTGTTCGCACGGTCATGAAACTCGTTGTTCGATATTGCAAGTGAGTTAGTTATTTATAGACTGTATACCTTCCAGTTTTCCTAGAATATTTTTATTCTTTATTTTCCCCTCGTTCCCCTTTCAAAAGTTACGTACAAAATGTGATCATAAAAATGAAGAAGGAAGCGTTAAATTCCTCAGTTATCTGAAAGAGATCAGAATTATCGCCTGGTTTTACGGCTGGTAAACCATTTTCTTGCGCAGGTTTTAAAACTACTATTGATAAATTTAACTGTCTCTTCAAGCTTGGGTGAGAAAACACTTTGTAAGGTCAAACAAGTTCACAATACACTATCTTTAAAAATAACTAACTTGCTACAATTTAACAATCACTCCATTTAGTAAGTTGACTCAGACGATAGCATTTTAGACTTGTATTTTTGAGTTCGTGTATTCGAAATCTGTGCTCATCAACCTGTTTGAGAATTTTTCGGCATTCCTCAATCATCAAAGTAAATTCTGAATTGAAATTTCATTATCGGGACCCATTTTTTACATTATTCCATATTAACAAAGCCAGTTTCTCAAGATCTTTTATCTTATTAATAATTCCCGATCTGAGCGTAGCGACCATGTGGACACTGTGTGTTCGTCAATGGAGATTCCAGTCCCAAAATCGTAAACTGAGATTGTTAATGGTAATACAGTGTTGCTAATCATAAAGGTAGAGAGTGACTCCTTAGCGCAAGAGGTTAGACGCTCGCCTCTCACCGCTGGGGTCCCAAGTTAGAGTCTCGGTCATTCCATATGGGTTTCGTGGTGGACGAAACGGAACTTGGCAGGTTTTTCTCGGGGGTTTCTCCCGTTTTCTCCCAATTTCATTCCATAATTTCTCCATACTCAGCTCATCCATTTCGTTTCGTTTTATTCATCTGCCCATATGGTGATTGTATGTCAGGCGTGGTCGACCGGCACCTTTGTCATTCACAGACCTCTATACATAGGAGCTTCATCTCATCTCATCCCTCGATCCGACGCTTAGTTGGACACGAGTTGAGGGTATTATATTATATAAAGGTAGGGAAATGACACTAGGAGTAGAAAGATTGTATTTTTTGTTGAATATTTTTTTCTGAACTAGTAGGCCTATATTCGTGTATGGATGCTGCGAGATGATATGTGAATATTTGCAATTTGACGGCTAAACACCATTGTTCTGTCGAAATAATTATGCAAAAGATGATTTAAAAATTGATTTTGAAGTATATATTTTTGAATGTTTTTTTTAGAAAATACTATTAATTAATTAATTTAGCTATTTAGCAGGTTTCACAATGTTTCACATCTTCCTGCACTCAATATTAATCTATTGTCATTCTTATCCACATCTGTCATTCCATTCTCCATCGTCCAATTCCTTTTTCCCTCATACTACTCAAAACACTGTCAATCCACGTTATTTTTGCCCGTCCTCTACTCCACCTTTTTACCAAGTAGCGTTCACTCTAGCATTCTTCCTGAAAATCGTCTTCTGTCATTATTTGTACATGCAATACCATATTTATTGTTCGTATTTTATGAAATCCACAATTTTAGTTTGAATTCATCTTTTGTTTAATTACAAATATTTATAACAAAATAAAATTCGGGATGCCGTATATTGATCTGTATATACTCAAGAATATTTTGAGCACTTATATATTTAAGAATAGTATTTTAATAATGTATATTTAGTAAAACAATAAATATATTTTTTTAAATGGAGATATACAAATGCAACAATTATCTACTAACTTTAAATAATAAGAACAACTGAAATCAGCTCATTCAATTTTTGAATCACTTTACAGTTAGAGCATCTAGAGTACAAAATTCCTTCTACTGAGCCATATTAAAAAAATTCTGTAGTTGAGCAGCTGTTATAATTGAAAATATCGCAAGAAATAACAAATATTTTGAAAAAGAAATTAGTTACGATATATAATTATATAAACACAAGAATGAGTTAATATTTAATTTTTATTTATTTACTTTCTTTCCACTCACATAGAGCTAATAAAAACCAGGCGGACATTTTATCTGAGAACAAATGAAATCTACAATTGTACAGCCGCCAAGAGCAAGGTTGTACTACTTTTTTTTTACCCAAATTGAGTTGTACATGATATGCTAGTTAATGACGAGTGCTACATTTTTCCATGTAAAAGTCAAATTAAAAAAAATGAAACAATGGAATACAATCTATTCAGCCTCCCGGAACAGGTTGTAGCCTGGCTACACTTTCATTGAATGTGGCAATTCTCAACTCTTCTACTTTTCCAAATCGTTTATCCTTAATTCTTGCCAGATCATTTCTAGTTTTATGAGTTCCGTCTATGTACTCGGAGCTCTTGAGCAAACTAAGTTGTAGACCTGCATGGAAGGGTTACCAGCACTTCACAAAGCCCCCAGCCTAGAGGACCAGAGTTTGATTTTGGAGTGTCTTTCTCTTAGATGAGTTGCCTTCCAGGGCTAAGCAATCTTATCTTCTCCGATCATATGTATAAGTGCCGCGCTTTAGCCGAGTGTTTGAGGCAAGAAGTCTTGGCGCAGAACTACGGACTTGCGCTGGTTCGGGTCTCCATGGGGGAAGAAATTTTCTCGTGGAATTTCAGACAGTATTTATTTATTTATTTTACCTGATGGAGTCAAGATCGTAAGATGTTCTCTTTCACTTCACACCAGGCCAGTATGAGATCGGTGCCAACCCAGCATCGTGAGTAAAGTGGGTAGCTACAATAAGTAGCGACTCCAGGTTGAGAAAACCATCTATAATGGCTGGGGGACCCGACATTCTGACCACATGTCACCCCTACACTGGCAGGATGATATTCTACCTCTGTGATTAACACATGTGGATGTGTGGCTTGTCGCGCCATGGAGTATATATAGTCACACAATCATCATATGTCCTCCATCTTCAATAACACAATTCTGTCACGAGAAGGCAGATGTAGGAATTAGCAGTAAGATACTTTTTGAGACGCTAGTTGTGTGGAGCATTAGTAACAGCTCACCCTTACTTCCAGTCCACCCACTTCTGCCCTTTGGAGCTAAATATATATAACTTAAATGAAAAAAAATAGTTGAATAAAGGACAAAGCGGACAGACGGTTGAAAGCCGTAACCAATAAATACTATAACAAATCAGGCCCTGTTACACAAGCCAAAGGACGAAGAAGTCAAAGATGACCATTGATGAGATGGATATAATATTATAGTGCCGGAACAGGCAGAAATGCCTAAACTCTGAACTAGATAATAATTTCAGTAAGTATAGAATCGGTGCTCATACAGCGTCATGAATAATTTCAGCAACTACAGTATAATAAGCCTAAGTAGTAGCTCCAGATTGAGAAAACCAGCTGCAATGGCTGAGGGACCCAACATACTGACAATTTGTCACGTCTATATTGGGTGGATGATCGCCTACTTAGGGATGAACATATATGGATGTAAGGACAGTAGCCAGCAACTTGGCCAAATGTTTATAAGCCTGTCCCGACATTGAGATTTTTTGTTTGTTACATAGGTTCAATTCTGGAAATGCTTACTAGTGGGACTAGTGTCGTCCCACATTTTCTAAAAAAAACGTTAAACTGAATATATATATATATATATATATATATATATATGTAATATTATTACGCTCCCCGTTATATGGATGCAAAACATTGACTGTTATTTTAAGGGAGGAGAAAATATTATGAGTATTTTTTTAAGAATATAGTTCTTAAACAATTATGGACCAAAGAGAGACGAAAATACAGGCGATTGGAGAAGACTACTTAACTGTGATCCAAATTATCTTTTTCGGAAATTATATATAGGCCTAATAAGAACAGTTAAGTTTCGTATATTGCGATGGGCAGGACATGAGGTACGAATGGGGAATGAAAGAGGGACATGTAAACTTCTTCTAGGAAAAACGGAGGAAAATGCCCAGTTGGTAGACCAATGAGGTGAGAGAATAACATTAACCATGATTTGAGGAAAATAGGCCCATATTTTCCTTGGATGTGACGTAAATTCATTATTTAATTGAAATTAAGATTTTTTTATATTATATTTAATTTGAGTTCTTGGAACTTCACCGGGATAATTAGAAAACATTAGCTCAGAAGAGGGATGTATGGAGAGCTTATGTCCGCAGGGTCATGAACCTACGGGTTTAATAGTGACAGTGAGTTAGTTATAAGATTATCTAATAAATTTCTTAATTTAGTTTTGAATTCCGATAGCGTGCGGCATTTTATAATGGAACGTGGTAAGGAAACTCAATATTATGCAACCGAGACGGCGAAAGATTCAATAAAAAAGAATGTTTTGAGAATGAATGAATAAAACAGAGGATTGTTTAAATCATGTGCGAAAAGTGTGAACATTTGAGAGTTGTTTTAGGATTAAGGTGGATATACACAATGAAATAAATGTTGACAATTTTATAAAGATCACGTGTTGGGTTGTTTTTTATTCATCCAGTTGATGTGACTTATTTGCATGGGAGGTAAAGGCAGTTTAGAAATCAGTTTAGAGCGGAGGCTGATCTAGGTTATGTCTAGGCATTTAACAAATACACATTATAACCTACTTTACAGCCGCTTCACCACGCTATTCAAATTGCAACTTTCCAACAGAACTCTTTCATAAATTAATTGCTACATATCCACTTTGCTAACACGTGTTTCAAATTAGTTCAACATAGTAGTTAAAATATTATATTACAGCTGTGTATAATTATAAAAACTATGTTATTGTTGTTATTATTATTATTATTATTATTATTATTATCATCATCTTTGTTTAAAAACGTCTTTAGTATCTAAGGTTGCGTATATTTGTTTTATTTATTGTATTTTAATTCATATTTAATGATAGAGTAAAATATAAGAATCAATAAATACCCTGGCAGGTACCGTCGTCCTCAATTAGGTTAAATATTTTAAAAATTATAGGCCTTTCAGAAACCGACTTCCATCTTCAGCAATGTAATTAGAACTCAACAGTATGCTCTGGCGACAGCCTTAACTTACTTTTACCCCAAGGGTCTCCAATGGTATTTAATGACATCACTTTACTTTTATAGTTTATTTGAATGTAAAATATTTGAAATATTTGATGACAGTTAGTGATGTTCATAAAGCAATGAAGTTTGATCCTCGATAAATATCGATCAATTTAATGTGTCAAGTGTCTAGTAAGAATGCTTCTTTTACATTTTCCGCCATGTCATCCCACAGTGGCATTCGAAAATATGGGCGTATTACATTCTTCGCTTCAACCAGGAGTGAACAAACAATTCAAGTAAATACCGGCTAACTTTAAGATAATTTAAGCATTACACCAAAGAGAGGGAAACAGATATAAATAACAAACTAAATAAGTTTAATTATATAACGGGAACACTAAAAAGAACTTTGAAAAATAAAGCCAGGAAAAACTCTATAATGAAATTATGCAAGACAATGGCAGTGCCTATTATTACTTATGGATCCGAAACATGGACAGTGATAACACAACAATCTACCAGAATACAAGCTGCTGAAATGAGATTCTTCAAACCAATAGCAGGATATCAAAGAACAGACAAAAAACATAACACAGAAATAAGACAACAACTAAAAGTAGAGGCATTAAACACAATAATAGAGAAATACAGATCAAACTGGAAAGAACACTTGGCAAGGATGACTGAGAATAGAATACCAAAAGCAGCATACAACTATTCACCACGAGGAACAAGAAGTTTGGGAAGATAAAGGAAAAGATGGAAAGAACAGCAATTTGGAGCCGGAACAGGCTAGTAAATAAGCCTAAACCGCGAAGAAGAAGAATACCAAAGAGAGAAGGACAGTCAGGCGAGTGGAGCAGACTACATAACAGTGAGCTACATGATCTTGATAGGAAATCAGATATAATACAAACAGTTAAGTCTCGTAGACTGCGGTGGGCAGGACATGTGGTACGATTGGGGAATTAAAGAGGGGTGTGGAAGTTACTTACAGGAAAACCAAAAGAAAAACGCCCTGTTGGTAGACCAATAATGAGATGGAGAATCATATTAACCATGATTTGATTAAAGTTGATTATACAGGAGTTAATGTGATAGTATTAGCTCAGAGTATGTCCGCGCGGCCATGAACCTACGGTTTCAATAATGCCAGTGAATTAGTTCGGGTATAAGGGTTTACTGAAATAATATCTTAGATAAAGCTATACACTACTCTCAATAAATATCTTGCCTAGGGAAGTTCCTGGGAATTAGTGATTCATCTTCATGAGATTCAAAATCTGGATCTTTCACATATAGAATAAGCAATAAGTTATTTCATCAAATTATTTACAAATGTTATATTTACATGAAAAAAAAATTACATCCCATTAGCAACCATTTCCCTTGTAAAACTAATTTTGGAAAAAAGTGAGGGTTACAACCTTGTTTTGGGCAAGCATTCAATTAATCTGTACCTCTTGCGATATTTAAGTTTTGTCCTCATGTCTGTTTGAAAAATTAACATTATCAAATTGAGAACGATAAAAAAAACATTTGGGGATTTTACGCCACCACGCCAACAATATAAATTCAAATAAAAATCGGAGAAACACACAATTTTATTGTTGCAGTAGGCCTATCATATGTGAATAATTATCCGAGAGAAATATAGGCCTATATATATTGATTTTTTCACAAAAATATGAAAAATTCCTAAAAATAAAGTGAGAATTTGAGTTCAAAGTAGCCTAACCTAAAAATCAGCATTTTGCAATGTAAAATTGCGTTGTCTCATCTTGATTCTTGATTATTCTATGCTGTCCTGCCACCAGTAATCATTCGATCAGAGAACAGGCCTAAGTTACTTTAAGGCCGGCATTCAAGAATCAAGTTTTCCTCGAAGAGCGACTCTTACCCCGTTCTCTGTGGTTAATTATATGGGTCATGCAGAACCTATTCTAACTGGCTCACTCTATTTGACATTATGTGCTAACAAGATATTTATTTAAGAAAAATTCGTGAACAATTGAAAGATGAGAGCCTCAGCTTACGGAAGACGGAGATGGCATGGCTAGAGAGCTTGGTTCTTGAATACCGGCCTAAATGTCATGTTGGCCAATGTGATAACACGTGTTCCCGCTAGAGCCAATTGCCAACATGTTTACTCACATATAAGGGGATTCTATCACAATAGTCAACCTACATTAGTGGGCAATTTAGGGTGAGAAAATGGGCGGGTTAGTACACCAGATTAGTTTAAAGTTCACTTGTTTGTTAGCGGGTGTTAGTGATAAGCGTAACTAAATTAGCTTGGTTAAAAAATTCCCGCTAGGGGAGCACCCATGTGACCACGATGGACGTATGAAGAATATATAATATAATTTAAATAACAAAACAAAGATATTATATTCCGTAAACAGCAAAGTCGGACCATAAATTGGACTTGCTGAGGAATTCGCTTAGTTGACGCAGTCCCTGACTTTTAATTATTCGACATATAGAATGTACCTCAGGGTGGTTTTGCAAGAAAAATAATTTGACATTAGTTTTGTGAGAGCGCGCATGAAGGTTGAGACTTACGACTTAATTGAAGTTTAACCGTTATCTAACTTCGCTCTATTTATCTCTGTTGAAGTATTTATGTGAAATCATTATTACATATGTCGGTTGTATTGCACATGAAGGACTGTTACAAAAATGGAATGCCAGCAATATTTATACATCAAGTGAATGGAACTGCAAACACACATATTAACATCCTCAAAACAAACACACGTGACCCTTATATAGAATTACGACAAGTAGTAATGGATATAACAATAACAGCAATTATATTAAGCACATTTTGTATTACACAATGTTTTTCCTTCAGCCTAAAGTTACTTTAGTTCTCCAAAATGTATGTCTTGAGAAACTTCTACCAGGTTCTTTACACGACTCTAGCTGCAGTACTACTACCCTAACATCAACAACTAATAATAATTTTATTATTTTTGAGAATTTTCCTCATCAATTGAGTGTTTTCTCCAACCAATCTTAGTAATTAACATGCTTTAAAAAATACATAAATGACTACGGACTTACAGACTATCAGTTTGCAAGAAACCACAACAACAGCAACAACAATAATAATAATAATAATAATAATAATAATAATAATAATAATAATAATAATAATAATAATAATAGTAATAATAATAATAATAACAATAATAATAATATAGTAACAATAGTAACAATACTTATAAAAACAGCAGCAATATTAGTAGCTATAAAAATAATAATAATAATAATAATAATAATAATAATAATAATAATAATAATAATAATAATAATAATACTAATACTAATAATAATAATAATATAGTAACAATACTTATAAAAACAGTAGTAATATTAGTAGCTATAATAATAATAATAATAATAATAATAATAATAATAATAATAATAATACAGATAGTCTGAACAATTTTAACAATTCTAGCTTTCATGAAACCGGAACGAGCCAACAGGCTTAATCCCTGGATGATGATGATGAATAATAATAATACTTATATTAATAGTAGTAATAGGCCTATTAGAAACTATAATAGGCTAATAGTAATAATTATAGTAACAGTACTTATAAAACAGTAATATATTAGTCGCAATAATATATAACATTAATAATAATAATAATAATAATAATAATAATAATAATAATAATAATAATAATAATAATGCTTTATTTCAGCTGGTATAATTAAGACCATAAGGCCTTCTCTTCCACTCAACCAGCGAATAGTAAAATATTATACAAACATTACAGATTTAGGATGTCAATTGTTAGAAGAAGAAGAAGACGCTCAGAAGTGGATTGATGGTATTTTGAGCAGATGAGGGGAAAAAAGGATAGGATGATGGAGATTGGAATGACACATGTGGAGGAGAATGACAGTAGATTGAGCACGGGAAGATGTTGCAAAACCTGCTAAATAAATAAATAAATAAATAAATACATAAATAATAATAATAATAATAATAATAATAATAATAATAATAATTATTATTATTATTGTTATTATATAGGCGTAATTGTAACATATAGTCTATTTTTTCATTATTTGCGAATACAATTATATTATGTTGAAGTAGAAATTATGTTTACGAATTTTGAAATAGTGTTAGATTATTTTTTTAAAGATAATTTCAAGAAGAAAACTTTGAAAATGTGTAATGGATTTTCACAGACCATGTTGACCTGGACTGCCGGCCGGAGTAACATTTCCGTACCTATTTTCACATGAACGCTAATCAAGTACATAACTAGCGTTAATAACCATGTTCCAGGTGTTGCACATAGCCCTCTATTTATAACCGTTCCATCACTCCCTTCTCGTTTCATTTCATACATTTAGTTTACAAACATTCGGCAGTATATATAAATATAATTATAGAAGTGGAATTACTAAAATTGTGCTTAAAAAACGCATTTAAATAAATGCGCGCATGGGCTGTACAGTGGGGTAATTTTATCAATAATTTATTTTTCTGTAATTTTTTTGTGCCACTCTTCCATGGCAACTATTTTCACTTGAGAAATTATGTATTTATTTATTTATATAATGGTTCATAATGTGGTCATAAGACCATCAACCTACAAAGAAAATAACTTCTTCTTCTTCTTCCTTTCCAGGATTAGGTCAATGCGACCTGTTCCGGTCTCAGGTCCATCGTTTCCTTGGCCGTCCCAAATATCTTTTTCCATGTAGTTTGTAGGTGTTGATCTTTTTGGGTAATCTTGCATTTTCCATTCTGTAAATGTTCTTTCCATTGGTATTTGTGCTCTTCTAGTTTATCGACTATTGAAAATATCTCCAGTTCATTTTTTAATTTCTTATTGATTCATTGTGTAATCTATCCATGCGTGTACATCCTTTTACGGATCTTAAACATTAATTTCAGTGGCTTTAATGTGTGAGATATCTTTTTTATAAGTACCCAAGATTCAGAACCATATAAAAGAACAGAAACAGCCATAATTTTATAAAACCTGAGCTGAGTTTCTCTTCGAGTCTTTCGGAAGGTTCTTCTTATGGTGCCACACATCAATTGATATCTTAATAATAAAATAACAAACAACAGATAAATAGATATTATATAAAATCAATTATGGTCGAATTTTGACATCTTCCTTCTATAGCCTCCCAATAGCATTCTACTTCTGTGTGTGAAAACACCCCATGGCATGCGTAGGATGATGTCGTTCCATATCTATGTTGTAGTACATAGGATGGCGTTTGTTTGCATTATCCCAAAACAATAAAAGGTACCCCGTTGCTAGGCGGAACAATGCAACTAGGGTTCTTCTAGGGTAGAATAAATTTAAATTAAAAAAATATTAATTGTAAAACCATTTTAGATATTTCAGTAAACTAATTTTGATTTATTATATACCACCGCTGTGGTATCGAGGTAGCGTGCTGCCTTGTCACGCAGCGGGCCCGGGTTCGATCCCCGGTCGGGACAGTTTCCTGGGTGAGATTTTTATCGGAGTTTTCCTCATCTGTAAGATAAATGTAAGGAAACGTTAAGGCCCAAACGGTCCCCGAACATCATTTTGCCATCGCATTCATCATCATTCATATTCATCTTTGATTAAGCTTAGGATTAAGTACTTTCCTGGCGCACCACTATCATCATCACCCATCATATCATCGGGGCAACGTAACCCGGCCTTCCAGGCGTCCCAACCTCAGGAATGGGTTACAATTATGCCAATGCCAGGAGAGAACACCAGAAATGTCCAAAAGGACAATACTGGGGCATTAAAAATAATAAATAAAATAATCGAACAATTATTTAGATTATTCTGTTTTTTCTCTTATTCTTGGAACCATTTAACGTTTTTTTGTGTACTCTGTATAATTGTAGGCCTGCTGATAATTTTAGGTTCTTCTTATGTTTTTTTTTTCGGAGCCATTTAACTGTTTTGTATATTCTGCACAGCTGTACTGTTTACACTGTTAGGATTGGTACTAATGTATGTTGTATAAAGGAAGAGGGACGGCACTCTACTCTCAGAATAATGGTGGAAATGTAACTACTCTTGTATATTCATGTTAAACCTACCATGAAACAAAAACATATTTTATACTGATTATGTGTGTCAATTGCCAATATTTTGGACTTTTAGTAAAAAAAAAAATAATTTACGCACACTCTTTACACTCGCTATATTTATATCTCATTGTAGTACGAGTTTGTCCTTTATACATTTACAATTTAGTCTACGAAACAAACTTAAAAGAATACATACACAGTTAAAATATATATTAGGGTTACTTTGTACGGGATATAAAATTCCTTATTTTATTTCCCCTTGTATTATTTTTAAATTTTTTATTTGCCAGAATTTATTTTATGTCTTGAAACTGTCTCTTAATCTTATATATTTTGTTTTCCTTCTGGTTTTCCTACAAGTAACTTCCATACCCCTCTTTCGTTCCCCAATTGCACCACATGTCCTGCCTATCGCAGTCTACGAGACTTAATTGTTCTTATATCTGGTTTCCTATCAGGATCATATAGCTCACTGTTACGTAGTCTTCTCCATTCGCCTGTCTATTCATCTCTCTTTAGTCTAATTCTTAAATAATTTTAAATTAGTCGACATTCGAAAATATGGGCGTATTGCATTCTTCGCCTCAACCAGGAGAGAAAAAACAATTGAAATAAATGGTTTCCTTCTCCCTTTAGCTATAACTTTGTAATGTATATATTCTTTATGTATTATTTATGTAACCGAACTGCACCCGAAATTGAGCACTTGCTCATTCGGGTGTCAATACTGTTTAAAACATTTATTTATGAATGAAATTTATCCTTATACTGATTGTGGAAGCCGATTTCTGAAAGACCTGCAATTTTTAAAAATAAATATTTTTTAACCTAGTTGAAGACGACGACACCTGCTAAGGTATTTATTTTAATATTTCACTTTACGACTATTTACTACAACGGGATTTTATTATGAATTATATTGACTTTTAAAGTAATATTCCGCCGAGATACAACAGGCTAATGGAATTGTCATGAAATATGATATACAATTACATGAAAAGAATTGCATGTTTTCAGATAGTTTTTATAACACGCCCTTAATTGTGATTCATTTTCTCCACTTCAGAGGCTGGAATTAATTGTATCCCGCTCGCCAGTAAATGACACATCTTACCGTTTGTTCTAAACTTAGCCGACGAGTCGGATATTAGAGAAGATTATGTCTTTAAAAATAGTTCTCAGAAACAACAAAAGGCGAACAATTAAAACTCATTTTGAACCACCGTTAAGGTTACTATATATCTAGAGATAGTGGTGCAAATCCGGAAACCCCGTTGTTTTTTTTTTAAATAGTATATTACGATGCGAGGTTGGGAAGTGGCATTTAGAGATTTGAGGAAAATGTTTAAAACCGAGCAATAGCGAGGTTTTTAATTTTCGAGATTCTAAACACTTCACAAACATGCGTTGTGCATTATTTTTTTGCGCGATGGTGTTTTCAAAATAATAAATAGTAGTAAAATAATATCTTTGTTGGAAATATGTGCGTTCATTATAAACAAGTGAGTAACATTAACAGTGTAAGCAATGTTTATTAGTTAAAAGCACAGGAGGCCGTGAGACCACTATTATTGATAAAATGGCCGCAAGTACGTATTTATTGTTTTATATTGTTTCAAATAAAGTTCAGTTCATTTAAAATGCAGTGATTTGTTTTGTATAAATGTATATTAACACTACCTTTTGGATTTTTTTGTATATACATTGTACGTAGTATACATTGAGGGCAGTGGTTTTACTTCCCGCACATGGGTGTAAATGTAATATTACAGTAGGCCAATAGTTATTTAGATTGGCAACCCCGAAATGTAGGAAGTTGAACTTTCAATCCTGGTCGCCATTGCTGTAAGTACGACAAAACGCACTATCGCGCAAAAAAAGTTATTTACGACTCTTTGCATTTAAATATTTGTACAAATATAATTTTAATTATCTTTAACCTAGAACATCATTATAAACACAATCTTTATATATATATATATATATATATATATACAAATTCAACATGTATATGTTTGTGCTCGAAAAGTAGTCGGTCGACCGACTTGAAATTATGTACATACAGGTTCTAAAGTACGGCGAGTGTTTAGCCGCTATTACATCATTCTCTAAAACCATTAGGTGTAGGAGTTCACCGGAAACAAGTATTAAAAAATCGCTCTAGCGGTCGCAGTTTTCAATGTTTCACAACGAAACTCAGTATATGCCATTAATATAAACCCATGTAGATATAAAAAAAAAGCGAAATGAGATCATTAGACATGGAGATTCACCTGAAATCGGAAATTAAAATTTGACTAGCAACCGCTTTCGTCGTAATGTATGCCTTTGTACATACAGGTTTTTAATTGCCACGGATTTTTAGCCGCTATCTAATACATTCTAAAACCATTAGGTGTAGAGTTAATCGGAAACGAAAACTTAAAAATCATCATCTTCTTCTTCTAAGTCGTGGAGTTAGGTCATAGACCTGTTTCCACATCAAGAGACTGTATTAATTTAAATAGGCACGCCAGATGTTATCTAGTAAAAATGTGTAAGTGCTGATAAAGAAAAATGAAACACAAAAGCTTGCAGTTGATTTGAATTTTAAAAAACTGCTAGTAATGTGGAAACTTTACATAAAAAAATATTTTCAAGAAACAAATACAATATAGCAAATCATCACATTAAATATAACTTGTGACATTATGCCAATGTTTATTTACAAAAATCACATTTGTGCGTCCATTTTCACATCCATCACATTTAGTTCACCAAGAAGGACTATTTTGTACGCCCTATTTTTAATCTGATGCACTCCTCAAGTGACATTACTTTTGATAAATCTTTGAAATATTGTCTCAGCCACATTATACAATTTTACAGCCTTCTTCAAACCCATTTTCTTTTCTCTTAAGGGCATTATCGCTTTTATTATGTCATGGTTATCCCACTTCTTCAAAACAGCTTTAGGTTTAGGTCTAATATGCATCCGTGTCATCTAAAACATATGAAAATGGGATTTTTATAAAGCACTCTTTGGGTGTGGGTATTATGGAAATGTTTCCATTATACCCTCACTTGTATGTTTGCACATTACCAGCATAGCTTCATATTGGAATCCAACTCATTATTGGTTAAAAATGGGAACTATAGGAAAACCAGAGGGAAAGCGCCCAGTGTGTAGGCCAAGAATGAGGTGAGAAAATAATAACCTGGTTGCTATATGCCGAATTTGATTCCGAAAATAATAAAAATTGCGATCGCTTAACACACACATTTTTACTATATACAATACTAATAAAATTCACTGTTAAAACCGTTGAGGTGGAGAGTCATAAAATAAAATAAGTTAAAATACCTTCTTAGGTAAAATCCGTCGTCCTCAACTTTTAAAATATGTAATCTTTATGCCTGTAGGCCTTTCAGGACATCCGTCCCATCTTCAGCAGTTCATTCTTCGCTACAGCATCAAACATCATACTGGATGCTGTAGCGAAGAATGAACTGCTGAAGATGGGACGGATGTCCTGAAAGGCCTACAGGCATAAAGATTACATATTTTAAAAGTTGAGGACGACGGATTTTACCTAAGAAGGTACTTTAACTTATTTTATTTTTTTACTATATACGTATACATTTTTCTCCTGTGGTAATTTTAGGTGTCTAATAGGTAGTATTTGTATTTTTTTAACAACCTCAATAGTTTCATTCCATCGGAATTCCCTAAAAGAGGAAAAGAGGTAGACACTGCGAGGTGTCATGCACGCCCACTGTGCGACGCGGTGTCTCTGGGAGAGTGAACTAGTTTGTGAGCGGTTCCCCCTCGAGCGAGGCACACGTGCTCTTTCCCCCCACATATGTGTGATTTAAACCACATTATATCCGGATTATCTGCCATATTTAATTACAGCATGGAGAACTTCTAACATAAACTGTAATTGTTTCCGGTATTAATAATGCACATAAACCGCCCCTACGGTGTAAAGCTTTGCATATCTGACTAAAATCCCAGAGTCACGGATTTGATTCCCGACTATACAATTGAAAACAGAGATTAAATTACAGAAATATGCAATGAATGGAGCCAGAAAAAGAAAATTTGATAAACAATTGTCAACCGCAACCAAATTGAGATTGCACAATATAACTGCAAAATCAGGACTCAAATATAGAAGCGAAAACTGGATACTAAATTCTAAAATCAAGTCACAATTACAAGCAGAGGCCAACCTTGAATCCATGATGCGGAAAATCCAAGAAACCTTTTTTAAACAAACTTATATCCTAGAAAATCTACATATATATATATATATATATATATATATATATATATATATATATATATATACAGATTTTTAATATTTACACATCTTTCTGTGCCTAAAGTTTTATTTTCCTTCTCTATTCGTCTCTATCCATTCACTCCATGTCCTCCAGTCCTCTTGTTCTCATTCCATTTCTTATTTTTTGCATCCACGACTTTCTAGGTATATATATATATATATATATATATAAATATAAATATATATATATATATATATATATATATATATATATATAATTAGGTTCATAGTCGAGAGGACATAAGCTCTCCAAACATTCCTATACTGAGCTAATGTTTTGCAATTATCTCCTGTATAATGTCATCATTACAGCCCGGATTTTATGTAATACATATTCTGTTGCTGTGTATGTAGTTATAAAAAATCTAAAATGTCGATGAATTAAACTGAAAAGACCCTTATTCCAAAGTTTTAAATAGCATATGTTTACATATTTCGAGCTATAATACATATTTCACACCATAGTACATAATTTTACATATTTTAATATTTTTTGCGGAATTGTTATACATTTTCGTCAACCCCATTAATTTTCGTTACATAGCAAGAATGGAAAAACAATTGTCTCCTTCTTCTTCTTCTTAATTTGTAGGATTTTCATCCTGTTTATTTCCAAAATCACTCCTCGGAGGAAGACGTATTGGATGTGCATTCACTGTCTATCCATCTCTTGGTTGGTCTTCCTCTTGTTCTTCTCCCGTCCATTGGTCTATCTTCTTTAGCTCTTTTTGCAAACAATTGTAACTTTTATTATTGTGCTTCTCATGCATTGTCGTCAATCCTATACATTTCCGTTGCATTTAAAGCTAAATTGTACGAGTTCGATGCGGACAACAATGGCTTGTTTTAAACAATTTTTCTTCCTTGTTCTCAAACGTTTGAGAATTTATACCAGTCAAGCCTCGTTTCCATTACTACAAATTTGTCCCGCAACATATTGAGCGACATGTACCCGAAATTTGTTGAAATGGAAACAGTATGCAACATGTTGCGCCACAAGTGCAGGGGACAAAAATGTGCCAAGCGACTGCGTTGGTCAACATGTATCGCAACTTGTGCCACAGGATAATGGAAACAGACTGCAACATGTCCCAAGGACACGCGCATGCGCAGTACAGTCTATATTCGCACATTCCTTTCAAACTAGTTGTACAATATCCATACTTCGCTGTCTTCCAGACGCTGCGCTGCGAGTTTAAGTTCAAACGTGCTCTCTTGTTTGTTATTTCCAGTGGCGTCAGTGCTGTTATTTTTTGTGATGGAGTGGCCTAAGTGCAAAGTGGAGAAACTTATTGAACTATATGAACAGGAGACAGTGCTGTGGAATGTAACAAATTCAAATCACAAGAATTGCAACAATAGAAACGATGCCCTGCAACGGGTTTCTATCGATATTGAATGCACTGTTCAAGAAGTTGAAAAGAAACTTCATTCACTGAGGTCCCAATACATGAGAGAAAAAACTAAAACATTCAAAATCACTTGCTGTCAATCTAACAAAATTCTCGCAACCACTTTGGAGACGCAAGTCTCCCATCAACGAGTTGTAGGCTCTTTTTTTTTTTTTTTTTTTTTTTTAGAAGTTCATAGTTGCGCCTGCCATTATTACAAAAGCTGAAATAGATGAGTTGTCCACATCACTATTTGAACCTCAAGAAACGCTGGATAGCACTGTATCTGATTCGCTGTATAAACTGAAACTGTAGTCTTGCTCTCCAAACCTCTACACTAATGTTGCAGATACCGCAGGAAATTGGAAACAGTACAAAAAATGACGCGCAATATGTGCCGGGACATGTTGCGCGTCATGTGCCTGCAACTTGTTGGAATGGAAACGAGCCTTCAGTTGTATTTAATTTAACCAGGACACCGGTTGTATCTTCGTTGTCTTCAAAGTTAAAACGTGTTGACAGTGCTTTAATCACTGATAATAAAACAGTCCTCTGAACACTTGTGATAAACGTATTGGGTGTACGATGAAATCTCAAATTGAACAACATTTACGAAGCAATCTGCATATTAAAAATAAACAACGAGTTTCTTCAAAGAAACAGGTATACTACTTACACAGTTGCAGGGACAACCTACATCATCTAATAGTGAATTTTACAAAGAACTGTGTATGGCGTAGGTTGCAAAGAACATACCCTGGAACAAACTTCAGGGACCGGAATTTAAACATTTCTTACAAAATACTGCAACCGCAACATTACCGACGAGCCCATTCTCAGGAAGAATTACTTGGATTCTTGTTATGTTGACATATTAGAAAAAAATCAGGATTGACATAGGCAACTCACTTATATGGATTTCTGCTGATGAGACGACGAATGCTGCAGGCCATTTCATCGCTAATCTAATTGTGGGCAAGATGGACTCTGAAGCTGCATCAAAACCCTGCTTCATTTATTGTAAACCTTTGGAAGTAACAAATAGTTCAATAATTGCTAGATTCAGTAATGATGGACCTAAGGTACTATGGCTACATGGCGTAAAAGAAGAGAGGGTCCTACTGATGTACACAGATGCAGCTCCATACATGTTAAAAGCGGGGAAATCACTTACTGTATTTATCCAAACTTAGTGCATGTTACATGTAAGGCTCATGCATTGCAACGAGTGGCAGAGATAGTTAGACATTAATTCCCAGAAGTAAATACACTGATCTCAGCAACGAAGAAGGTTTTCTTAAAATGTCCTTATCGTGTACAACGCTACAAGGAGCTGCTACCTGATGCACCTCTGCCTCCAGAGCCAGTGATAACAAGGTGGGCAACATGGATCGAAGCTGTAATTTTCTACAGTAAGCACTTCGAAGCTGTGAAGTCAGTGATTGAGAACTTTTCTTCTGATTCTGCAGTGTTTGTGAGTGAATCCTTGTTAGCATTCAACAGTTCTAAAGTGCTCAGTTCAGTTTCATACATCGCAAGTCACTTCAGCTGATTCCCAACAGTATCAAGAAACTGGAAACTTCAGGTATGCCTCTCCAAGAAGCTGTGGAAATAATGGAAGATGCAGTTCAAAAGGTCAGTGTTCTAGCAGGCGAACTGGGTGGTGTAGTTTCCACTATATTGCAGTCTGTGCTAAACAAGAACCCTGGATATCCAACTCTTGTTACTCTTTCTCGCTTATTTAATGGTGAAAATGTAAAACCCCCTGAGAATATTATTCCTAATACAGTCCCTCTCTATAAATTTGCACCGTTGACTTCTTGCGAAGTTGAGCGACCTTTTTCAACTTACAAATACATATTGTCAGGCAGAAGACTGTGCGTGACAACAGAACATTTGGAAAAGTATATTATAATTAATTGTGGACACCGTTCCAATGTGGCTTAAATACTTGAATGGTTGACACTTGTACTTCAGTACTGTACTTTGTAGCACAAGTGAATTGATTAAAAATTAACATAGAGATTTTACTATGTGGATTTCTTTTTTTTTTATAGCAAAGAAATAACATTTCGGATTTTACATATAATTGCTTTATTACATATTTATTTACATATTTCACAATATTTGGTTACATATATAGATATGTACATATTTCTTAATTTGATATTACATAAAATCCGGGCCCTAGTCATCATCAACATAAACATTATCTGTTTCGTCCCAATTGTTAACCGAAGTCTAGAATTGGTCACACAATCGTTGTTTTGGCAGTCCCACATATCGTCATCCTATGGCTCTGTAGTTGTATAATATTCTTGGAATTCGGTTTGGTGATATTCTCTGCAGAGGTTCATGTCTTCTATTTATGCAACTGTATAATTTACCTCCTCAAATCATGGTTAATGCTGTCCCCCACCTCATTCTTGACTTACCTTCCCCTCTTGTTTTTCTACAAGGAGTTTCCACAGTCCTTTTCCATTTGTCTATTCATACCACATGTCCTGCCCATCGCAGTTTACGAAATTTAACTGTTCTTATTATATCCGGTTTCCCATAAAGACCATGTAGCTCACTGTTATGAAGTCTTCTCCATTCATTTCTGTATTCGTCTCTCATTGCTCCAAACATTTTTCCTAAGAACTTTAATCTAAATCACTCATAATATTTTATCCTCCCTTATAGTAAGAGTCCATGTTTTGCATCAAAGTATAGTATAACTGGAAGAATAACTATAATATTTTTTTTGAGGAAGTTGGTATTAGAAGAGTTCTGTGTAGTGCATAACGTAATTGAGTTTATGTTCAATTAATTCTCCATCTCATACAAGTTTATAAAACGTTATTCCTAGGTATTTAAACTCAGCAGTTCATAAAAATGTCCTACATTTTCCAGTAACTATCCATTTCCATTATACAATACATTTATATGTGTGATCATATATTTTGTAAGGGCAAGCGAGTAGCTACGCCAACTGTGAAGTGGCGAAATTTGCAAAACCTAAAATTAAATTTGAAAAATTGCATCATGTGATCCCTTATACTGTCATCTGTTAGCTATTGTTAGTAATAACTTCAGATGATCTTGGCTCTTCGTAACTGTTATTACATACATTTCTAGTTTTATTTTATTTATTTGTTATCGTATTGATTATGATATAATAAGTATTCATACCTAATATAAGAATTTTACTTCGTATGTGTTCTAGGGGTTGTGTCCCTGTAAAGGTCGGAAGGCTTGGAACATGTAAAAGTCCTCACAATGGGGGAGGTTAAACTGAGAGAGAGAAAGACAATATAAGAATAGTTTGCTATTAGAATTCTGTTCTTTTGTTGCAGGTAAGATTTATCTCTTGTGATGCTTGGAGATGTCCTTGTTCTTCTGACATTTCTACACAATTGGTATGTTATTTTTAAATACCATAAATTCATTTATGTTTACCAGAGGATTACCTCATATAATCTGTTATGCATATTTTTTATCAATTCTTTTTATTTTATATTGTGTCTTATTCCAGCACCTTATGGTCTTAAAAGTTTACCGATTAATTGAAAACTACAATAAAATTAAAATGTTCGGCTCATCTTTAAGGAATAAAATCAATATCCTATTTTAAAGTTTGTAAATGTGAATAAGATGTGCAGAAATCTAGTCATTAGTACTGAAGTACATGTAAGAGTCTTTTTTTGTTGTTGCAACAACCAGTCATTTTATTTATTGCTTGCTTATTAATTGCTTATTAATTATTATATCATCATCCCAACAAACATTTTGATCGTCTAGTTGTGTGAGATTTTGATACACCTGGACCCTCCAACTTATTTTTTGGTCTGCACAATTGCATTTTACCTCGTGGATAATGTAGGCCTACATATTAGTTTATTAAAAATAAATATATTTTAATATAGGAGTTTTTTATGCTTAGAAAATAGTATTGCTCTTATGGTAATGCTGTTGCCACTTGACGCCGCAGACTGAGTGACAGAGATGGAAATATAATTATCTCCAAGTTTCGTTGAAAGAGGATGGTTCAATGGCATATCCGTTAGTAGGAGTTTTGGTAATTGAGTTCACCTCCTAACTTTATAAAATTATGTCGGTGGTAATTATACTTTCCATAATGATATTGTTTCCATAAATCGGACATCCACCTTCTTGGCAAAATAAAAGTTGACACTATTTAACTAAATTATTTATTTAAAATGAACTAACTAATAAATCAATCTAACCTAAAAGGTCACGTTTACTAGTAAGAATTGCTCAATAAGAGGAATACTATTTTTTAGACTGAAAACCCCTAGGCCTATAATATGAAATAACATTTTGTATGTTACAAGAATTGAAAATGATTTACGAAATTATTCGAAATTGCTGTCTCAAATTGGTTTCGCTCGTAAACATCTGAATTCATCCTTAAAAAAATCTCACCTTTAGTACTTGCAATTTAAATAAAAACTATAAATTATCATTATTGATTTAAATGCTTACGGTTCCATGGTCCTTTTTACTAGCGCATATTTTTTCCCGCTTTTCCCTCTTTTATTCAGAGTGGGGAATAAATACCTGATGGTTTTATAAATAATGTTAACATGTGAGGTCGGTACAATATATGAGTCATGTTGAAATATATAACATTTCATGGAATTTGACATGACATGGTTCATCAGGGGCTTGTTTACATATATTCTAAGATAAAACAAAAATCTTCATATGACGTCAAAAAATATTACGATACCGACTGACCAAGATTAGAAAAATTAAGTCTGGCTTATTTATCTCATGAACAAGCTGAATTTTGTACAGGTATCATGCAGACTTCGAGTAGTGCCACATACTTGCAGTTTTTCATCTTGTACAGAACCTTCTTCACGATATTTTCTAATCCTCAATGACACATTGTTCCTAGGGGGAGCATTGCAACTCTGAAAATCTTGCCCAATAGATGTAACAGAGTTAGTTCTTACTGCCTGAATTCATTCCAGTATAGGCCAATATTCCATCGCACTGCATTGTCAACTGTCAACTCTATTACTAACTTTTAAAACAAACACTAAAAACGCCATCTAAAACTCAATAAAATTGTTTATATTTTAACATTACTTTAATATATTTTTAACCTAGCAAACAGTGTTAAAATTATTTTAAACACCACCAGGTGTTTATGCCTCATTCTGTATTTCGGTATGATTTCATTTATTTAAAAATATATTCTTAAGATTAGGCCTATGAATTAGCATTTTTAGTAATTCTAACTGCAGCAATTTAGAGCCGGAACAGGCTGGCAAAAAGCCTAAACCGTGACGAAGAATAAATAATTCTAGCTAGATAATTACATTTTTCCTCTAAATTATTTTAACCCTTAAATTGGCAGTGTATTCTGTAGGATACATAAATTTGTTTAATTTATTGTAAGTTTTAATAAAACCAGAATAACTTAATTAAATGTATGTCGAATTGCACAATATATCTAATAAAAACAGTTATGCACGATTTCGTTTTCAGTGCGGTCGGGCACGTTTAAATGACTAACACAAGAAATCAGTGGGCTTTTAAGGGTTAATGACATTTTAATTATAATATTTTTGTTGTAATACCGTAAATAACATTAGTTGAAAAGTCCACCGCTGTGGTCTCGAGGTAGCGTGCTGACTTGTCACGCAGCCGAGTTCGATCGCCGCGCCGGTCGGGACAGTTTTTCTGGGTGAGGTTTTTATTGGGGTTTTTCCTCACCTGTAAGACAAATGGCACAAACGGTCCCCGAAATCATATGGCCATCGCAATCATCATCATTCATATTCATCTTATTAAGCTTAGGATTAGGGACTCTCCTGGTGCACCACTAACATCATCACACATCATATCATCGGGGCAACGTAACCCCGCCTTCCAGGCGCCCCAACCTCAGAAGTGGGTTACAAGTACGCCATGCAAGGAGAGAACACCAGGAATGTCGAAAGACAACCTGGGGCATTTGCAAAAAAAAAAAATAGGTGAAAAAATACCCCGAAATAATAGTTATACAAATAGTAGGCCTATATACAAATGGAAACCAATATGCACCAGAGCAGCTGGACGCCCAAAAAACAGATGGCAGGACAGCATTATAAAAGATATAACGGAAATGAAAATTAAAAACTGGCTACTCTGTATCCAGAATAGATCTGAATGGAGAAAAATAGTTGAGAAGGGCAAAACTTCACTGATGTTGAAGTCCCTACTCGAAGAAGAAGAATAAGATAGAGGAAGGAGGAGGAGAAGAAGAAGAGAAGGAGAAGAGTAGAAGGAGAAAGAGAAGGAGGAGGAGAAGAAGAAGAAGAATAGTTACATTAAGGGAGATTTTTTAGCTTCATATAACTGGTGCCGCAGATATGCCGGGGGAATGAGTACTACGGCATGGTAAAAGAACATTTGAAAATTGATTCGAGTCCATGACCCCCTGCGTTATTGTAATGAGGAGGCCTTGTAACCGCAGATCATGGCCGATTATAGAGCAATCTTATAAACTAGAATTTAGGTATCGTGCATGCAGGAATGTTAGATATAGGTCAGTCGGCTGCTTAATTATCAATGAAGGCTTTCCCACGCCGTCGAAATAATTTCTGATACATACTTTCATTCTTCGTAAGAATTGATAACATTTACTAATTTACAGAAAATAAATCATGTGGTATCAAATTAGGCTGACTAAGAGATCCAGGAATCATAACGGGTTACTTAAGAAGTAAATAAATACACAGGTGAAATTTTGGAGGCGTTCAGCTGGAATTTCTAGGATAGATAAAATAAGGAACAGTAATTAAATAAAATATCAATTTTGTAACTTCAATTGTGGATTTCATAAAAAAACAAACAATTAAAATGATATGGTCATGTAAAAAGAATGACAGAAGATATATTCTCAAGAAGAATACTATAATGGGTGCCACTTGTTAGAATAAGAAGTACACTTCTAAAAATAACGTGGATTGATGGTATTTTGAACAGCATTAAGGAAAAGGATTGGGCGATGGAGATTGGAATGACAGAGAGATGTGGAGGATAATGACAATATATTAATTGGTCGCAGGAAGATATGAAACATTGAGAAAACGAGAAAAAGCCCTGAGAAAAACCTTCCATGGTCCACCATTAACCCCACATGGAGTGATCGAGACGCGATCTCGGGGCCCAGAAGTGTAAGGCGAATGACTAATCGCTTGTCCACAGAGCCCCCTGTATTTATATTAGATTAAACTTTTTTTTTGCGCGATAGTGCGTTTTATCGTACTTACAGCAATGTCGATCATGATTGAAAATTCAATTTCCTACATTTCGGGGTTGCCAACCTAAATAACTATACTGTAATAAAATAATAATACTGTAATATTACATATTACAAACCGCGTGTGGGAAGTAAAACCACTGCCCTCTGTGTATACTACATACAATGTAGGCCTATATACAAAAAAATATCAAAAGGGTAGTGTTAATATACATTATACGAAACAAATCACTGCATTTTAAATGAAGTGAACTTTATTAGAAACAATATAAAACAATAAATACGTACTTGCCACCACTTTATCACTGATTAGTCTCACGGCCTCCTGTAGTTTCAACTAATAAACATTGCCCACACTGTTAATGTTAGTCAGTTGTTTGTAATGAACGCAAATATTCCCAACAACGATGTAATTATTTTACTATTATTTATTATTTTGAAAACATCATCGCGCAAAAATAATGTTTAACGCACGTTTGTAAAGTGTTTTATAAAATCTCGGAAATTAAAAACCTCGCTATCGATCGGTTTTTAAATATTCTCCTGGATTCTGTAAAACCACTTCCCAATCTCGCATCGTAATATACTATTTAAGTGACGAAAATTGTCCTTTCATAGAATTTAATTGTTTTGCTGTGAAATACAGTGGCAGTTTTATAGTACCGCTGTAATTCTAAAATACTATGAATACATAATACAGGTAATAAGCTTAGCTAGTGTCGCATTACAATTGACATTGTATAGAAACCTCCTTATAAGTGTAAGATTACATGGTAATTGTTTAGCCTCTTAGCTGGACGTGCTTAGAAATTGTAAAGAGCTAGGCGACAATGGAAAAGTTTATTCGTTACGTAATTATGTATTATAAACATCTGAATGAGCCATTTATAAAATAAAGAAAACTTTTTAATACATTTGATTGTAAACTGTTTTGACATTTACCATAACAAGATGCAAATATTTTATATATGTGTGTTTACAATGTGATTTTAATTGTATGAAACTCTGAAGATTATATATTAGGTCGAAGAAAAATTTAACCGTGATTCGAAGGAGGTGAATTATTCAAAGAACAACATTATTGCAAAATATTTTCCCAGGATACAGATATATGGAGAAGTTATGGCACCAATATCCTAAATTTAAAAAAAATCGATTGTTCAGTTTTCATTTCGAGTGTATCAATTTGGTCCGCATAATATTCATTCTTAAATGCATATATTCTACTACTTACTTAGGTACATATAAAATAATACAAATATACTATCAGCTAACCTGAAAAAAAGTATTCTAATACCTGGGTTTGATCGCAGTTCCCCCGACACTTGGGTAATTTCGATTATCTTATTATAAGCTAAAGAAAAAATAAAATAAATAAATAAATACATAAAAATACAAAATGAACTGTCTCTGCTAACAAAAATAACACACGTAATTCTTTGCTATCATATTTACAATATTCTGTATGAACCTTCTGAATATGAAATGGACCTATACCACAATTTGCTGACCCGGCCTACATCACAACTCGTATCTTTCACCGGGTGCTTAATTGCATTGTTTAAACTTAATAATAAAATCAATACTTGAACAATGAGGAGTCCTACCACTCGAGTAATTTGGATGAATATTGATCGGAGTTACCCCAACGTGGTGGAAATGATTTGGCACCATTTCCTATTGGAGTTATATGTTGAAACTGTAAGTATTATTTCATATTAATATTCGTTATCACAATCTGTATCTAATTGATAAATACCTAACGTACCTGACATAAATCAACTTAGCTTCCTTACAAGAAATGTATACGGAACACAAAATGTCCACCACACTGCAAAGATGTTACTCAACTAGCATTGACATTATACACAATGCTTGAAACACTTCGCAGAAGATGCCAGCAATATGCCGAACGTGGCTCGAATACTAGTTTCTGAATGAAATTGTGATCGGAAGTAACTCCATGATCGGAATTACCCACCTTTACCCCTACTGTTGCAGTTGTGTCGCCATTTTGTTTTATGTAATTGTTGTTAATTCCATGTGACAGAACAGTTACTGTTCTCCCAGTGAAAGAAAGCTCCCGCGCGCGGATGGCGGTCTAGTGAAGAACGTTGAGTTTACTTGCAGGTGTATTCCTCGTATATCATTAGCTAGTGATGACGTGCCGATTATTGTATAGTTGTACTACACATAACAAATTATATTAGTTGGTACGAGGTTTATTGTGACTATTTAACTAATGCCCAAAATGGGAGTGAATGACCAATCACATTTCAATGATTTTTTATTTACAACCAATCACAGTCATTTTTCATCTCAATTTTATCAGTTTAATTTTATCACTGTAAAATCAAGCTACTCCTTTTTAACACTTTGAATAGGCCTTAGCATTATTTTACAGTGACCGCATGTGACTACCAGATTGTATATATATATATATATATATATATATATACCACGAATTTTAACACAAAGTGCTTGCCGGAGATAATATAAAAACATTTGTAGCAATTGATTAGGCCTATACAACAACAACAAAAAAATAAAGAAGCCATTGTTTGCACTTTCTTAAACGTATTTTTTCCCAGGTAATAATGTTTCAGAAAAATATAATTGTGATATTTACATCATAGAACATCAGAAATTAATTAATATACAGTTTGATGTGTTTCATTTTTTCTCCACTAGGGTACATTCTTACAATATTGTGATCCTTTGGCAATAAATAATATGATCTGGTTGCAGTGATAAACAAGTGAAACATAATGTTTTTCATTTGTTTTCAAACATCACGTTTACATTAAATGTATAAATATTTTAAAATAACTATATTTAAATAATGACTTGTGAGTAAACAGTTTAATTTTATTCATTAAATAGTCCTAACAAATGCCACTCTTGATTTCCAAATTCTGTAGATACATTGGAAATAACTCGTGGCATTACTTATGATAATTTAACTATTGCATTCATATAACGCCTAACTTTTTATGTTAAATGTTTTATTAAGTAGTTTTCAACCTATATATTATGTTAGTTTTTAATTATGCTTACAGCGCATTGCCAAACTATGTTTTCAAATAGCACAATACAGAAAAAAAACTCATCATTCACGGTTCCGTTATTCGCAATTTGATTATTCGCGGGTTAAAAAATTGCGACATAGTTCTTGTATTCGCGGCTAAAAATGTCTTTATTCGCGGGTCCATTGGCATATTAGAACGATTAGGTAACCTTTATTAACGCATCACAAACTTTTTTTACTGCAGGCACATGTCAAGGCGGCTTTTACAAAGAGTGATTCAAACCTAATTGACAAATAAATATAATAGTAAAACAAATCTTATTGTCACTAACCCTAAAGTTCGTTGTTAAAAGCCGCCGCCGCCGTATTTCATGGGTCTCTATGTCCTTTGATAAATGCCGCCCCCGCCACGATCGGTGTTTTATAGTTTCAACTTGTCATTTATTACAATAATTTTGATTGAGTAACACATGTCTCTTCCGCTTTGTTGCCAATTTATAATGTCGAGTAAAAGGAAAGAAAAATTAGTTCCGAAGCTGAAAAAAGTAGTGTTGCCGCTTAAAGTAAGAATAAAAATGCTTGACCGTTTACGCGTTGGCGAGTCGTTTGCATCTATATCACGCTGTTTCAATGTCAATGAATCATCAACTGTACGAATCATCAAGAAATCCGAAGACAAAATAAGGAATTCTATCGCTAAATTCACAAGTGAATATCAATCTGAATTGAAAGACCTTTTAAAGGCGGCAAAACAGGAAACAAAATTACTAAGTCCTTGCCTAAGCCTGATAATAATAATTAATATAAATTGTTCAAAATCTCTCATTAAATTGATTTTATTTTTATAATTTTTATTTTATTTTGTAACCTATATACCCATACAAATAACCATTCCATATTCACGGTTTCTGTATATGCGGCGTATTTACGGAATATACTGTATTCCCCGCGAATGAGTTTTTACTGCAACCTAGACTCGCGTGGCGTTTGACACTGTCGCAATCCTTCTTTCTCTGGGAATACAGTAAATGAAAACAAATGTTATAAAAAATCTTCGAGTTTCTCTTTCTTTTAATACCAATTTCATTTTTGACTTTGTTAGCAATGGTTAATTTAAATTTGAAGGTTTGAAAGACACGCTGTGTATAGTTGTGGAATGCAGGCTTTCACGGCCGGTAATCATAATGTTAAAAGATTCCGGATTATGTGGCCATGGTCTATAACTGGTATTTCTTCCTCATCTGCGGACGGCATCTTCAGTGGCTGCGGAGGGCATCTTCAGTGGCGAGTGCTTCTAGGTGATGTTACCTTGTCGTAGACTCGGCTCCACTTACAGCCGAGTCTACGACAAGGTAACATCACCTAGAAGCACTCGCCACTGAAGATGCCCTCCGCAGTTGAGGGAGAAACGTCTGGAAGAAATACCAGTTATAGATCACGGCCACATAGTCCGGAATCTTTTTAACATTACACTGTGTATAGGCCTATACTAATTCCGAATTAAGTTTGCAGTTGTACTTTAAACAAACTTGCATAAAATGTTAGTCCTCCTATTGGGGAACCGTGGTGCTACTCTGACTTGTGTACGATAGAAACATTGTTCCTAGGTAATATCATATTTTGCAGGAAATAAGACTGAATACGAGGGTGAATCAAATATAAACCGGAATTATTGTTTACAATTTTATTGAATTAATAAAAAATACAAAACCACCACCTCATTTTTCTACATAGTCTCCTGCATTTCCAACACACTTTTTCCATCGAGTTGGCAACTTTTCGATGCCGTCCTTGAAGAATGAGGGATGACGTGAAGTCAGCCATTTGCGCACGAACTCCTCTACCGCTGCATTGTCACCAAACCGCCTTCCTCCCAGGTCTTCTTTCAGTGGCCCAAACAAATGGTAGTCACAGGGTGACAAATCTGGACTGTAAGGAGGATGTTCCAGAGGTGTCCAATGCATTTTCGTCAGTTTTTCTTGTGTCAACCGAACAGTGTGTGGCCTTGCATTGTCATGCAGCACAATCACATTTCGGATCGGTTTCCGGCGGCACTTGTTGCGATATGCTGCTTTCCGATGCTTATTATAACGTATGTACAGAAATTGTTGCGCACCGATCCTCCTCAATAAGGTCCCGTACAGCACGAATGTTGTCTAAAGTGATGCTTGTTCGTTGCCGTCTTTGGTGGGGCTCATTTTCCACTGGATCCCGGCCCGCTAAATTTTTTTTGCGCCAATCATACACCTGCGTCTTCGAAAGGGTTTCATCCCCGAAATGCGCATGGAGCCTTCTCAAAATTTCAGAAGGTTTAGTGCATTCTTTCGCCAAAAACTTAATAATAATGCGTTGCGCAACAGACGTGTGTACCTCTTGCTCGCTCATGGCGTACTGAAGCAAGCGGCCGCTCTTCGGAGTGCGACACATCAAGATCCCTACTCCAGACACCCCCACCAACTTCCCCTCCAAACCGTAACCTTTGCAGTTCGCTACCAGAGCCTCCAGATACAAATTCCGGTTTATATTTGATCCACCCTCGTACAACATTTGATGGTATTATCGCCTCACTATGATTGTTGTCAATTTATATAATAGCGGGTGTCGCGCTACAATGCTTAACATGCGGGATTATTATAGTGGCGGTAGTCGATATCTTTGTATTTAATTATATATATATATATGTTATAATTAAATTTTTGACATTGAGCAATGCAAGCTTTATATATATATATAATATATATATATATATATATATATATATATAAGAACTGCGGGGAAACAAGCAAGCCGCTGGACAACCATCATAGTGAGGCGATAATACCAGTAATAAGAAACCACCCCCTTTCTTATTTATTTATGACAAAACATTATATATAGGCCTACATAATTAGACGTTTACGCTTTTTACATGATGTCAATAGATTTACCGGCACATTTTCATTATGAGCAGAATTTTTGTTCCATGCTGACTCACATGTAAGTTCTGTTATTATTTTCACCGTATCCTGAATGGTTAATATAGGACATTTTTCATTAAACTGTTTGAAAATATTCGAAATCATTTGTTTCTCTCCGCTTTCCAATATTTAAGAAATTTTATAGAAATTTTGTCATTTTGAAACAATTGAAATTCCAACATATTCTGCATTGCACATGCGGTAATAATAAAATATGCTCATTTAATATATCTTCTTCTTCACTTCCTGGTTTAGGCATTAATTGCCTGTTCCATCTTCACTAATAGATCTAAGACCATTTCTTCCGAGGACGTCCGACATCTCTTTTTCCTCTCGGAAAATAATGTGAGATTTTATTTGGTAATCTACATTCTTAAATTCTTTCTACATATTATTTTCACTATTTCTTGTTGTTAAATACTCGTATCTTTTTTTTATGGAGTAGATCTGCAGTTCTTCACGGATATCCTCATTTATGTAAAATATTAGAATAGTAATTATATATTATAAGATTCTCCCATATAACTTATATAGATATGCGCTAGATAATATAATTTTATTTCTTTTATTTCGAATGTTAGAGAACAAACTACATTTTCTTGCATGCTTAAAGGTACAACCATTATTCGACCAATGAAACTGCATTTACATTGCAATTGGTACTTAGCTCAGAAGCTGTATACTATTGCATACTTTTGCTCTATAATTAACTACTAACTAACTAACTCACTGGCACTATCGAACCCGAAGGTTCATGTCCGCGCGGACATAATCTCTCCACACCTCCCTATCTGACCTAATGTTTTCCAATCATCTCCTATATAATCTACTTCCCTCAAATCAAGGTAATGTTATTCTCCCACCTCATTCTTGATCTACCAACTGGGTATTTTCTCTCTGGTTTTCCTGCAAGAAGCTTCCATGCACCTCTTTCTTTCCTCATTCGTGCTACATGACCTGCCCATCGTGGTTTACGAGACTTAACTATTTTTATTATATCTTCTTCTTCTTCCTTTCCAGGATCAAGTCCATCGTTTCCTTGGCCGTCCCAAATATATTTTTCCATGTGGTTTGTAGGTATTGATCTTTTTGGGTAATCTTGTATTGTCCATTCTGTCTAAATGTTCTTTCCATTGGTATTTGTGCTCTTCTAGTTTATCAACTATTGAAAATATCTCCAGTTCATTTTTTATCGATTCATTGTGTAATCTATCCATGCGTGTACATCCTTTTACGGATCTTAAACATTTAATTTCAGTGCCTTGAATGTGTGAAATATCTTTTTTTGTAAGTACCCAAGATTCAGATCCATATAAAAGAACAGGAACAGCCATAATTTTATAAAACCTGAGCTGAGTTTCTCTTCGAGTCTTTCGGAGGGTTCTTCTTATGGTGCCACACATCATTTGATATCGGTTTAATTTATTATGTGTATCCCAATTATAGCTATATGTTATATCTGAACCAAGATAGTTAAAGTGTGCTGTATGTTCTATTATTTCATTATTGATCACTATTTTTGCTCTGACTGGCACTTTGCCCTGAAAAGCCATAATTTAAGTTTTTTAAGTTGAGACTTTGAGATTATAATAGAGTTCTAATTGAGTTAACATGTAAATGGTTCATTGTAAATCATCCTCTGACTTCTGTATAATTACCAGATCGTCTGCATACATTAAAATATTCATATACATTTCCTTATTAATTTGTATTCCTATTGGACTTGATTTTTTTCCATTTTCGTATAACCTCGTCAAAATGTATATTAAACAATGTAGGTGATAATGTACACCCTTGTCGAACTCCTTGATTTATTAAAATGTCTTCTCTGTTTTATTATATCTGACTTCCTATAAAGCTTACTGATAAGTATTCTTCTCCATTCACCTGTCTGTTCATCTCTATTTGGTTCAAAAATTTTCCTAAGAACTTTATTCTCAAATATTCTTATCGTCTTTCCTCCCTTAAAGTAAGAGTTTATGTTTTGCATCCATATAATATAGGCCTAACTGGGAGAATAACAGTTTTATATATTTTTAGTTTAACGTTTTTTTAAAGGAGTTGGGTCCCGCGCCGTAGCCGAGCGGTTAAGGTAGGAAGCCTTGGCGCAGAGCTACGGGACTTGCGCTGGTTCGAGTCTCCATGGGGGAAGAAATTTTCTCATGGTATTTCGGCCAGTATGGGACCGGTGCCCACCCAGCATCGTGAGGCAATTTGGTAGCTACAATAAGTAGCGGCTCCAGGTTGGTGCCCACCCAGCATCGTGAGGCAATTTGGTAGCTACAATAAGTAGCGGCTCCAGGTTGAGGAACCAGCTATAACGGCTGGGGGACTCGACATGCTAACCACATGTCACCCCTACACTGGCTGTTGATCATCTACCTCTGTGATTGACACATGTGGATGTGAAGGGCCAGCAGCCGGCTGGTAAAAGGGCAACCACTGAAAAGTGGAAAGACCCTCAATCGGAATCGGAAAGGAGTTGGGATGACAAGAGTCACTGTAATACGTAATAGCATGCATATCCAGAAATGAGCCTATGTTTAATTTCTTTGTGCATCTCATTCCTATTTTTAATTATTGTTTCTAGGTATTTGAATTCATCCACTTCTTCAAAATTTCCCTCAATTTTCATTGGCTGCCTATTTCTATCGAATGTATTTATTTGTGTGAACATGTATTTAATTTTATTGATGTTTACTTCCAGTTCCAATTTCTTAGCGTTACTCAATAGAGTGTGTATGTAAACCCTTAATATCTCCTCGCTGTTGCCCAATTAATACTATATCATAAACATGAACTATAACGTGGTGAAATGCTAATGAGAATTGGTAAGCATCCTGTAACACGTACTTGTAACTATTATCTAAAATATTATATTGTGGGGGTTCAAGAAACAGGAACTTTATGACTATTTCCCATTTTGGAAACAAGTTTTAAATTAAACATTACGCTGTGATAGATATATGTTCGTTACAAAATGATGTTGATGAGGGATTGTAGTTAGGTTTTTGGAAAGTTACATTTTTATTGCGAGCTCGTGTGCCTGTGGCTAATCGTGACTCACCTCTTAGCTTAGATAAAAAGGTAATGAGCTTTTAAATTTTTTGGGGATGCAACTTACTTCATAACAACACATTCTTGTGGGATCATTCATTTTTACAAGGTTGGCAACTTCATATACATCAAATTAATACATGTGCTTTTCTTTTGTTAATGTGTTCACACATTACTAAATTGTGTTGCCACCTTTAAAATGAGAAAATAACTATGAGTCTAGTCAGAGATATGAATTATGATGTAGCACTGAAAGATTACACTATTAACAAATAATATAACTCTTTTTTACCGAGCGAATAGGGTTAGGCGGTGATGTTTAAGATACATATTCGGAAGATCCTGGATTCAAACTTAGGCGTCAACCAAACTAGCTGAAGTTACTTCTTGGTTTCCTCAATCATTAAACTAATCTAGTCTGGTTGAACCCTAAATACTAATTTCATTTAATTGTCTCTTATTTCTACTTGATATCATTTTATGCGAATTATTTATGACAATTAATTCCATTGAACAGGTTGGGTTTGAACCCACGAACATCGGATATAGAAGAGAGTATGGTAACAGTTAAAAGTCTACCAGAACCGTCCTAACAATAAGTTACACCAACCTAAGGATATTTAATATCCTATAAACACTCTTACTTTATTTATATACAGATTTTCAATGTTTGCATACAATTTTGTACCTAAAGATTGATTTTCCTTCTCCACTCGTCCCTATTCGTCCACCACACGTGCTCCAGTCCTCTTATTCTCATTTCTTGCATCCATGTAGGTCTTTTTTTCTTTCTTCTTCCAGTTGGGCAATATTCCAATGTTTTTCTGGGTAACTTTTCTTCTTGAATTCGTCGTACATGTCCATACCAATTTTTATATGTTATATAATCTACGTTTGGATATTCAGTATTACTTTTTTTCTCATAAGACTTTATTTATTTATTTTCAATTTTGAACATCTTTCTGCTCTCAAGAAATCCATTTCCATCTACATATGTTTTTGTTCTAAGTAACATTATTATTAATATTGTTATTATTATTATTATTATTATTATTATTACTCCACACATTGTTTCAACTGGGGCTATTCCCGATTTTCATTTCCTTCCGTCTAGCAGTCCATCTCTTCCAATCCATTTCCTTTCATTGTATCCTGGATATTATTCTTCCAGTCGTGTTTAGGTCGTCCCAATATCTTTCTCCCTGTGGCATGCATTCCGATATCTTCTTTGGTCATTTTCTGTTGTTCATCCTAACTGTGTATCATTATTACTTTTACTGTCGCTTTTCTATTTCATCAATTATGTCTCTTCCTCCTTCTATAGCTTCTCTTATTTGTATGTTTGGTATTCTATCTAATTTTGTTTTTCTTCGTATTCTTAAAAATCCATCTTGGCTGCAATTATTTTCTTATTAATATATGTTTTGCACTAACTGGCACTATCGAACTTATAGGGAAGAAGCTCTCCATACATGCCTATCCTAAGCTAATGTTTTTCCAATCATCTCCTGTGAGTTTTATCTCCCTTATGATTAATATTATTCTCCCACCTTATTTTTGGGCTACCTACTTGCAGTTTTCCTTCTGATTTTTGTAAAATAACTTTATATGCCCCTCTTTTATTCCCCATTCATGCTTGATGTTCTGCCCATCACAGTCTAGGAGACTTAACTGTTCTTATTACATCTGGCTTCCCATAAAGATCATGTAGTTCACCTGTCTATTCGTATCACTTTGGCCCAAAAAAATTCCTATATACTTTTTTCTTAAATCCTTGTAATATTTTCTCCTCCCTTAAAATAAGAGTCCATGTTTCGCATTCATATAATGTAACTGAGAGAATAACAGTTTTAGACCTATATATTTTCAGTTTTAATCCACTATACTCTAACTCCATGTATAATAACATTTTGGGCAATACTTCTGTATAATGCATTTTTGTAGTTTCAGTAACTTTATTTTTCACCACAGGAAATACTTTAAGTATCTTGTTAAGTTTCTGCCTTTATTTCCTCATCATTATTGCCTTTTTGTTAAATATATCTCTTAAATATTTGCTTTTTTACTCATTCAATTTATTTGCTACATTTTATTCTATTTCTTACTACTAAATATTCAGATGTTTCTATATTCATCTTTAAACCAGCTTTTCATAACACTCCTAAAACTTCTGACAATACATGCTATATCATTTTGTTCCAGCCATTAGTCTTCTTCTTCTTCTTCACTTCCTGGTTTAGGCAAGAGTTGCCTGTTCCGTCTTCACTAATAGATCTAGTTTTCTTCAAAATAAAAGCTGGGCTTTTATGTATATTGTCATCATAAACTTGTTTTACCATTGGTTTACTTTTTCGTTACCAATTATTCAAAACTCTGTCAAGGAAATTAAAAACCAACTGATAATCTGCATCCTTGTGTTAGTCCTTTTGCAATTTAAAATTCTTCTGTCAAATTTTATCCCATTTTTACCCTAGAAATGTTATTCGTATATAGTTTCTAAGTAACATGTATTAATTTTGATCTTATATTCCCATACACATTCAGATAAGCAAAGAATTAAATAGTAGATTACTTGGACTTTCGAATGTTCTGACATTTCCGATGACTTATACATATTTTAAAATATCAAAGATTTCAAGACGTCTCTTGTATGAAAGTAGGAAGCTGTAAGTAATGACGAAGGATAAATTACTATACAGATATCTGATTGCATATAAGAGAGGACTGCTTTCTTTTCAAATACTCTGAACATTTGTCAATCTTGTATAATTATTAAAATAGCAAATCTATTAACAATAATTGTGTAAGGTTCAATATTAAGTGTTAACTTATTTTGTTCTCACTCTCTCTCTTTATTTCTTTTTAAGTACTTTTTAAAATGATGCACGCCTCCCAGGATTTTAAAGAGACACAACATGTCGAGAGGGCGGTTTTTTTAACTGTTCATCTGGATCACATACAACATTTTGTTATTACCCAAGGACATTATATTTCTCGCCAAATTAGTAAATAGCTCAAAGAAGAACCCAAATGCGATACAGTACGTACATTTAAGAAAAATATAAAATTAATTAATAAAATTCATACTAAACAAGACGAATGTGATAGAGGTGATTATAATAGTCAGATGATAAAATTTGTATGACCTATTTGTGTAGAGAAAACCCAATATATTCCAGGCAATTTGTCTCAATGATGATCGAACCAGGTATAATTTGGCGACTATTTATTAGATCTCTGCTATTGAATACTACTTTACTAGTATTCCTATGTTCTATAATAATAAAATTCATGGTGAAATTCCGTTGAGGTATATTAAACATTATAATGTAAAATGGTATAATTATGTATCTATTATTCAGTGTCTTCAACTGTTAAAACGATTAAAAAAAATTGAGAAAAGTGAATAAAGTATACATAATTATATAATCCCATTATAATTTTAATGCTCCTATTCCCATGAAATATATGTAAAATCCCGTGCCGTAGCCGAGGGGTTTAAGGCATCGTACCTTTGGTGCAGAGGTATGGGACTTAGGCGCTATTTTGAATCTGCATTGAAGAACACATTTTCTAATATGGGACCACTGTCCACCCCGTATCGTGATGAATTTGGGAAGTAACGGCTCCAGGTTGTAAATACCGCATGTGACCCCTTTTCTGGCTCGATGATCATTCACCTCCGGATTAACACATGTGGTGTTGTGCCAGTAGTCGATTGGTAGGCCAAGGGCCTTCTAGTCTTGTCGTGGGATGGAGTCTTGTTTTTCTTTTATTGATATAGAAGTTGATATTGGAAGTATTATATTTCTACAATGAAGAAGACTACAATCACGATTGTGCCAATTTTTAAGAGAAGCGATTATAGTAGTACATTATCACGTGGAGACCTTGAGGGTGAATAATGAACTTGTTGACTGAATCAATCAGAACACAAGGATTTATCCTCATCAGATGTCGAAATTCACGATTATAATTCAACACCTGCTTGTTAGCATCAATAAACTAAACTAGATACTTATGATGAATTTATAATTTCTTTAAGATACAGAAACTGGATTATCACCATACCCGAGGAACACATAATTATGTATAAAAAATGAGATTTTTGCGAATATTCGTTGGCTACAGAAGAACATACAGACAATATAATGAAACAATAAGAGGAGAACTTGAATATTCTGAGGAAAATTGTACGTAAATCAAGGAAGGATCAAATTAGAAATTAAATAAAAAGGCAGCAGAATGTTCAGGTAATAGGCGAATGGACGAAAAAAAGAGAAGATTTGAATTGAATCAACATATATGCCGCATGACATCATATAGAACTGTAAACATAGCAAGAGATAAGTTACCAGAGGATGACACCTGGAAGACCAAAAAAAGAGATGAAGAGACTCTTAATTCTGGATGGAACAATCGTGGACCTAAAATAAAGATAAGAAGAATAAGAAAATATTTAACATATTCAAATTAAATATTGTGGCGACCTGCTGAGGGCCGTTCTCATCTTGTAAATTAATATCCTCAACTCGTGTCCAACTCAGGGTCGGGTCGAGGGGTGAGATGAGATGAAACCCCTATATAGAGGTCTGTGAATTACAAGGGTGCCATCCGACCATGCCTGACGCACCATCACGAGGGTAAATGTACGAAATGAAACAAATTGGATGCGATGAGTATGGAGAAATGGTGGAATGAAATTGTGGCAGGAAAAAAACAAAAAAAACGGGAGAAAACCGAGAAAAACCTGCCAAAACTCCGTTTCGTCCACCACGAAACCCACATGATGTGACCGAGACTCGATATCCGGACCCCAGCGGTGAGAGGCGAGAGTCTAACCGCTTGCGACGCGGAGTCGCCCGATCTCATCTTGTTTTCACTAAATAAAAACAACAGATGCTCATGTAAAAGTTTCACAATAACTTCATTTGATTCACATAAACTTTTAATGACATTTTACATACAACTTGATGTAATAATAAATTAATCTTGTTTCACGGTTTATTTGTGGCACAATTTTTTCCTCCAATTTCTAATGGTTTCACTTGCCACAGTTTCTTCCGATCTCAGTTCATTGTATCGCTGTTTCATCACAACCAACTGTCTCCCGACCCTGCAACTTTTTATATAGGCGAGGAAGAAAATTTCTAGGCGTCAAGTCGTTATTCTTCTAGTATAGAAGTTTCGGGAGTCGGAGCCTCTGGAAAGGAGGGGTAGACGCGTACAGAACTTTCCGGAATGGAAGTCGAGACGCATCGATCATCTGCGCGGGTCTTTCAACTTGCTAGTCAACAACTCACGAATTTATTTCGACCAATGTGGTACCACTACCCTCCCCGTCACTCGCCAAATTCAAACGATGTTATTACAGTGCGTCACAATATCAAAATAAAAGAACATCAAGAGAAATATTATGACCTTATGATCATATATTATGGATGCCAGAATCTCAATTTCAGAAAAAGAACCTACCTGTAATACAAACCTAAAGGATTAAGAGAGAGAAAGAGAAAGAGAGAGAGAGAGAGAGAGAGAGGAGAGAGAGAGAGGAGAGAGAGAGAGAGAGAGAGAGAGAGAGAGAGAGAGAGAGAGAGAGATTTGGGGGGGGTTGAAGATTCACGAAGAGATGTACAAACCAATTTTTCTCAGAGGGGGAAACAATCCGAAAGATCAATTTTTTTTAGGCTGATGAAGGATCATGACTTTAAGACACATTAAATTAATAATAAAATACTCAACTCGTGTCCAACTCCGGGTAAGGTCAAGGGATGAAATTAAATTAAATAATATCCTCAAATCGTGTCCTCTGGTGAAGTGAAAGAGAAGACCTCGCGGTCTTAACTCCATCAGGTAAAATATAATAAGTACATAAAAATAAAATAAATACAATAAAACATCGGTCGGGACAAGGGATGAAATGAAATGAAGGGTTCCGGCCGATCACACCCGTTACACCGTCATAATGCTGAATGAAGAAAATGTAACGAAATATATGATATAGCCTAAGTATGAAGAAATTGTGAAATTAAATTTGTGGCAGATGTACGCGAACGCTCTCCAAATAAGCCCTATATACCGAAGACACTTAGCCTTTGGGAACTTGTCTTTTTTTTTTAAGATAAATGTTGTATGAAGTCATGAAGCAGCAGCCTAGTGAAACTCCACTAGATCCCCGCAACTACATATTTTCAACACCTGTGGATTGACAAGCAAACTCATGTTTCATAACATGTGATGAGGTGATGGGTGATGTGAAATTGACGAATGAGAAATTAAATGACATAAAGCGGGGAAAGTGGGAATGGAGAGAGTTGGTGCGATAAAATTCGGGAAACGGGAAAACTTCCCAGAAAACCTGAATAATTCCAATATGGCCCACCACCAGTATCCCTCTGGAACCGCCAGGTTTCGTACCTGGGATCCCAGTCGGGTAGCCGTATATATCGAGACAGCTTTCCCTACACTAAAAAATAACTACCTCACTGGCACTATCGATCCCGTAGGTTCATGGTCGCGTGGGCATAAACTCTCCATGCATCTCTCCACTGAGCTAATATTTTCCAATTATCCCCTGTAAATTCTACTTCCCTCATATCACGGCTAAATTCATTCTTGTCCTACCAAATGGGCGTTTTCCCTCTGTTTTTCTACAAGAATCTTCCATGTCCCTCTTTCATTCCCCATTCGTCCTGCCCATCGCAGTTTACCAGGCTTAACTGTTATTATATTTTGCTTGCTATAAAGATCATGCAGATCATTGTTACGAAGTCTTCTCTATCCTCCTGTCTGCTCATTTCTCTTACAAAAGAGAAATACTTTATCCAAATTTCCATTTTCGCCCTCACTCCAATTTTCTATAAATTTTTGTCTGTATCCAGGGAATACTGACTGGAAATTTTACTAAATAAAAAAAATTGATAAACTCGAGACGAGAATAGAAATTCCCAGCCTAATGATTGGAAGCCATAGAAGCAGCTGAAATGAGATTTCTGAGAAGTGTGGCTGGTTGCAAACTTCTAGATAAGAGAAGAAGTGAAGATATTAGAAATGACCTAAATATCTTTAAACTCTTAAATAGAATAAAATAATCTAGAAAAAACCGGAAAGAACATATTCAAAGAATGGAAGATGATCGTATTCCCAAAATTATACTTAATTACAAACCAAAAGGACGCAGGAATGTTGGTAGACCGAAGAAGAGATGGATCCAACTTTTGAATGAGAATCTATGAGACCGGAACAAACCACATGGGCTTAATCCGTGATTGTTGATGATGATGATGATGATGATTGGAAGCAAAGATTCCAAACACAACATTGAAATGTCTGTAAATAAGAGTTAGGAGTAAATAAAAAAATGCCGTCTCCGATATTCCGCATGCATTTTAATTTGTTTTTATGTTACGTAAACATTGGATAGGTCTAAATATCTGTCATTTTACAGTACATTACTGTTTGGTCAAATATACAATAAAGTATTGTATATTACTGAAAATAGAAGCTGTATTGACTTTATAGTATAAGTTATTGTTTGTTTTGAAAGTCATAAAGTTTGCTTGTCAATGCAGACGTATTCGTATTCTCCAACAATACACTGGAGACCTTCTGACTACTGATCGCAGTTCAGTACATTATGTGCTTGCATTAATACTGCTAATATTTACATCTGCCATCAACTACAAACACTAACTAACTCACTGGCACTATCGAACTCGTAGGTTCATGGCCGCGCAGGAATATGCTCTCCACACGTCCCTTTCCTGAGCTAATATTTTCCAATCAACTCTGTTTAATCCACTTCCCTCAGATTATGGTTAATGTTATTCTTCCAATTCATTTTTGGTATACCAACCGGGCGTTTTCCTGTGGTTTTCCTACAAGAAGCTATCATGCCCCTTTTTCATTCTCCATTTGTGACACATGTCCTTCCCATCGCAGTCTACGAGACTTAACTATTGTTATTGTACCTGTTTTCACGTAGCTCTCTGTTATGAAATCTGCTCGACATTTTATATTTATCTTTTTATATTTAAAACGTATTTTTAACAGTTATGCTTATAATAGAGATTGTAGATTTTTACAATCGCGATACATTTTAAATGTGTTCAAATGCTGTCAAAACTGTTATATCCATTTTGACTGCCAAAAATGGGAAGAAAGATTGATTAATTTTGTCAGGATTACTCGCAAAGAAGAAATAAACACTAGTAGAGAGTAAATATAGTTTTATTAATGATAATTGGATGTAGGATACATTTTATTTGAATTTCTCTTAGAATAGTTTTCTTTTTGAGAAGTTGAATACCAGGATGGGGAGGGATACAATCACAATGAATTTAAAAAATGAGCAGTTTTACTTTAGTGATTGAAATATTATAATGCTAAAATGGTAAAAATATGCCAGGAATTTTTATTTATTTTTATTTATCTATTTATTTATTTTACCTGATGGAATTAAGACCACTTCACCAGGGTTAAATTATACATATAATTTGATTAATGTGATTAATGGCATAGCCCATTGCTGAGCCATAGCCTGTCCTTTATCAGGAGTTCATAGACTAAGTTCATTTTAGTTACCTTATTTGTCCAAATATATAATTTGTGACATGCGGTCAACACACTGACTCAATTAGATATCTAGCAGGTAACTAAGGTATTACTAGGATATTTGAGATTGATAAATTTTGCTTAGAGGCCTCTTTGTTGAGGCTTAAAGATCTTTTACGAGCCTGAAAATCTTCAGACTCGGGACCCACGACTTAAAGCCCATCCCGGAGGACTTGCTCAATGGATTTTTCCATCCTAAAAAATGCATCGACCGCTGCCGGGTTTGAACCCGCGACCCTCGGAACCAGAGGAAAGGAGATACATATGATAACAATTATTAATGATCTACATGTTGATTAATAATACATAGTAGGGATAGCTTCGCTATATAGAGTTAATAAAGAAAAAAAAATGTCGTAAGACGTAAAAAATATTATTTTGTAATAAAATTGTCTGATAATATATTGTCCAAAAAACATAATTATTTCCGACAAAGAATATTTATATTTGATAATAAATACATGAAAAGGTTAAATAGTTAGATGCAATTTTTATATCAGTTACGATCAATTAGCTGAGTAAATGGTTTGAAAATAAATACACACGTCTGCAAAGTCAATGAGGCGTGTAAAAGCTGTTTCAAGATGGAAAAGAAAAAAGAGATTTATTTCGGCAAAGGCGAGTAAAAATATCTCTACACTTTACATCAATGCGTGCATGAAAACACTATCCCCATCTACGTATTTCTATTTCTATTTAAAATGGGAGGGCAAACAGCCTTAACACTGGGACCTGAAATATCTCTTGCGTTTTCCCAGCGTTATGGATTGAATGGCTTGAAAGTCTGCTGTACGGTATTATGTAATTTGTTATGAGTCTTCATCCTGGTCCGATATGGGATCCCCAATGTGCGCTCCTTAATCACATTTCCAGCCCATGCGTGGATCCGGTAAATTTAATCGGTCGTCGAGGTGCTGCCATGGAATTTTAAAGTGATTGCCGATGTTCGGCCCGGAATTATATGAATATTCTGTGAATACAAACAACATTTTCCTTCCCATTTTGGAGAATTTAGGCTGTCAAGATGTGAAAAATATATTAATTGTTCTTCTTAAGCCCTTATATTTCATTTTGTCGAGATTAGGGCGCTTCCTAATGGGAACTTATTGACAAGTTAATTAAGTTACACCTTCGTCGAAAGAGTGACTATCTTTTGCTGTAAAAATATAACCGTCAAGAAATGCGGACATGGTTTCCACCGGGGTAAAATTTTCCGGAAGCCAAATAGTCGCCCACTCGGTTCGCTGGGCGGGGACTGCTTCAGGGAACCCATGCCAAAGGCCCAAACATTGGGGCATGTTCCTAGGATCAAGGGATGTTAGGACTTTATACAATAGCGAGGCGCTAGAGGTGGGCGAATAATAGTAATAACTATGATTTGAGGGAAGTAGATTCTACGGGGAATGATTAGAAAACATTATCTCAGGATAGGGATGTGTGGAGAGCTTATGTCCGCGCGGCCATGAACTTGCGAGTTCAATAGCACCAGTGAGTTTTTTGTACCTATACATGACAGCAAGTGATAGGGAGTCGGCCTAGCGTCTCAATTATACATCTAGTGGGTAACTAAGGTATTACGGATGGAAAATGGTTTGTACATTTTGCACAGAGGCCTTTTTATTCAAGCTTGTGATTCTTTTACGAGCTGAAAATCTTCAGACTCGGGACCCATGGCTTAAAGTCCCTGTATTTTTCCATCCTAAAAATCTATCGGCCATGGCCGAGTTGAACCCGCGTTCCTCGTAACTCGAGGCAAGGAACACAACCACTAGCCCACCGCGGCCAACATAAAAACGTATTCTAAATAAGAATATATAACTCATGAATGTTACATATAGGGTTAAGGTAATTTTTGTTTTTACCTTTTTAAGTTCGTGGTCGAGATATTTAATGTTAGGATGAGCGTTTTTGTTAGCTTTTAAATTTAAGACCAACAAATATAATGTTAAAATGAGTTATATTTTTATGTTTAAGGCCGACAAATATAAATACTTAAATATATTTCCTCTTTTGACTTTTTATTACACCAAGGTTCTGCATGATATGCACAACGATAACTTCTAGCGAAATAAGGAACCACGAGTGTGTGTGTGCGTTGAGCGAGTCTGCACCCTTGAATGCACCAATTGGCTAAATATGACGTCACATTTGGGTAAGCTCAGGTATCTACAGTGCACAGATGAAGTGTATGAAAGCAGTAGGTATTACATACTCAGCACATTGTATCATGAAGGATTGTACTAAAACTTACCTTCATTTAGACGCTGAGCGGGCGCGTTAGTTCCGAGTCTGATGGACAAACTTCAAAATTGTAATCATTGCCCTTACCTCATAGTGAACTACGAAACATTGAAATATAAAGTAACTAAACTGAATAAGAAGAGCAAATATAATTACGAACTTGCCAGAGAGACCTTCCTAATAGAAGGTCTCAGGACCAAATTTAACTTATCATTTACGGAGAACTGGGGAAAGCTAATGGATATAAGAAGACAGAAATCAGTAGAGATCTGGCCCGAATTTTATTCCACAGAAGCAATGGTAAATAGAACATGGATGGAAACCAACCAAGACCTACGCCACTTTGTTAAATTCCCTGGCAACGCATGGATACCACCACAAAGTATGTAATTTAAAGACCTACCACGACCCTAATGCAACATGTGTATGTGAACTTTGTGAACTACCGTGTGACCGTTACCACATTACATCATGTAAAACACTACCCAAATCAATAATTGAGACCTGCACAGACTAACGGCACTGTGAAAAGTAGTGTAGAAGACATTAACTTTAGTTAGATTCATACACAACTTATGCGCTTTTTCGTTTTATAATTACCGTAAAACACAAAATATATAACATAAAATTGAATACGCCTGAAATAATCTACAGATGTGAGTGACATCATGGACTGTTCCTAAATTCTCAGGTAGTAAGCCATTGTATCGCTTGCAATTCTCCGTGCCCCCCTTCGTCCCTTGCTTTCATTCTTCTCGTCTGCGGACTATAGTTCTGGCCGCACATGGATCATACCTTAATAAAAAATCTCGGGCCGCTCTTGGACATGTTTGTCTAGTCTACATTTCTTCTCTGCCGCACCTGGACGATCCCCGTGCTGCACTCGTGACTCATTCCCTCATTTTTTTGGGTTGGGTACATGGCTGCGAAGAGGGAATACAACCCTCCCGTTGGTCCCTATTCCGCCCTCTTAAGTTGTCACTCAGGCTCGGAGTCATCTGAAAGCACTTTGGTGTGTCGTCCGTTAGGAGGTTGTAATTAATATGGATTGATTGGATTTATTTCTATCGTAAATTTGTGTGTTTGTTTGTCTCGGAGGCGGGTCGCAGCTGATATTGATGCGGTAAACCACTGCAATTAGGGGTAACTTTCATGTCCCTGTGGGAGTCAAAAAACGATGTATGCTGATCTGGAAGATAGTCAAATCCTTCTCCCGACAGGATGTGTCACTGTGAGGGCCGGGTGGTGTGTGGCAAGTAAAAGCACCTATAAGGCGAGAAGTTAAAACTGCGTTAATGGATTGGATTGTTTTGATAGATGTGTTGTTGTTGAAAAGATTAGCGTAAGTAGACGACTGGAACGAAGCTGATATTATTGAGAAGGCGAGACAGAATTTGTTTCTCTCGGGTTAACTTTAAATGAAAAAAAAAATGTCTAATACGGCTTATACGTTGGGGAGACACAATAGGACTTTGTATATGCCGTTTTTGAAACCGTTTTAGTGCTTGTCCCTTTGGCACACCCATCTTTTGAATTTGCGGCGCTAATGGAGTACGGTTGTTGAAGCATGGTACTCACGAATAAAAATTTAAACACTAGGCGATAAGGTAGAGAGGGAGACCATCATTGTCGTAGTTCTCCCTAATTGTATCGTTCATGTTCCTGCTTATTGGCTAGGACATGACTTCTGGTAGTCCATTAGGGGGTTAACTTTTTTAAGTATATATATAAAGTATATATATAGATATCCATAGTAATTCTGCCCGAAGGCAGGTCCTTCACTGCAATCATAGCATTTGCAGCTTTACTAGGGAATTGTAGGTGTTGTAGCTTCCCATTGCTTTCCACACCGGTGAAGGATGATGATGATGATGATAAGGATAGTGATGATGGCCATATGATTTCGGGGACCGTTAGGGCCTTAAAGTTTTCCTGAAATTTGTCTTATAGGCGAGGAAAAACCCCGATAAAAACCTCACCCAGAAAAACTGCCCCGATCGGGGATCGAACCCAGGCACGCTGCGTGACAAGGCAGCACGCTCTCTCAAGACCACAACGGTGGATTATATATATATATATATATATGTCCCGTGCCGTAGCCGAGTGGTTAAGGCAGGAAACCTTGGCGCAGAGCAACGGGACTTGCGCTGGTTCGAGTCTCCATGGGGGAAGAAATTTTCTCATGGTATTTCGGCCAGTATGGGACCGGTGCCCACCCAGCATCGTGATGCATTTGGGTAGCTACAATAAGTAGCGGCTCCAGGTTGAGAAAACCAGCTATAACGGCTGGGGACTCGGCATGCTGACCCCACATGTCACCCCTACACTGGCTGATTATCATTTACCTCTGTAGTTGACACAAGAGAGTGAGTGTCTGTGAGTCTGTATGTCTGTCCTTTATGGAATCAAAAAATATTTTACGATTTAAAAGGTGTTTTCAGCATCATTTAGGAAATTTTTCTGGGACAATTAACATATAGAACATATTACCGTACATACTATAGGGCCGGATAAAAAAAAGTGCATCGGTGCGCTAAAAAAGTCGCTTTTCGGACGCTTAAATGGTTTATGTTGCCTAAAGCATAAGAAATACGCCACATTAATGTACACAGAATTGAATATCTCAAAAAATTCTTCAAAAAAGTACGGGACAGCTTATGTCTATCTTTTACGGATAACTCACAATAACCATTTTTGTTTTTTTTTTGCTCATTGATGCCAAGATGATCGGGATAAGCATATTCCCGGCAAGCCAAATAATGAGCATGGGGAATATAAATATAATCACGATATATATTTAACTTTTTACTAATTCAATTAAGCATAAAAACACATTTACTTGGGCAATAACAGCGTACGCCAGGTATTAGTTAGTATCCTATAAAAGTAGGGAGGTTAAAAAGAAGGAAAAGTGAGATGTAATAGAAAATGAATTGAAAGAAGATAATTTTATAGATTAAATTACTCAAGTGTCAATCTGAGAACATGCTGCTTTAAGAGGTCCGTTTATGTAAATGAGCTATTAAAGTTGCCCGTTTAGAAAGTAAGAACGACATTATAAAGTAATCTGATAATTTAAGTCCACCAAAAACGTAGGAAGTTGTCTTATTAACTTAACAGTATCCTGCAGTGGAATACAATTCAGTAAATTGATACATTTCTAAATAATCACCTTTAAGTATAGGGTGTCACAGGACCACACTGACAAACTTTCAGAAACGATAACTCATTTAGAGAGGATAAAAAGACGCCTCTGAGCGAAAATTGTTAGCCCTGTGAAGCCTAGATTTGAATTTCGACGCTAACGACCTTATGTATTAAAGATTATCTTTAAACAAACTGGTCATAATAAATGAAAAAAATGTTGATGAACGTATGAGTTTCCCTTAGGCACATTGTAATTGTTACTATTATGTTATTGTTTTAACATTTTACATTCTTTCCTTGTCATCTGTATATTATGTATTATTATTAATCAAGTTGTAGATAATTCGTAATTGTTAATATGTGTGTAATTGAACCCTGGTGAAATGGAAGAGAACATTTTATGGTCTTGATTCTATCAGGTAAAATAAATAAACAATTAAACCATAATTTATTAATTCTGTGAAATGATCAACGTCCTCGCTCGTAAGGTTTGGATATTGAATAAAAACAGTTATATCCATAAAATACATTTTGTTGAAAGTCATGTTCTGACGGTCTACAATATTCTGTTCCGTTTCTCATTAAAAGTTTGAAATCTTCGCAGCAATGAATGTCAAGTTCTTTCGAGCTACAGTAGTAGGTTTCTGTTTGATATGGTATAGGCCCTATGGTAAAACGAACCTTGGTCATTGCGCAAAACTCGCAAATCATATGTTTGGGAATATGTGTCCCTTAACAAAAAAGTATGATCCTCTTTGTATGACCTATCACTTCTAAAAGTTTGTCAGTTAGGTCCTGTAACGTTCTGTATATGATACGTCTATTCAATAACAGGTCTAATAAAAATATTACAATAGACCTACCTTTATTTTCAAACAATATTTGGAGAATTTTTTTCTCAAAAAATTACCATATATTTAATAATTAGGCCTATATATTTCACATTTCACGAACTCTACCAGGTAAAATAAATAAACCATTAAACCATCGTTTATGAATTATGGGCATTGATGAGGGTGCTTGCCCGTAAGATTCGGATATTGAATAAAAACAGTTATACCCACACAATAAATTTTGTTGAAAGTAATGTTCTGATAGTCTACAATATAGCTACTGTCCTATTTCTCAATACAAATTTGATACCTTCGCAGCAAGGTAGGTTTCTGTTTGATATGGTATATGGTAAAACGTACCTTGGTCATTATACAAAACTCGTAAACCATATGTTTCGGAATATAATATGTCCCTTAACAAAAAAATGATCCTCCATGTATGACCTATCGCTTCTAAAAGTTTGTCAGTTAGGTCCTGTAACATTGTGTATATGATACGTCTATTCAATAACAGGTCTAATAAAAATATTACAATAGACCTACCTTTATTTTCAAACAATATTTGGAGAATTTTTTTCTCAAAAAATTACCATATATTTAATAATTAGGCCTATATATTTCACATTTCACGAACTCTACCAGGTAAAATAAATAAACCATTAAAACATCGTTTATGAATTATGGGCATTGATGAGGGTGCTTGCCCGTAAGATTCGGATATTGAATAAAAACAGTTATACCCACACAATAAATTTTGTTGAAAGTAATGTTCTGATAGTCTACAATATAGCTACTGTCCTATTTCTCAATACAAATTTGATACCTTCGCAGCAAGGTAGGTTTCTGTTTGATATGGTATATGGTAAAACGTACCTTGGTCATTACACAAAACTCGTAAACCATATGTTTCGGAATATAATATGTCCCTTAACAAAAAAAATGATCCTCCATGTATGACCTATCGCTTCTAAAAGTTTGTCAGTTAGGTCCTGTAACATTGTGTATATGATACGCCTATTCAATAACAGGTCTAATAAAAATATTACAATAGACCTACCTTTATTTTCAAACAATATTTGGAGAATTTTTTTCTCAAAAAATTACCATATATTTAATAATTAGGGCTATATATTTCACATTTCACGAACTCTACCAGGTAAAATAAATAAACCATTAAACCATCGTTTATGAATTATGGGCATTGATGAGGGTGCTTGCCCGTAAGATTCGGATATTGAATAAAAACAGTTATACCCACACAATAAATTTTGTTGAAAGTAATGTTCTGATAGTCTACAATATAGCTACTGTCCTATTTCTCAATACAAATTTGATACCTTCGCAGCAAGGTAGGTTTCTGTTTGATATGGTATATGGTAAAACGTACCTTGGTCATTACACAAAACTCGTAAACCATATGTTTCGGAATATAATATGTCCCTTAACAAAAAAATGATCCTCCATGTATGACCTATCGCTTCTAAAAGTTTGTCAGTTAGGTCCTGTAACATTGTGTATATGATACGCCTATTCAATAACAGGTCTAATAAAAATATTACAATAGGCCTGCCTTTATTTTCAAAGAAGATTTGGAGAATGTTTTCTAAACAAATACCATATTTTTAATAATTAGGCCTATATATATATTTCACATTTCACGAATTTATAATCACGTAATGTGTTATGCGCATTAAAATACACTCATTTACTGAATACGAAGCAAAAAGACCTTTATATGCTGTTTTTTTCTATTCTTCTCGATATATAATCTTTGAAATTTCTCTCTATTACTAAGTTCTTATTGCTCTATCGAAATATACAATTTATTTTAAGACCATAGTTTAATGGGGATGTAGCGAATTCTTGTTAGACCGCTCGACCATGGTGCAAAGGAAAAATGATCAGCCTAATTTAAAACTGTAAGTTGCATCATACTTTTAATTTTTAAAAACAAAACAGAAATTCAATATTTCATAGCCTTAAATAAAATTAATATTCTATAAACGTATTTTGTAACCGTTCTATTAAAATATTTAAGATTGTCATCTCAACGTCACTTTAGAAGAACAGACAGGCGAATGGAGAATACTACATAACAGTGAACTACATTATGTTTATAGGAAACAATATAATTATAACAAGAACAGTTAAGTCTCGTAGACTGCGATGGACAGGACATGTGAAACGAAGGGGAGTGAAAGACGGTCACGGATACTTCTTAAACTGATAGACCATGTAATGAGGTGGAAGAGTTATTTTAACCATGACTTCAGGGTAGTAGATTATAGGGGGATGATTGGAAAACATTTGCTCAGGATAGGCATGTATGAGAGCTTATGTCCGCGCGGACATAGACCTATGGGTTCGATAGTGGCAGTTGAGTTAGTTAGTTAGTAACCTCAATGTCTCTAAAAATGTAACCCTTAAAAATATACTAAAAATGTTAATCTTCCAGTTTGACCCACATGGTTGCGTAACATGTGCTCTTACTCTAAGAGAGGAGACAATATGTAGACGTAATATTTGAGAAAAAAGTAGGCCTACTTATGGATTTTTTGGCCAAACGAGAGACTAAGAATCAAGTGAATGGAGACATCTACATAACAGTGAGATGCTATCTTTATGGAAAATCAGATGTAATAACAACTGTTGTCTCATAATTAAATTGAGGAATGGAAGAGGGACATGGAAACATTTTATAGAAAAACCTGAGGGTAAGTGCGTAGTATGTTGAGAAATAATGACGTAGGAGAATAACATTAACCGTGATAAGAACAGCTCGTAACTAAGATGTATAAATGAGGACATAAAGAGGGACATGAAAACATCTTACAGGAAAACCAGAGGGAAAGTGCCTAGTTGCCTAGTATGTAGACCAATATTGAGGTGGAAGAATAATATTAACCATGTTCTGAGAGAAATAAATTATACGGAATGATGGGAATATATTAGCTCAGAATAGGGATGTATGAACACCTTACGACTGCGAAGTCTTGGGAGTGCCAGATAATTTTTTTCACTAAATGTTTATAAAATATAACTCATAGTTCAGATTCACTCAATATAATGCCACATCATTTGAAGGGATAGGAAAAAAAATACAAGTAACTTTTTGATTGAAACCTAGAAAACGTATTTTTAGTTGAACAACATCCATACTTCCTTACCTGCATGCCAAACTGTGAAAGGTAATTAAAACAATTACTAAACTTCATCTTACACTATTTCACATTTCTAAATTATAGTGCTGTTCTTGGATAATATAACGACACTTCCATCTCAATTTCGACAAAAAATTACTTACCTGGTTCTTTCCCTTACCCTTAATTTATAAATTTATGGATGTGCGTCACTACTAGTCGCATATTATTGTTGATTAATTTAATTGGTAAAAACTGTATGTGCCACCTTCTGCTAAGCAAGGTGGGTTAAAAGTACAGTACATCACTCGACATTTTGATAAAAAATATAATATGAATAAATTATAAAAAATGGAAAGAGCTAAAGACAAAGAAAGTCGTAGAGTTGAGTTATTTTATAGACCTGGTTGTTAATATCGATACAAGTGGGCGTTATTGCGCATGCACAGTAAGGAACAAGTCAGCAAATCAGTTTTGTACACGATATTTCAAATATAATTATTTATACATTCCACGACCGACACAAACTGACTTCCGCGAGTAATTACTTTCATAATCAAATACATCCCTTCCTTTATTACAATTAGATCCCGAATTTTAGGCTTTAAAATATGAAGACTTCTCTTTCTCTTTGGCTTCACGGCCCTTTGAGTCTATCCTTAGCCGCATCCTGCTTTTAGGAGTTTCTTGACTAAATTAATTCAGTAACGCTTATTTTCCTATATATGTCAGTGAGTGACACGGTCAACATACCGCCTCAATGAGACATCTAGTAGGCACTAAGGTATTACTTGGATGTAGAAATGTCGGTTAAATTTTGCTCAGAGGCCTCTTTTTCAGGCTTGAGGAAAAGGCTCCGAAAAAAAACTAAGTAAACTTGTCCCGATCGGGGATCGTACCCGGGTCCGCTGTGTACGAGACAGCGATGCTATCTCGAGACCAAAATGGTGGCTTTATTGTGATAAATTTGGACACAAACATGTTATATGAAGAGTTTAGAGAAATTTCAAACTTTTTACACAGTGCTCAATTTTTCGAGCAGAATTGTCATAAAAGAAGCTATTAAGTAATGCTTAGATGTACAAGAAAGCGTTTATATAATAAGTGACTCTGATTCAGCTCTAGTAACTATAGCTGACAAATTTAATTTCGATCCATGTGCCTGCGAAATAAGAGACTTGCTTCATTACACATTTGTTTGTCCTGGACACGAGCACACCTCGGAGATACTAGGAATGAAAGAGCAGACACTCTGCCAAAGTCAGCAGCCAGTTCAAATTTACTATGATTTGTGTTCTTTTTTGTTATATAAAGAGGAAAATCAAACAGTACATTATTGCTGAATGGGATATCATCATAATTCGGTATCATGGGAGCTGCCGCCGTCTTCCGGAAACCAAACGCCATTCCTGTCTATCCATCCATTGATCTTCCTCCAATCCTCTGATATTCATAGCTGCTTGTACCCCTTCTATCCAAGTTTTCTTCGGTCTTCCTCTCTTCCTCTTTTCCATTGGGATCCATTCCATAACAATTTTAGGCAATCTTTGCTGAAGAAAACCTTGAAAAAAAAAAATACCCGTCCCCCAGGTTGGGGGTTGATGCATCGGCCCAGCTCCTCGTTCATTATAAAAAGAAAAAAAAATGCTAAAAAACCAAACATCATGCTTTAGAAAAACACTCTAGGACGATTAAAGTTAAGGAAAAGGACTTTGAAAATTTGCACATGGAATATTCAAGGCAACAGAAATAAAATGGAGGAAGTAATTAAAGAAATAGATGCAATGAAACTAGATTTGGCAAGAATTAAATTAATGTTTTTATTACTTCACCTCATATTCTTTTTCTTATTATTATTTTGAAACTCCCGCAAATTTTGACCTGATCCAGAGGTTCGTCGGTCCACCGATAGAAGTAAGAAGAAAACCGCCAAGAAACGACATAACACCGGTCGACCAAAGGCTACTGACGATGGAGATAAGCTCCGAAACTGCAGTATAGAAGAAAAAGGATATGAGGTGAGATAATAAACACATTAATTTAATTCTTAAATTAAACCTCATAGTGTTCTTTCCCTGTGAAAGTTAAATAGATTTGGCAATTTTAACAGAAACAAAGAAGAAAGGCATAGGAAGTGAAAGATTAGGCAATTTTATATATACCTTTACAGTGGCTGAATGAGATATAAAAATATAAATATCCCCAACTCGTGTCCAACTTACGGTCAGGTCGGGGGTGAGATGAGGTGATAAGGATATGACAACTCGAAACTTATTTTTCCAAACAATCTACAACAGACTTAAATGTCAAAATATGTAGTTCCCATTTTCCCATTAACTCAGTTTTTAACCGGACATGGAAAATTCCATATCATCAAATGCATTGTATAAACATGGAGAAGAAATTCAAACAGTCAAACGTGTTTTATTTAATTGTCCTATGTTGTGGTTTGTACGTTCGAAACTTGAGTCATATTTGAACTTTAATGAAAAAGATTATTGCAGACATCTTCATCACATTCTCATCAACGAAAAATGTTACAATTACTTCACTAAAATAGTGTTTATTTACAACTAGGCGTGTAAGTTAATTTTACTCCGTTTATCTTTAGTACAATATTCTTATGTAATTGTATTTTGTTCTACTGTTTCATGTTAATTTACTTCATAATGTTACAGAATAATTATAACCCATATATACCGTAAGATCTTCCAACATCACGTCTTCCTCGTGCTTGATAATTTCTTGCTAACAATGGATATCTCTCTTTACTCATTCCATCCATATGATCAATCCATTTCTGTCTGTAATTCGTGACCTTATCCAATAAAAGCTGTACTTTCAATTCTTCTCTTATATCCTCATTTCTTATTCTATCAAGTCTTGTACATCCTTTTACTTGTCTTAGGAACCTCATCTCCGCCGTCTGTATTCTATCCTGTTTTTTCACTGGAGCCCAAGTTTCACATCCATACAATATTGTGAGAACCGCCATAACATTATACATTTTTATCTTGGTTTCTTTTTGTAATTTTATTTTTGAATGTTCTCTGTATTGTTCCACACACCGTCTGAAATTTATTTATTTTGGAGTCAATATCTCTTTCCACATTGTAGCCAACATCACAGCCCAAATATTTGAAACTAGACACCTGTTCTATACTTTGATTTTCTACTTTGATTTTTCATGTATTGGATATTTTAAAAAAAGTACACGAAAGAAAGGTTAGTTAATATTTTGTCGAAATGGACTTCAAGGTGTCATTAGATTCTCTCTGGAAAGCACTATCATTTAGAAATATGAGACAGTAAAATATACAGTTTAGTCATGGTTTATTTACCAACATTAGGTGAGAAATGCCTGATTTTTTCCCCTGTGCTCTTCATATTGTAATGTTAACAGTTAGGTCCACCGCTGCTGTCTCCAGGTAGCGCGTTTGCTTGTCACGCAATTCAAATATCGATTGGGAAAAGTTTTCTGGGTGAGACTTTTTCGGGTTTTTTTCCTCACCTATATGGCAAATGCCAGAAAATTTTAAGGCTCAAACGATCGCGGAATATCAAATTGCATAATAATCATCATAATTCATATTCGCCTTAGATTAAGTTTAAGGACTGTCCTGGCGCACAACTATCATCATCACCCATCATATCATCGGAGCAGCGTAACCCCGCCTTCCAGGCGCACTAACCTCAGAAGTGCGTTACAATTACGCCAATGTCAGAAGAGAACACCAGAAATGTCTAAATGACAACCTGGATAATTGAATATAAGTAAAGGGTTAGGGCAATAACATAATAAGCCACATATTGTTCTTTCTGATATATAAGGGTTTTAATGTTTCAAAAAAATTGAAGCACTAATTGGGCAGTATTGTTGTTAATACATTGTGTCTAAATGTTTTAATCATCACTGGCGCACTACAAATGGTTTTATGGATATTTCAATACATTTATTTGCTATCATTGTAATAAATGACATTTCTTAACAGAATATGGCTTATCATGTTACTGCCCTAAGCCCTTCAATTATATAAGTTATCATTTAGAGGTTTGGCCTGAATCCAAATTTAACATAGAATATGCCAGGAGAGAACAGCAGAAATGTTGAAATGACAACCTGGGACATTGAATAAAAAAAACTTTGAATTGAATTTAATTTGAAGGCCTACAATCATTATAATTTTACCCCTGACAAAAATAACTTACACCACTCTAAGTTTAACGCGTTCAAATGTAGTATTATCTTTTACTGTCCGTCCCCCATTTTGTTATAATGGTGATCGTAACGCATAACCAATGAGTATGTATTTTAACCTATCACACACAGAGGCACTAAGGATATGCATATGTTTACTCCTACCAGTGGAAACTCAGGTTCCGTGACGTGTTTCACACGAACTGGGCCAATCAGCCCCACATCCCCCCACCATCACTTCCCCAAAACGCACCACAGGAAATGTCTTTTTGTCGTGACAGTTATTTTATTTACAACATTGAATAAATCAACATGTTTTGTAAGAACCTACAAACTCGTTTCACATGCGAGAAATTTAATTTTATTCATTTCAAGATAAACCTATTTCATGAATTTAAATTTTAGCAAAACGATGTTTACATCGAAAACAATGTACAGTCCGCAAATGAAGTGAATGCAAGTGCGGGACGAGGTACGAGGGGGAAATATAACCAAACACGCCCACCAATAAAGGAACGGTCATATGTCACGCATCAGTGTGGTTTATTTCTGGCGTACTCTATTGATGATTGTGCTTCAGAATATCATGCCTACTGAGAGACTGAAAGGTTCAGATAGTACAACCCTTCGTGACGTAATATGATGCGTAAGACATTCTTCGGGTTGTTTTCTTCTGAGATGTGGAATGTAGATTGTTCTCATGAAGATATAAAAAAGAAAAATTACAGGTCTTCACCGTTTCTGTCTAATAGAAACTGAAAATAATTACGGCAAATATTTATGTACAGTACAAGTTATGTGTGTGCCTCTGTCTCTCTGTTAACGCTTTATAGACTGCACTTTTTCTTTTAACAGAACCAAAGTATAGGTATAGAAATCAATTAAAAATGTAAGGATGAATTCGTTACCCGGCAATGTTGGATCATTTGGCGTAGAAGTTCATTTAAAATGAATTTTTTAAAATCGCGCCAGCGGTCGCAATTTTCGGTATTTCGCAACGAATCTCAGTACGTGCTATTAAAATTGAATGAGGAAGCCAGTCCCCAAAAATCAGCGAAATCGGACTATTCGAAGTGGAGGTTTACCTGAAATACGAAATTAAAACATCGCTATAGAAACCGCCATGTTTATTTCGTCGCAATGTACACCATACAATTAAATTAACCCTTAAATTGACTATGTATCTTATGAGATACATTAATTAATAAATTTATTACGCATTTTTAATAAAGCAATAGAAAAATTGATCAGTAAACGTTATTCAAATTTCACAACAATATACAATAGTTAAAAACCTACGGTTATGCATGGTTTGTTTTCATTGCAGACTTACGCCTGAACCCTAACTCTAAATATTAGTGTGGTACTGTCTTTGCTATCTAGGCCTCCAGTGCAAACATTACTTTTCCTTTCCTTATATAGAATTATCTACCATATGAGTCAGCGAGACATCGATCACAGTGCCATTTTATGGCTTCTATGACAATAAATATTTTTAATGAGAATGTTTTACTTTATAGCACTAACGTTTCTTTTATTTTAATGTTAGAATTAAATTTTGACATTTAACAATGAAAGCCAAGTATGACATGAAAAGAAATCCCGGTTCTTGTCATTTTTGGCTTTCATTAGCCCTAATAATGTCAACATTTAAATAATATATAAATAAAAAAGCGTTACTGCTATATAGTAAATATTCTCATTTTAAATGATTTCTTGTTATAGAAGCCGTAAGATGTTACTGCTTGCGATGTCCCGCTGCCTCTTATGAGAGAAAATTGCATATAAGGAAAAGAAAGTTAATGGTTGCACTGGGAGCCTGGATAGCGAAGACGTATCGCACTAAGGTATAAGGTACCGGGTTTAAATCCCGGTTCAGGCGTTATTTTTTATAGGACTATATATATATATATATATATATATATATATATATATCAATCCATGGATCCATCCATCTACCCATCTACCTTCTATCTGTCTATATATTTATTTATCCACTTATCTGTTTATCTTCCCAGTTTGTGATATATCTCAAGTGTACAAACAATACCTATGACTGAATGGAAAAATTATTTAAAAACATTACTATCAGAAAACAGAGTATTTAAATTAGAGACCATTCAAAATATTCCAGGAATAAATGAAGATGAACAATTGGACATAGAAGATATTAAAATCAATATTCAATCATTAAAATATAAACGAGCTAGTAGTCCAGGAGGAATACCAGCGGAACTATTAATACATGGATCCGACCATTTATTTGAACGATTGAGGAAATTATTTACAAAAGTTATGAATGGTGAATAAGTTCCCGAAGAACCTATAGAGTTTAATAATTTTATAAATTTGATTGATTAGATTATTATCTTAATTAAAAAATTATTTCGTTGGGGCGATGGAGAGATATAATTAACTCTAGGATCATTTCGACAATCCATAAAAAAAAAGGTAAAAGAAATCAATGTGAAAATTATAGAGGTATAAAAGTAACAAGTACTATGAGTAGACACTATGGACGTATACTAAAATATTATTTAAAAAAAAACTATAGTGATATGGAATTAGAGGAACAGGCAGGATTTAGAGCAGGCCGATCCACAACCGACAATTTATTTTGCATTACTCAGATAATAGGAAAGAAAATGTAACATGGACAACCTTTACACCTACTATTTGTAGATCTTGAGAAAGCATATGACAATGTCCCTATAGAGAAACTATGGATTGCTTTAAGACGTCTGGGAATTAAGACTATAATAATTAAAGCTATGCATAATTTATATGACAATTGCATATCTAAAATTAAAATTGGTAGTAAATTGTTGCATGATTTTTGAATAAATAAAGGTCTACATCAAGGTTGTTGTCTGTCACCGACTCTGTTTAAAATATATGCACATGAAATATTAAAGAATTGGAGGAGAAGATGTTCAAGCATGGGAATTCCTATTTCAAACAATAAAACTTATACAACTTACATTTTGCAGATAATCAATTATTAATTGCACAAGATTATGAAGATTTAGAATATATGCCTAGAAAATTAATAGAAGAATATGATAAATGGGGATTAATTTCAACATGAAGACAACAAACTATCAGTTGGTGAACCAGAATAAAATTAAATTTTGGAGACTGGAGAAACAATAAAATCTTATAGTGAGATCACATATTTTAGGAATTGAAATTAATAAAAGTGGAAGTTATGAAGAGGAAATAAGAAATAGAAATAATAAAGGAAAATTTGCATTTGCTTGCCACAATGTAATATTGTGGGATAATAAATATACAATTAATATATATCATACATTTGTTAAAAGCAGCATTATTTATGGAGCAGAACTTTGGTCATTAACAAGAAAAAAAAAGAATCTTTTGGCAACGGAAATGGATTTTATATGATGGGCAGCAATAATTTCAGGAAGAAGAAAAATTAGAAACTCAGCTATAAGAGAGAAAATGAAGATTTAAGACGCTATTTTAGATTGTATTAAAATTCAGCAATTAAGATGGTAAGGACATGTCCGACGAATGAAAGAGGATCGGTTACCAAAATGTGTTTTGGAATGGAAACCTGAGGGAAGACGAGGTAGAGGAAGACCTAAAACTTCCTGGAGTCAGGGAATATATTTATACATGAAGGAGAAACATCTACAACCAGGAGATTGGATGGACCGACAAAATTGGCTATTAGGAATCGGACGATGTCAAAGACATTAATCAGCCGATCTATCTATCTATCTGTGTATCTACCATGTACCTGCCTATCTACCTATCCGTCTATCTATCTATATATCTATCTCTGTATGCCTGTGTCTACCTAGCAGTAAAATTACTTAGCAATGAAACTTAGAAGTGTGGGGCACCAAGCCCTGTAATTTGCTTAAAAAGTTGCAAACACGTTTATTTTTGCAATTTAATAAAGCGAGAAACTATTTAATAGCTAGGATGTCATTACAACATTCGAAATTGAGATAATAATTGCCTACCTGACACTTTGTAGTTTTCGCCTTTGTTGGTTGCCTCTGTGTTTTCCGCACTTCCTGTTAAACTGTAATCATGGAGGGTGGTTATTATTTCATAACATTCAGGTGTGAACAACAAATGGCTTTGCAATTGAACATAAAAAAACAACGGGATAGATTTAAATAAAGAAACTGTATATTTCTATTAAATTCCAGGTGTAAACAACCTTTGTTTTTTATTTTCGTGACAGGTGCAATCAGATTTAGAAACGGGACTTTGTCCGTGACTACTGGAGAGGCGTTTGTCCCAACACAATGTCTATTGTTTTAAACGTGTTTATTGATAAGTCTACTTGTTGATGTATTAAGTGGTTTGTGGTGATTGAGTGATTTATCACTAACTCCGCACTTGATTGGATAATATCTTTACCTTAACGATTGCTGTTTATGACGTAGAAAAACACGAAAAATCATACGGTACTGTCCACATTGCAATAGCTACAGCTACATGAGTTCTGACAGACACTATTATTGTTTATTATGGAGGGGTTAAAGAAAGGCAAAGAGAGAGATGATGATGGTGATTATTGTTATTATTATTATTATTATTATTATTATTATTATTATTATTATTATTATTATTATATTATTATTATTATTATTAACGAGATCATGTACAATGACAATCAAGTTTAACCACAGATTTTAAAGTTGGCAATACAATTCTAAATACCATAAATCTTTAGCTCTTCAGAAAGCAATTTACAAATAGCAGCGTATAAATTAAATGAAATAGCAAATAAATTCAATATGGCATTCTCTAAAAGTATATGTAAAGTAATGTCATTCAACTGCAAAGACCATATGAGGTGTAATATCAGCATTAATAACAGTACAATACAACAGGTGAACAATTTCAATTATTTAGGATGCAATGTATCACACTGCCAGAAGGAAGATATCGATATTAAATTAAATAAGTTTTATAGAATAGTGTGGCACTATAAAACGGTCATTGAAAAATAATACTTTGAGAAGTAAACAATTAAAATTTTACAAAATTATGGCGGTGCCTGTCTTATACAAGTGAGAATTGAACTCTTAACTGTTCAGACAGAAGAAAAATAGAAACTGGAAAAATTAAGTTATTACGTTCAGTAGCAGGTGTGACAATTGTGGACTGAAAAATAAATGAAGATATTAGAAAATACTTAATATTTTTAATTTAACAAATAGAATTGACAATATGAGAAACAACTGGTATGAACATGTTAAAAGAATACCTACAGATAAAATCCCTCAGCTGTTATTAAAGTATTGCAAGAAAAATCCCAGTAATAAGTTGAGTTATTAGACATAGCCCTAGTAAAGATCCAAAATTCCATCATCAAACCAATAGGATATAGAACTATTGGACGTCCATATGCTAGATGGGAAGATTCATTAAATCCCACTTGATGTGAAAACAGGTCAAAATGCCTAATTTCGTGGAGTAGAAGAAGAAGAAGAAGAAGAAGATTATTATATTATTATTATTATTATTATTAACTAACTCACTGGTACTATCGAACCCGTAAGCTCATGGCCGCGAGGACATACGCTCTCCATACATCCCTGACCTGAGTTAATATTTTCCAGTTACATCCTGTATAATCTATTTCCCTCAAATCGTGGTTAATGTTATTCTCCCTTCTCATTCTATCAACTGGGCACTTTCCCTCTGGTTTTCCTACGAGAAGTTTCCATGCCCCTCTTCCACTTTTTATTTATGGATAATCTAACTAGTTTTTTTTTAAATTTGAGAATAATTATAATATTTTTGATAAAAATGCCTATATTTTCTGTTCACTTGTCGCCCACTGTTCAAGATACAGAGTTGCCCATGTATAAAATACAATATGACTTTGCCGGCTCCATAGAAATGTGGTAAACTTTGGCAGGTGGTCAAATTAAAAGGGCGGATAACTTCACAACTTTTACTGTATTATTATTATTATTATTATTATTATTATTATGTATACTATTTTATACTTAATGCTTATTGCGTTATCATCTATTAATAGGTATTTTAATATTATTGACATTACATAATTTCTAATTGTGTTATTATATAATTATTTTGCGTGGTTATTATTATTATAGATCATTTTAAGTTCTTGTATTTACCCTGATTTACGATTTTATAGTTGTTTAACCATAGTTATTCTGCCCGAAGGCAGGTCCTTCACTGCAATCATAGTATTTTCATGCTATGCTTGCAGCTTTACTAGGGAAATTGTAGGTGTGGTAGCTTCCCGTTGCTTTCCACACCGGTGAAGGTTGATTATGATGATGATGATGATGATGATGCTGATGATAAAGATGATGGCCATATGATTTCGGGGTCCGTTTGGGCCTTAAAGTTTTCCTGACATTTGTCTTATAGGTGAGGAAAAACTCTGATAAAAACCTCACCCAGAAGAACTGCCCCGACCGGGGATTGAACCCGGGCCCGCTGCGTGACAACGCAGCACGCTACCTCGAGACCACAACGGTCGACATAGTTGTTTACAATGTTCAAAATTAAAAAAAATCAATTTTGCAAATATTCTTATTCAAGTTTTCATAATGATAAGCGACTTCGTGGCGCAAGCGGTTAGATGCTCGCCTCTCACCGCTGGGATCACTACATGTAGTTTTCGTGGTGGACAAAGCGGAGCTTGGGCAGGTTTTTCTCGGGGTTTCTCCCGTTTTTCCCTGCCACAATTTCATTCCACCATTTCTCCTTACTCATCTCATCCATTTAGTTTCATTTCGTTTATCTGCCCCTGTGATGGTGCGTCAGGCGTGATCGGTTGGCATCATTGTCATTCACAGACCACTATATGAGAAGCTTAATCTCATCCCTGGGCCCGACCCTGAGGTTGGACAGACTTGCGGATATTATTATTATTATTATTATTATATTATATTTTCATAATTCTTGCAAGAATTTCAAGAAGAGAAAAAATTAGAAACAAAGTTATAAGGGAGAAAATGAAGATGGAAGACACTATTTTAGATTATGTTAAAACTCAACAATTAAGATGATACGGACATGTCCAGCGAATGAAAGAAATTCGGTTACCAAACTGTGTTTTGGAATGGAAACCCGAGGAAAGACGAGGTAGACAAAGACTCAAAACCTGCTGGTGTCAGGGAATATACTTATACATGAAGGAGAAACATCTACAACCAGGGGACTGGATGGACCGACAAAATTGGCTATTATGAATCGGACGATGCCAAAGACATTAGTAAACCTATCTATCTATCTATCTATTTTCATAATGGTCCATTTCCTATGTTACGTTTAATAGTGTTTCTTCAAACTCTCTAAGAACTATAACAAAGTAAACATAAATCCAACTACTAGTGCAGATAAGACAGTTTTAATAAAATGCGAGCAAAATAGATAATTGTCGCTAGTTTGATATACGATATTGTGTTTTGCCTCTTTGAATTACTGATGTTCATATGATTCAGTGGTTGTCATGGTGATTACTTTCCGCAAACTCACAGACTTGTCCACTTAGTTCACGTATTTTGCTTCTCCATCTTTATTTGCTTTCAACGTTAAATTTTTTCTTTTACTATTTCTCAGTTACCCAGGCGTATGTTAGATTAGATAAAAATAAAACGTAGTTTTATTTGATTTTCATATTTATTATATAATTCAGTGACAGCTGTTTCGGTACACTGTACCTTCTTCAGACATGTTAAATTATTGATTTTCATCAAGTAAACACGAACTCAATTGATTAGTATGTTAGATTGTTTGATATGGCGTCTATGATTTTTGGTTGTATCCAGTTTTATTATAATTATATGAAATAATGATTAACTTATTATAAATTGAGTGCTTTCAATATAATTAACACTGTAATTGCCCCGACAAATGAATGTCTTTCATTCTTTTCTTTTCTTTTCTTAGTTTCGATCTCTCCTTTTGTAGACACTTTTATGTTCCTCATGCCACTCGGGCCTAACATGACTTCGCTTAAGGGTCACATACGACCTTTCTGACCATACACGTACATAGAAATATTAGACGGATATGTGATCAACTTAATATTGAGGCCAACTCTGAGACAACAAGAATATTTTAAAACAAAATGCAGCATTCATTCATACTAAACAAGTTTAGTATAATATGAATAACTATAATGGCCAGATGGTGTTCGGGAAATATTTGGACCTTCAAGTTTCCCGCTTAGGGGATCGCCGTGATCCAGTGATGATGTTCCTTGTATTTAATTCTGAGGGTCACGGTTTCAAACCTGGCCAGGGTCGATGGATATTTAGGATGGAAAAACCAAGGATCAAGTCCTCCGGGAGAGACTGAAAACCGTGGATCCAGAGTCTGAACATTTTCGGGCTCGTAAAATATCCTCAAGCCTAAATTAGTGCATCTGAACAGAATTTAACTTACTTTCCCATCCAAGTAATACCTTAGTTGCCTACTAGAGGTCTCATAGAGGCGATGTGTTGACTACATGCCATTCAGTTAGATGTTTTAGGGAAACAAGCGTAACTAAATCAACTTGGTCAAGAAATTCCCGCTAAGGGAGCATCCTGGTCTCCATGAGGGACATACGGGGGTGTATATATACATACAACGCTAATATTACCGATGAAGAAAAGACAGGAAAAAAACGTATTTTACACAGGGAATTTATCCTGACCGAAGAACGAACCCAGTGATTCGGACTAATAAAATGTGAGTCCGTCGCCGTGCCATAGTCGGTAGAATCCTTACCTTCCACTCTGGCGGCTCGGTTCGATTCCTAGAGCGTGATATGAGATTTTATATCTCCACCTTGTGTCTCGATATGTGTTCTGTCCTTGTGTTTATAAGTTTGAATAAGGAAAAGGCTAAAAATGTTAAAGTAGAAGGAAAAACAGCATGAACAAATCATAACAAGGAAAAAAATTAAGAAAATAAAAAAAAAAGTTGCAAAAAAAGAGGCCAAGCATCCTGGTCTCCATGAGGGACATATGGGGGTGTATATATACATACAACGCTAATATTACCGATGAAGAAAATACAGCAACAACGTTATAATAAACTAATATAAAGGTGGACAAACATATATATAATGTGTGTGTGTGTGTGTGTGTGTGTGTGTGTGCGCATGTATGATCCCCATTCCTCCCGTGTGGGTACACAGGTGCTCCCTATCGGGATTCCTTTAACTAAACTAATTCAATCGTTTACCTACACATGTCAACGAGTGACAATGCAGTTAGCACATCGCCTCAATGAGACTTCTAGTAGGCAAATGAGGTATTACTTTTTTAGGAATTAACACTGTGAGGTGTTATTTATATAAGTGAAATTTTATTACCTCACCTCATAATATTTTTGCTCGTAGACTAGTTTCGGATTCTTCTTCGGTTCCATCATCAGTATTTTCACGACCATTGTTTTGTCGTTCTGAAGAGCCGCCTCTTACTCCCTCCATTGGTAGACTGAAGAATTTCGAAATCATTTTCAGGACGACACAACAACGATCGTGAAAATACTGATGGTGGAACCGAAGGAAGATCCGAAACTAGTCTAAGAAGAAGAAGAATATGAGGTGAGGCAATAAAATGTTACTTAAATAACTAAGGTATTACTTAGGTGGTTGGAGGTCGGTTAAATTGTGCAAAGAGGGCTTTTTTATTCACGCTTGCGGTTCTTTTATGAGCCTAAAAATCTTCGTACTAAGCACCCACAGCTTAAAGTCTCTCCCGAAGGACTTGTCCCTTGAAAGCGGTGGACTAAGACTGGGTATAAATTAGGAATTAACGTGAATGGTTTGATCGAGTGAAACTTGGGTAATGATCAAAAAATTACAAAGTGGAACACAAAGCGTAGAAATGAACTTTCTTAGAAGAACAAAAAGCTGCACAAGAATGAATCGGATAAAGAATGAAGATATAAGAACAGAGTTAAATATATATCCATTGAATGATAAAACCAAAGGTTATAGAGAAAAATGGTTTAGACATGTAGAAAGAATGAATGTAACAAGATATTAATAATAATAATAATAATAATAATAATAATAATAATAATAATAATAATAATGATTTATTTTGGCTGGCAGACTTAAGGCCACAAGGCCTTCTCTTCCATTCAACCAGCGAATAGTAAAATTATACAAAAATTACGTACATATTACAATTTTAAGATTTCCAAAAGCAGCATTTAACTACAAGCCAAGAGGTTCAAGGAATGTAGGAAGGCCAGTGAAAAGATGGACGGAACAACTGTGAGGCGAAATGGGCAATTTGCTTAGCTCGTGAAGAAGAAGAAGAAGGTTTGATCGAGGTTTCAACTCAGGACCAACCGAATAAGAGCCTCAAAACACTATTTCTCAGCCAACACTCACGGTGCTAGATAACTTGAAAATTATGATTTTGCCGTATAAATGGGAGATCCTGCAGAAATCAGTTAACAACATTAGAAAGGGACGAGCATTACGTGACGCAGTTTTGCTCATGCGCCTTGTCTCCGGTACTCATTACAATTGTCACACTCTCTTAATATCCATTTTTTTAAAAGAGGATTTTCCCTCTTTAATGGATTCTTGCGCTATTAATCTGATACCACAACATATTATTACACACATACTTAAAAAGAACGGTTTTGCATCGTCAACAATCATGTGGGTCAGGTCATGTTCCCTCTGCCCTTGTGACCTCATAAAATAATTGGACGAGACATGAACCTTTATTATTACTGTAGTTTATATGTTACAATGATTCAAAGTAAGGTTTTGGGATTGTCTATGTCTGTACTCGTTCACCTTAGTACTTTCTTACGGGAGTTACTTCGTTCTTCTTCTTCTTCTTCTTCTTCTTCTTCTTCTTCTTCTTCTCTTAATACGAGGCTTACAGCCTGTTGGCGAATCTTTCCATTCTTGTCTTGGTCTTCCTGGAAATCTCCTGCCAGTTAAAATATTATCTCGTGCGACTTTTGATAACCTCTCATCACTTATTATTGAAACATAGTTATTCCATTCCTTCCTCCTTCTTGATTTCCAATCACCTATTGGTTGAATTTGAAATTATTTCCGAATGTATTAATTTTTGATTATATGATAGGCCTACCTTATTTCCTTCATTATTTTTCTGACAAGGGAATTGTTAACCACTGCATGCTGAAACCTATTTTGAAATTTCTTTCAGAGAAGCGTTGTGATGCACAAAGGCCGTGTCTAAAAAATATCCGGCACTTTTAACTACAAGGAACAGAAATCTAATGGCAAATATCTCATTTAAACTGTAGGGGAGTAATTCAACTCCTAACTTGGTGAATTGGATAACCCTCACGACCTGTCATCCTTGTCGCGCCTCGCTTTCTCCAGTCCGCTCAAATTGCACTATACGATAGAATACATTACCAATTTAATGGTTTATTAAATTGTTCTGGTTATATAGGCATATATATATATATATATCTTAATATATATAAAAATTTCGTGTCACGTTGTTTGTCCGCGATGGAATCCCAAACTATTGAACCGATTTTAATAAAATTTTGCACACTGTGTGCAGTTTGATCCAACTTGAGACTTAGGATAGTTTATAACTAAAGTTATAGTCGCATTATTTTTTTATTGCAAATTATTTGTTTATTATTTAACAAAGAGTTATAATTATCTGTGAGTTCCATACGATTCTAACAGATGGTGGTGTAATTATCTGTGAGTTCCATACGATTCTAACAGATGGCGGTGTAAGGTAATTTGGTAAGGTAATTGGTTTATTATTTAACAAAGAGAGATCCAGATCGCTGTGCTTTTTGTTGCAACCACGAATTTCAATTGCATTACAAATATTGATTATTTCATAATTTAAGTCTGAAAGACAGCAACTTAATTTAAATTTTTAACGTATACCTTAGCTACAGGAACACGTGGCCGGGACTTCTAGTATATATATATATATGCAGTCCACCGCTGTGGTCTCGAGGTAGCGTGCTGCTTTATCACGCAGCGGGCCCGGGTTCGATCCCCGGTCGGGGCAGTTTTTCTGGGTGAGGTTTTTATCGGGGTTTTTCCTCACCTGTAAGACAAATGTCAGGAAAACTTTAAGGCCCAAACGGTCCCCGAAATCATATGACCATTATCATCATCCTTATCATTACCATCATCATCATCATCCTTCACCGGTGTGGAAAGCAACGGGAAGCTACCACACCTAAAATTCCCTAGTAAAGCTGCAAAGCATAGCACGAAAATGCTATGAGTGCAGTGAAGGACCTGTCTTCGGGCAGAATTACTATGGATTGATATATATAGGCTTACATTGCGACGAAGAAAACACGGAAGCTGCTAGAGCAAGTTATTAATTATGGATTTAAGGTAAACTCACACCTCTAATGGTCGGATTTCGTTGATATTTTAAAAATGTTTCTCCGTTTTATTTCAATAGCACATACTGAGTTTCGTTGCTAAAAATCGAACATTGCGACCCCTAGAGTGATTTCTAAAATTTCGTTTCAGTTAAACTCCTACTCCTAATGGTTTGATTTTGCTGGCTAACGAACTTGACTTTACTATTTCTAAATGAATTGCTATATGCCAAAATTTGTGGCCGCAAGAGCGTTAATAGACACACATACATACAAACACACACACACACACACACACACACACACACACATATATATATATATATATATATATATATAATATTGTATTGTAAGCCCATGTTTTCCCTTTACAGAGATTTAGGCGCTCTCCCCCTATAGGGAAGAATTTGAACCATATTAATTTAGTTACACTTGTTTTCGTACAGATGTCATTTTGAGTGGTCCGTGGTCAGCGTTCCGCCTCATACTGACATCTAGGAAACCAAGGTAGTACTAGGACGGGAAAATTCGGTAAATTTTGCTTAGAGGCCTTTTCATTCAGGCTTAAGGATTTTTTACGAGCCTGAAAATCTTCAGACTCGGGACCCACGGCTTAAAGTCCCTCCCGGAGTACTTGCTCCTTGGATTTTTCCATCCTAAAAAATCCATCGACCGCGGCCGGGTTTGAACCCGCGACCCTCGGGACCAGAGGTAAGGAGCATAGCCACTAGTCCACCGCGGCCGATTATATATATATATATATATTGTCATGGTCATTTTTTGTGTATACTAGACAGGTTCGGTGAAGACGTTTTGTAATTTAAAAAAAAAATATATTTTCATGGAACAACCCCAATCAGCTTCATTCCTTCAGAATTAGCTAATATTAGCTCTCCATGGAGAGTTCATATCTGCGGGGCTATGGAACTTAAGGATCGAAGTGGCGGTGACTTTGTTTGCTATTTTGACAATACACTTCTTAAAGTAATTTATATCCATTTTACTGTTAATATCCTCTCTATGATGTAGCCCAGTGTTGAGCCATAGTCTCTCCTTTGTTAGGAGTTGGTAGACCAAATTCATTTAGTTACCTTATTTGTCCATAGATGTCATGAGTGTCATGCGGACAATACACCGATTCAATGAGACATCTATCAGGCTACTAAGGTATTACTAGGATGTTTCAGATCGGTAAACCTTGCTTAGAGGCTTTTTTATTCAGGCTTAAGGATCTTTTACGAGCCTGAACATTTTAGTCTCGGGACCCACGGCTTGAAGTCCCTCCCAGAGGACTTGCTCCTAGGATTTTGCATCCTAAAAAAATCCATCGACCGCGGCCGGGTTTTCACCCACGAACCTCAGAACCAGAGGCAAGCTGTTAATATTGGTAGATATGTAATATCTAACTAACTCACTGACACTATAGAACAATGTAGGTTCATTGCCGCGTGGACATGAGCTGTCCATACATCCCAATTCTGAGGTATGTTTTTCAATTATTCCCTGTGTAACGTAAAGTGATCCCACTACTTAGGGGACCCTTGGGGTAGTAGGAGGTTATGTCTCCCTATTTTTCTAGACAATCGACACTTGTCAGCTGCCTTTACCTCTAGAACAAGCGTCCGGAACTCTTTTCGGTTAGAGACTGAGTCTACCCCAAGGCCATAGTCCCGCCAGACAGTTTGGGTCAGTTTAGAAACCCTGATCTACCGGGACTCATCCCTCGACCGACCGGCTTGGTAGCTATTGCCTTAACCAATTATGCTTCGGGCTTCGATGTGTCCCCTCCTCAAATCTTAAAAAGAAAACTCCAAGCGTGACAGGCCTAGAAGACCCTTGGCCTACCAGCCGGCTCTGGCCTCCTGTAAGGGTGACATCTGGTCAGCAAGTCGAATCCCCCAGCCGTTACAGCTGTCTTCTCAACCTGGAGTCGCTACTTATTGTAGCTACCCAAACGCCTTACGATGCTCTGTGGGCACCGGTCCCATCTGGCCGAAATTCCATCAGAATATTTCTTTCCCCATGGGGACCCGAACCAGCACAAGTCTTCTTGTCTTAACTACTCGTCTATGGTGCGGGACTACTTACAACAAATCATGGAAATGTTATTTTCCCACCTCATTCTTGACTTAACTACTGGACACTTTCCCTCTGATTTTTCTACAAGGAATTTCAATCCATCTTTTTCTTTCACCATTTCTGCCACATGTCCTGCCCATTGCAGTATACTAGACTTAGACCTATTTGTTACGTATGTTATACTATTGCTTTATCACTCAACTATAACAATAGTATTTATTACCCTGAATTTGTAGGCAATTCTATGCAAACCAGTGTTGAATTTAATGAGCAGTAGTGTAGACGTATAAAAAGCAGATTTCATCGTTATAAAGTCACTCGGGCCGTAAGGAGAACTCTTACTGTCGTTAAAACAGCTCATCTGTTTATTCTTAAAGACAAAAAATAACCAACTATAAAAGAAAACAGGTAACAACAAAAACGTTACAACATGTAGTGACACTTATAAAAACACTGCGCTTTGAAGATTGGCATAAAAAAGAAAAGAACTGAATGGATGAATTCATTATGTTACTGTGTTGAGGAATTCTTTTATTCAAGACATTGGAATGAACAGGTGAGGTTTTAAATCCAATGTTGTTAACAATTTCATACTACTGTATGTCTTATGTAAGTACTTTTACGTTCTTATAAAATTACATACTAATTGAAACACTACTTTATAATATTCAGAACTTCACTCGGGGGGGGGGGGTAATAGGCCTATATATTTTGGGGACTTGGCTCTATAGGAGCTTCCATAAATAAGGGTACTGTACATCGAAAAAGGCACTTAGAAATTTCTTATGGAAAAATCAGAGGAAAAACGTCAAGTAGGTAGTCCATGAACGAGATTGGAGAATGATATCAATCATGATTTGAGGGAGATGAATTGTTCATAGAATTATTGGAAAACAGCTCAGGATAGGGATTTATGGGGAGCTTATGTCCGCGCGTGTTTGATAGTGTCAGTGACTTAGTTATTATTAAGATGGATGGAAACTTATTGTGGTAAAACCACAACAGAAGCAAAACGAGTCCAAACACGGCATGTACCAATATATTAGTAGTAGTACCAATATATTAAAAAATATTAGGCCTAACCAGTAAAATCGGCCCATTGGAAGTTGTGTGGGTTAACATGAAACGAAATAAAAAATTACTCTAGCGGCCTTCTTTTTTATTTTTCGCAACAAAATCAGCATGTTCCATTGAAATAAAAGGGGAAAAATATTATCCAAAAGTCACGAAATGTTACCAATAACTAACTCACTGACAATATGGAATTCACTGGCAATATCGGATATAAGCTCTCCATACATCCCTATCCTGACCTAATGTTTTCCAATTATCACCTTATAATCTACTTTCCTCAAATCACGGTTAATTTTATTCTCGCATTTCATTCTTGGCCTACCAAATGGGGCGCTTTCCTTCTGGTTTCCATGACTCCCTATGAGGAATTCCATTCGTGCCACATGTCCTGCCCATCTCAATCTGCGAGATTTAGGCCTAATTGTTCTTATTATATCTGGTTTCCCATAACGATCATGTAGCGCACTGTTGTGTTGTCTTCTCCATTCGCCTGTCCATCTCTCTTTGATCCAAAAATTTTCCTAAGAAGTTTATTTTCAAATACTCGTAATATTTTCTCCTCCCTTAAAGTAAGAGTCCATGTATCCCATCCATATAATATAACTGATAGAATAACAGTTTTACATATTTTCAGTTTAACTTTTTTTTAGAGAAGTTGGGATAACTAGAGACTCTGTAATGCATAATAGCATGCGTTTCCAGAAAATAGTTTATGCTTAATTTGTTTGTGCATCTCATTCCTATTTGTAATTATTGTTCCTAGATATTTTAATTCAGCCACTTCTTCAAAATTTCGCTCATTTGTCATTAACGGTTAACATGAGACTAAATTAAAACCCACTGTAGCGGCCGTAATTTTTATTTTTCGCAACAAAATAGGCGTGTGTCATTAAAATAGGAGGAGAAAAACACCCTCCAAAAAAAAAATCAGCAAAATTCTACCAATAGGCCTATGAGTGGGAATTGAACCAAAAGCAGGAATTAAAAAATCGCCCTATCGACCGACATGTTTGTTTTCTCACTTCGAAACTATATGCATACGAATTAACTAACATAATGAAGATATATTCCAAAAACTGGTAAAATTGGAGCACACATTTGACGAGGAGTTGGATTAGTTGCTATGTGTTGCTATGTAACGCAGTTGCTATTTGACGTAATTTTTAAATATTCAAGTAGTCATAATAACCTCAATCTTATACGATTAGAGCTAGGATTTCACACACAAACAGTTGAATGGTATAATGAGAAGTTAGACTTATGATTTTCTTTTATCTTGGTTCTACGCACAAACCGTTGAATAATATTTACTAACTGCATTGCAATCTTATCATTCATTACATAAAAATCCTAGCTCTACAAATGAGTAAGTATCTTCCGAGCAACGTTATAGTTGTAATGTAAACAAACCAGATGTATGATTGCATTTTCATTGGTGGAATAATGTTTTTGCCTTTGAGCGTGTAAGAAAATATAATTCGCTCTTTAATCACTCGAAAGAAAGGAACTAAAAATGATAAAAATATGTATTATTTAGCTTAGGCATAAATATCTCATTATGGGAGAATCTTAAGATATGTAATTACAATTTTAATAGATTAAATAAGCCGTGAAACCATGCATTCTACAGACTAAATTAGCATTGTTATATTCTTAAGCACGCGCAATGCAGAATACGTTGGAATTTCAATTATTTCAAAATGGCTGTGTAAAATTTCTTAAAACTTTGGAATGAAAACCATTTGAAAAGCGGAAGGAACAAATTATTTTGAATGTTTTCAAAAACATTATTGAAAATTATCCTACATTAGCCAATGAGGATGTGGTTAAAATAACAGCAAAATGTACAGGTGAATCAGCATGGAGCATATATTCTGCTCGTAATGGAATTGCAAATGAAGGATACCTATCGACATCATTAGAATAAGCGTAAATGTCCGACTAAGTAGACCGATATGTAGGCAACTTTTTTGTCATAAATAAATAAGAAAAATAAATTCCTAATTATAGCTTCCACTATACCTTGTATTAAGTCTTATTTTCCGTAAAATACGATGTTGCCTAAAAACAATGTTTTTATCGATCACGATTCTGTAAAAAATTCAGTCATATGGTGACTAAAAGTGGGGCCACGGTTTGCCTAATAGACGGTGTCGGCGAAGTAATACCTTACGCAGGTTTACAGTATACCTGAAACATAACTCAGTGATAGTATTGTAAGAAGATACTGTCAAGGTTGAATAAAACATTGGCCTAAAAACCGGCAGTAGTCTATAGAGTATTTACAATATCTTGAAATGTATATTGCCTGCTAGATTGAGGAAGATCAGGATAGGGAATATACTTGTATTTCTGGCCAACATCTTTTCTAAATGCGATACACACACCAATTAACAGACAGTAAAATTTGTGAAAGAGCTGCGTGTTGCTTCCGGCTACAGAATGAAGTGTGGGAAACATATTGCTTATAATCACTTCTTAAACATGTGGTAAATATTTGTTTCTTTAAAATATGCCAGTCTTCTCTTTCGTAGCCCAAGTTAAATTACCATATACGATCATATTTAACACGTTTGGCTTTCTGTGATTTTCCTCTAAATTAATATTATATATATATTATTTATTTATTATTATTATTACTATTGTTATTTACTTATTTATATAAAAATAGTAAAGTCATACGAGAAAAAATGAATACTGCATATTTAATAGTACATTACTATATAGGATATAAGCAACTAAATTGGTATGGGCATGTACGACGAATGCAAAAAGAAATGTTACTCAGAAAAATATTGGCATGGTGTTTACCTGGAAGAAGAAAGAAAGGAAGACCTCGAAACTCATGGATGCAAAAAAAAAAAAAAAAGAACTGGAATGAGAACAAGAGTACTGGAGGACATGCGAGTGTATGGATACGGACGGAGAATATATAACTTTAGGTACACAAAGATGGGCAAACATTGAAAATCTGTATATAAAATAATAATAATAGTAATAATAACTATTATTATAATTATCATCATCATCATCATCATCTCCTCTTATGAACACACAGGCGAATGGAGAAAACTGAATAACAGAGAGCTACATTATCTTTATTTGAAACCAGATATAATAAGACGAGTTAAGTCTCATAGTCTGCAATGGGAAGGACATGTGGCACGAATGTGGAATGAAAAATAGCATGGAAACTCCTTGTAGGAAAACCAGAAGAAAAGCGCCCAGTAGGTAGGCGAAGAACGAGGAGGGAAAATAACATTAACCTTGATTTGAGGGGAATTGATTAAACAGGGGATGATTGGAAAACGTAATAGGAAAGGGATGTATGGAGAGCTTAGGAGGCCTGCCACTTTTCTGTCAGTCGTGTTATTATCCTTGCGGGACGGCCGCCTTTTTTCCTAGAACATAGGTAGGCCTACTCATTTCAAGTAGAGACCATGATACTACTAGATGGTTTTAGGTCGGTTAAAAATATTCTGACCCTATCGAGATTCGAAACCGCGAATTTTCTGCTTGTAGCATATTGCCTTAATCATCTACGCTGTGGGGAGCCCCTAAAGTAACTATAGAGAGAGAGAGAGAGAGAGAGAGAGAGAGAGAGAGAGAGAGAGAGAGAGAGAGAGAGAAACGAGAAAGAGAGAAAAGAGACGAAGGGACGAGAAGAAAGAAAGAAAGAAAGAAAGCAGAGAGAAAGAGAGAGAGAAAGAAGAGAGGAGAGAGAGAAAGAGAGAAAGAGAGAGGAGGAAAGAGAGAGAGAAAGAAAGAGAGAGAGAAAGAGAGAGAGAAAGAAAGAGAGAGAGAAAGAGAGAAAGAAAGAGAGAAAGAGAGAGGAAGAGAGAGAGAAAGAAAGAGAGGAAGAGAGAGAGAAAGAGAGAGAAAAGAGAAAAAGAGAAAGAGATAAAGAGAGAGAGAAAGAGAGAAAGAGATAGAAAGAGATAAAGAGAGAGAGAAAGAGAGAAAAGAGAAGAGGAGAGAGAAATTGAGAAGGGGAGAGGAGAGAAAGAGAAAGAGAGAGAGAGAGCCCAATGTTGGACCTTAGCCTCTCCTTTGTTAGTAGCTACCAAACCAAGTTAATTTTGTTACGCTTACTTTCCTAGAAATGTTATGAATGGTGTGCGGTCACCATACCGACCCAATGAGATATATAGTAGGCAACTAACGTATTAGGATGAATATCGGTAAGTTTTGCTTAGAGGCCTCTTTATTCAGTCTTAAGGATCTATTACGAGCCTGAAAATCTACTCACTCCGGACCCATGGCTTAAAGTCCCAAAACAATCCATTCACCCCGGCCGGGTGTATACCTGCGACCCTCGGGACCAGAGGTCGACTGCTTAGTCAGATTATGGAGCTAGATATTCGCCATCATCCGCTCCCAATTGTTACAATCGTATGGTAGCATTGCCCAGGGTCACGACGTGGATCTGTTTGTAGGATTTATCGACAGATCAACTGATGGCTTTGCTCACAATTTGTACATTTTTACTTATTGGCATCGTAAAATCCTTGAGACCATATTGATCTTTTCGTGAGAAAGAAAAGAATCAATGAAACAAAGTCCATTTTGAAGTAGTCTGATTGGGTACACATGTACCCCATTTGGAATGTGAAAGATTAACCGTCTGTCGTGTGAATTTACGCGCCACAATTTGAAGATCCTTGGCTGGAGGCGATGTGCTAATGCGTTACTTGAAGGCATTTGTAACTTGTAACCTTGTGTTTTAACAAAACTGGTTACAGTTAGTAATGGCGTAATTTCTAATAGCAGTGCGTGTTTATGAATTCGATCCTACATTTATATCCGAAGCTGGAATTTTCCGCAGCATCATTACAATTTATATCATATCAGTTTCTTTCTAAATTAAACTTGTCTGTTTATAACCGTACATCCCCACGGAGTGTGAGGGTTCTCTTCCAGAAGTTACTTAACTAATTCACTGGTACCATTTAACCCGTAGGTTAATGGCCGCGCGGACATAGACTCGCCATTCATCCCTATCAAGAGCTAATGTTTTCCAATCATCCTCTTAAAGTATAAAATTATGTGATATTTACCTAAAAGGTTCGTCTCCTCTACATAAAGATTATTAATTATTTGTAGCGCTTTCGGGACTAGTCTAATCATCAGCAGAAGTAACAGGATATGGGTTCTTATCTGTCGACCCCTGATTCAGTACTGGTGTTCCACTGAAAATCTGGTAGAGGGGATTACAGGTATTGGATGCGTTTTCATTTATCAGATGATCGCTGTTGTTAACTGCTTTCAAAATTTCCATCTCCTCGAGTTTATCATAGCTGGATTATTTTATCTGTGCATTGTAGTTAGGATGTTTGAACAAACAGAAGTTTTAATATTAGATTTAAAGAACATTTTCAATACTTTATTCACACAGAAGGAAAATCAAGCTATGCAAGATACATTATCGACGAAGGACATCGTATGTTGGATATTGAACACACCCTAATAATAATGCACAGAGCAAATAATCCAGCCTAGATTAGCATACTCGAGGAGATGGAAATTTTGAAGTCCGTTAACAACAACGACCATCTGATAAATGAAAACGAACCCAGTACATGTAATCCCCTCTACTAGATTTTCAGTGAAACACCAGTATTGAATCAGAGGTCGACAGATAAGAATCCATATCCTGTTACTTCTGCCGATGATGGGACTAGAGCCTAAAGCGCTACAGATAATTAATAATCTTTAAGTTGAGGGGACGGACCTTTTAGGTAAATATCTCATAATTTTATATTTTAATTTTGAGTAATACCTCAAAGGAACATTATTATGAATTTGATTAATGTTGACAATCATCCTCTGCATAATCTACTTCTCTAAAAGCATAGTTAACGTTATTCTCCTACCTCATTCTTAGTGTACCAAGTGGGCGTTTTCCCTGTGGTTTTCCTACAAGAATATTCCATGTCCTCTTTCATTCCCCATTCGTGCCACATGTTATGCTCATCGCAGGCTATGACACTTAACTGTTCTTATTATATCTGCTTTCCTATAAATATCATGTAGCTCTCTGTTATGTATTCTTCTCCATTCGTCTGTCTATTTAGACCTATCTCTCTTTGGTCCAAAAAATTTCCTAAGAACTTTATTCTCAAATACTCGTAATCTTTTTTTCTCCCTTAAAGTTAGATTCCTTGTTTCGCATCCATATAACATAACTGGAAGATTAACAGATTTATATATATTTTTTTCAGTTTAACGTTTTTTCAGTTTGAAAGATTTTTCAGTTTGAAAGAAGTTGGGATGGCAAGAGTCCCAGTAATGCATAACAGCATGCATTTCCAGAATTGAACCTATGTTTAATTTATTTGTGCTTCTCATTCCTATTTATAATAATTGTATTTATTTGAATTCAGCAACTTCTTCAAAATTTCCCTAATTCCCAAGCTAATGTAATTACACTCAATTCCCTATTAAAATTAAACTTTTCTGTTTTAGCTTCATTTTAAATTAGATAACCCCTTATTTAAAATTTAAATTTCACTCAAAAATTTGTACGCTTATATCCCCAAGGGATGTAAGGGTACTCCCTTCCAGGAGTTACTAATCTAATCTAATCTAACTAATACTAAAGCAAACTAGTTAAGGTTATTTTTCTATAGATGTCAGTAACATGAGATTACTACATCGTCTCAAGGAGACATCTAGTAGAATACTAAGGTATTACTTAGGTGGCGAAGATCGATTTCTAGAGTCAGGATTTTTATATAATAGAAGTTAAGATTGCATTACGGGTAGTCTGTATTATTCAACTGTTTGTGTGAAACCAAGATAAAAGACAGTCAGAAATCTTACTTTTCATTACATTTTCAACTGTTTGTATGTGGAACCAAAACAAAAGACAGTCATAAATCTAACTTCTCATTATACTATGTTGCAATCTTAACTTTCAGTATATAAATACCCTGTCTCTATCAATTACACAGTGGCACTATGTAAGCTTGAAGTTCTTTCATGAGCCCGAAAATCTTTAGATTCTGGACCAACGGCTTAAAGTTCCTCCCGGAGGACTTTGGTTCTTGGATTTTACCATCCAAAAATCCATCGATCCCGTCCTGGTTTGTATCCGTGATCCTTGGGACTAACACTAATTTGCCCATCTAACACTAACTTGCCCATTTTCTCACCCTAACGTGCCCACTAATATAGATGGACTCTTGGTGTAGAATATCTTATATGCGAGCACACATATTGGCAATTAGCTCTAGCGGGAACATATGTTATCACAATGGCCAACACGATGCTAAAAGTCACTTGTTTTCTGATCGAATGTTCACTGGTGGCACAGATCAGCCACATTTTCTATCATTTACCGAATGTGAAAGCAGTTGATGATATTGGAGAACTTCCTTTTAGACGACTCTATTTTTTTGTATTACAGGAGGAATTTAACCCCTATAGTACAGTATGCATAGGATGCAGAGTTTAAAATTCTCTCTCGACAGGTCGTGTCACTTTAAGGCCCGGAGGCATGAGGCATGTAAAAATACTTACAAGGAAGAGGTTAAACTCGGTAAAAAAATATTACCATTATTTTATACGTGAAAAAGAATATGGAACATATAAAGTGACGTCAGGTGCTACATAGGTCTGTATTGATGGTAGTTCCCACGCTTATTCATGCATGCATGTACATATTTTTTTTTAAAAATCATGAGTCGTTATGTTAAAGTTGTCTGTTCAAGGTATTGAACATTTTTTTGAACATTGACAATGTTTCATTTTAAGTTCACTTTGAGATGCAAATCATTTGTTTTCTGCTAGGTACGACTTCATAAAGCTATCAGACAGTTCAACTACATCGCCTTGTATGGGATATAACGGCTTTCTCTTCAAGGAAAACTAAACAATGGCGAACCTCTTTCTAATAGTTTTTACAGGACTGTGGGATATTTTATTTTACAATTATTTATATTAACAACTAAAACTTAAACATAGTAAGTTATATCAGCCCTTCAATACACCCCTGTAGTCTCGAGGGTGCTTGCCTTGTCACACAATGGGTCCGAGTTCAAATCTCTGGGTGAAGTTTTTCTTTTTTCGGGGGTTTTTTCTCACCTATAAGATAAATGTCAGAAAACTTAAAGGCCCTAACGGTCCCCGAACATCATATGGCCATCATAATCATCATCATCATTTATATTCGCCTTAGATTATGTTTAGGATTAAGGTCTCTTCAAGCCCACTACTATCATTATCATCGGGACAGCGTAATCCCCCCTTCCTGGACGCTCCAATCTCAGAAGTGGGTTACAGTTACGCCAATGCCAGGAGAGAACACCATAAATGTCGAAATGACAATCTGGGACATTGGATAAAAAATATCAGTCCTTCATAACTGTATGGATAACAAAACTGGAGTAAAAACAAACCGCGGTATACGTAGAGTTGCCAGGCGTCTCTTATTATACCGGATTTTCCATAGTGAAGACTAAAAAATAGTGTCCCGTTTAATATCCCGTATTAATATCGATGGGCAACTCCGTGGCGCAAGAGGTTAGACGCTCGCCTCTCGCCGCTGGGGTCCCGAGATCGAGTCTCGATCACTTCATGTGGGTTTCACGGTGGATGAAACGGAGCTTGGGCAGGTTTACTCGGGGTTTCTCCCGTTTTCCCCTGCAACAATTTCATTCCACCATTTCTCCATACTCATCGCATCCATTTCGTTTCATTTCGTCCATCTGCCTCTGTGATGGTGCGTCAGGTGCGAACGGCCGACACCCTTGTCATTTACAGACCTCTAATACAAGAGGCTTCATCTCATATTATCTCTCGACCCGACCTTGAGTTGGACACGAGATGAGGATATTTTAATTGTTTACAGTTCCGTTGACAGATTCTATAATTTAGGTTTTAGGTTATTTTACTAGATCTAAAATCTTCAGACTCGGGACCCACCTACCATCCTAAAAAATCATTAACCTCCACCGGGTTTGAACTCGCAACTTTCGGTACCAGAACCCTACATGACAGAGGCAGATGTAAAACTAATGTAGTGATTAAACATTTAGAGCGGTGATGTTAACAAGTTACAGGCATTGTGTGACTAAGAGTTGCTAATATTCAGAAAATTATCTGAACGGACAAACGGTTTTCCCTTCAAATAGTCAGCATGCTTCGACCCAGTTCCCACGATTTTGTGCTAAATTATTAAGTTATTTACATACGAGATGAAAAGTTCCCTCAGGCCAATTTATGAATTGCCAAATATTGATTTTTATTGATTATGTAATGGCATACTCTCGCTTTTAACCCCAGAGGTCGGGGCAGTCTTTTCAGCTTGCTCTAATTCACGTGAATAATTGACCACTTAATTCTCCCGCCAGGGGGAAATTTTTCGAATGTATACTTTATTACCGGAACTGATTATTTAACTGTTTCCGGAGGCACATTTCATAATATAAAGATGTTAAAAGATATTTTAATGGTGTAAAAGAATCTGTTAGGAATGCGCGTCTAAGTGTATCCGGAATGCCCCACATGCAAGACAAATGCATAAAACACTGCTTAATTAATTTCTGGTTCGCCTTTGTTTCCGAAGTTTGTGGAATGAAATTTGGCCGGAGTCAACGGATTTCTATCCTTCTGTTCCTTTATCTGTTAGGAATGCATTAGCATATTCCGAAGGAATGAAGCTATTGAGGTTGTTCTCATTACATTTTTCTTTCATCGAATCTACTTACAAGGGCGCATCAACCAATAAATGCCGAAACCACCTTGATTTTTTTATAGAGAAGCGTTGTGATGTACCAAGATCGTGTCCAAAATATGTATTTTTAACTGCAAGGCATTAAAATCCAGTACCAAATCTCTAATTTAAACTATGTGGAAGTAAATTGATAGATTGGATAACCTTCACTCCCTGCCGTCCGTGCCGCATCCCGCCATACTTTACTCCGCTCTTACTCTTGTATGGAATCCATCGGCTGTGTACAGTGGGTTGTCATTGCTGGAATATAGCTTCAATTTCTGTACCGTGCAATTAAAAAGGCAGATTTTTTTAATACGACCTTGGTACATCACAAGTTTCTCTAGGAGAAATTTCAAGGTACGTTAACAGTTTCCTTGTTAGTTGGCATCGAAATGACTATGACAGGAATTTATAACCGTAACGATGATATATATATATATATATATATATATATATATGTGTGTGTGTGTGTGTGTGTGTAAAAGGCACGCCATGGCGTAGTTGGTTAAGGCAATATGCTACAAACTGGAATGTCAAAGGTCCTAGTCCCGGAGGGATCAGGATTTTTAAACTTATCCAAGCCTTCTGAGCTGCAGTAACTCATATCGTTCTGTGTATGATGTAAGTCGTTACTATAATACCTACAGTTTTTAAAAAGACATTTGGCTATTCTATGCCACCATGTCACCAGTGATCAAGGAACAAGTAACTTTTAGCGCCGTGTTGGCCAATGTGATAACACATGCTCCCGTTAGAGTTAATTGCCATCATGTCTGCTCACACATAATGGGATTCTATCTCAAGAGTGCACATTAATTAGTGGGCAAGTTAGAGTGAGAAAATGGGCAAGTGGTGTTAGTTAGGCAAGTTAGTGTTAGTTTGAGCAAATAAGGGTGAGAAAATGACCGAGTTAGTACACCTTATTAATTTAACGTTCACTTATTTGTTAGCGGGTTATTCTGATTCACTGACGAGCAATAGCTAATACACATTTTGCATTACAAATATGGTGATTTTAGGTTATTATGAGCTTAACTTTCCACTTTATTTTAAGGAGATTTTCACTTTTTAAAAAATAACACACACACACACACATATGTATCAGATAATTATTCACATAGTGGAGAAATACATTTTGTTATTCCGTTTTTTTATTTGAATTTATGTAGTTGGCATAGTGGCACTGAATCCTCAGAAATTTTAACCTAGTAGAGGACGACAATACCTGCCAGGTATTTATTTTAATATTTCAATTTATGACTATTTACCTCAATGAAATTTTATTATGAATTTTATTACTATTGAAAATACCAATCAACAGATCGCTAGTCTGGAAGCAATACGCATTATTGTGATAATTCTACATAGTATTGTCCGTATTTTTGCTTTAATTTCATGTCAGTATTTTTTAAGATTACTTTGAATCTTATTTTTTCGTTTTTGGAAACCTACTAAATATTATTATTATTATTATTATTATTATTATTATTATTATTATTATTATTTTAATCTTAGAGAATTTCACAGTTAGGAAGTCTCTTCAGGAGCCGTAACAGAAAGGAAGTTGCAAGAGAATTAACAAGCATCTTGTCTTATGGTTTTTGTTGAATGTTTTGACGGTAAATTCTTCCCACTTCCCATTCATTCTTGGAATATTTTTTTGCATTCTGCAATTAGAAGAGTAGATGACAAGTCTCATAGAATGACGATCATTAATGTTTTACACTCTACACAACTAGATACTACTTAGAAATGTTCTACCAGTTTTTACATTCCATCAGTTAAATTGAGAAAACACGACAAATTTCTGTTTTAAGATTCATTGCAGACCATTTCTCACTTGTATTATTACTATAGTTTTTTTTTGCAAGTATGACTCACTCTAGTTTATTTAAAGGAAAAGAAAAGCTGCGTAAACTAAAGTAATTATTTAATTCTTTGATTAGACAGCGGGAAATTACTTCCCTGAACACAGCTACCTAAGAGATCTATTGCGCTATCTCAGAGATAGGCGTAAATTGCAGTCTCTTTCACTTCTTTTCAACCTTCTGAATTCCTGAACTCCTACTTCCTAGTTGCCTGGCATCCAGATTTGAGAAGTTAACTTCATCATCATAATACATTCAAGGATTTAGGCCATTTGTTGACCTGTTTCGACCTCCAGAGAAACAATATCCAAAAGTCTTTTGAGTGGACGTCCTGGTCTTCTTATTTCTGCAGGTAACATTTGTTTGGGTATCCTGTGATCCTCCATTCGATGAACATGTTGTATCCATATTGACTTATAATCAGAAATTTTATTTTCTAAAGGTTTTATGTGTAATTCTTCTAACATGTCATTTTTTGTGATCCAGTAGAGTGTATTTTGCAGTCCTCCCGAAGATATCTCATTTCAGCAGATATAAGTCTCTGTATATCCTTCTGATGTCCATACTTCGGTACAATAAAAAGAGTTGGAAGAGCCAGTGTTTTGTACACTTTTAGTCTTCAGTGTTTTTGGACTAACTGTGACTTGAACATAGAATTTATTAATCCCAAAATTCTTAAAAATGTTGATATGTTTGCATTTACACCATTTTCTTCTTCATATGATATATTGTATCCTAGATATGTAAAATTATTCACCTGCTTCAAAATTGTATTGTCAAGTACAATTTTACTTTTGGCAGGATCTACACCTTGAAATGCCACAAGTTTTGTTTCCTCTGTAGATATTTTCAATCCATATTCTTCTGGTCTTCATACAGACCTTTCTGCAGATTATCTTCTGAATTTGCAATTATTATTTGCTTCTTATCACAATATTAACACTAGATCACAAGATACTCTGCTAACAATACCTCTTCACAGTATTTCCTCTTATTCTACATCTTTCACAGTAGCTTCTGCCCTCTCCTGGAATTCCTTCCCTCAAGATATGATGGATTGCCGCACACATGACACTTTTAAGTCATGCTTATACAATTACTTGTTAATTAATTTTTCTCCAGAACTAAATGTATTCTATGTCTCATTTTTCTTTCTTCTACATTTTATATATCATTCGTTAAATCTAGAGTCCTAATTCCTGAATTTTTGCCACGGTTGTTCACTCAGTAAGGGTTTGAACCAATGTCCATAAAAATTTCATGAACTCATTCCAGGTGTTGAGAATAAAAACTCTAATCGACTGTACGCCCGTTTAGAAGAAACTCCCAGTGAATCACATCTTCAAAATTCCAGCAGAGACACAATATTACACTAAAAACCGACATTACTCATGAGACAATCTAATAACTAATTGACCCACGGCTTGAAGTCCGTCCAGGAAGACTTGTCCCTTGGATTTTTCCAGCTTAAAATACCATCGACACCAAACGGGATTCAACCCACGACCCTTCACGAGTAGATGGAAGGACCATATGCACAAGGCCATCGCGGCCGATTATCTTTACATAGGCACGATATTATAAAAAATAATATGTTTTAGACCCTATTTATAAAAATGGGAAATATCAGCATCATTATCATCATCATCATAGTTCATTCACGAATTTAGGTAATTGTCAACCTGTTTCTGCCTCAATAGAAATACTATCCAAAAGTCTTTTGAGTGGACATCCTGCAGGTTGATAGCTTAACACCTACTTGGATATCCTATGATCCTTCATTCGATTAACATATTGAATCTACCTTGACTTATAATCAGAAATTTTGTTTTTTAATGTTTCCATGTGCAATTCTTCTAAGAAGTCTTCATTTTTTATGATCTAGCAATGTGTATCCAACAGTCTTTCGAAGATATCTGATTTCAGCAGATCTAAGTCTCTCTGTATCCTTCTGTTTCAATGTCCATAATTAGTTGGCTTACAAAAGCGTTGGAAGATTCAGTGTTTTATACACTTTTAATCTTGAATGTTGGACTGTGGATTGAAGATAGAATTTATTAATTCTAAATTCCTTAAAAATGTTGATCTTTTTTTTTTAAATTTAAATCCTTTTCTTCTTCATATGAGGTGTAAAATTATATGCAGTTATATGAAAGAAAAACCATGTTTATCAAACTTAAAAGGTAATAATTAGCATTAGATAATTCATAAGCTTATATATTTAAGTCCTGTAGAAAATTATGCAAATGCTTGAAAATCCGGTCTATGTTTATAATCCATAAAGTTGGTTAATTAGTTAGTTATTTAGCACATAACAAATAAATTATGAAACGCTAAGGGCGTTTGAATTAAAATATTTTCTAGATTTTTTTAAAATTATGAAGTTGTTTAATATTTTATTTATGTGGCAGGTGCTACATGTAGGCGTGAAATTTGATTCATTCAAAGCCAAATAGATAACGCGGTAAATATATGAATGAATGTGAGTCACAAGGAGGCCGTGTTTCATAGAGCAGACCTTGGTCTAATCACGAATTTGTTCACATGATTTCACTCCATGTTAAACTCTCATGGAATTAATTTATAATATTCACAAGACCTTACATAGGTTCGTGTTCTTATCGTTCATTGAAATCTTCGAGTTTTTTATATTTATCTCAAAGCGAAACTGACATGCATGATATGTATACTCCATGTTGTTAGTTACTCATTAAATTATATACACAAAAACAATAATACAATTTATTGTGGCAGCTCTGTGGCTCAGGTGGTTAGACAATCGCCCTTCACCTCTGGGACTTGTATTCGCATCTCGGTTAATCCATGTGGGTTTTGTGGTGAATAATACAAAATTGTAAAATAATATAAAATTATAGATAATATAAAATTCAGATAATATAACGTTTCAAATATGTAGAATTATAAACTTGTACCTTATTTTTCAAGTCACTTATCTGTTAAAATTAATAAATCAATTTAGGCCTTTCAGGACAGGTCCTATTCTCAGCAGAAATCAATTAGTCACCGTTCAGCTACTCTAGCTGGATGATAGCTGGGCAATAACTACCTTCTGCCGAAGATAGGACTGCTCCCGAAAGGCCTGCACAGTCTCATATATTTTAACAGTTGAGGAGACTGAAAAATAAGGTACAATTTTTTATTTATTTTTTATTATAATATTATGTTATCTGACTAAAATCTCAACGGAATTTACCATGAATTTTATTTGTATCGACAGTAAGTTTTATCGATGTTTTACTCTGCTAAAAACTACATTCCATCACTTCACCATATCACCTTATGAATTTCGTTTCATTTCATTTCATCGGTCTTTGTGATGGTGCTCAAGAGGTCTTGTTAGTCGGTATCCTCATGTATCACAGATCTTCAATAATAAGGGCTTCATCGCATATAATTTCTTAATCTGGCATTACGTCGACACGAGTAGAGGGTTTACTTTACTTACAGGTTATTGTAATATGATGATGATGTGATAATAATAATAATAATAATAAATAATAATAATAATAATAATAATAATGTTGATGATGATGATGATGATAATAATAATAATAATAATAATAATAATAATAATAATAGTAATAATAATAATGTATTTCCGGTTTTAACAATGTTAATACATTTTTCCGGCATCAATGATTTGTCTTCAATTTTGTTTCATAATTTTCCTCCATTCGTCTCTACTATAACACAGTTCTTCCTCTATTTCCCAGACCTTCAAAGAAGTTTCTCTAATCCCTTGGATCCACGTGAGATTTGGTCGTCCTTTCCTTCTCGTTCCTGATGGTGTCCAATAATAATAATAATAATAATAATAATAATAATAATAATAATAATAATAATAATAATAATAATAATAATAATAATAATAATAATAATAATAATAATAATAATATTAATAACATAATAATAATAATAATAATAATAATAATAATAATAATGTCTTGATCTTCTTTTTATATCCAACTCTTTGACTTATAGGCCTGTTACGACCTCACTGATGAATTAATATAATGATAATAATAATAATAATAATAATAACAGTAATAATAATAATAATAATAATAATATAATATCTCTGCCTTACAGAATCGAAGGTTAAATCTCGCATTCACTGCATGGTGCAGAATTTGCACAATTATAGGCATAATAAGTTGCAGCTCCGGGTGGAGAAAACCAGATCTAACGGCTGGGAAATTCGACCTGCTGAACACACGTCACTCTATACTAGCTGGATGAACGTCCATCTCTATTATTAATAAATATGGATGTGAGACCAGCAGCCGGTAGTTAGGCCAAGAGCATCTAGTCCTGTCGCGCCATGCGGTTCTTACTTCCAGATAATTAAATCTATTTAATGATTTCGCTATTCAGTTTTTCTAAGATCTATCCAAAAATTATTCTCCCCTATGTTTTAGTTTTCTTTCGAAGGATTTTTTACGCTCTGAAA